>JBCEWE010000122.1:445000-472500 GCA_039877035.1 Silurus lanzhouensis | reverse complement strand
ATGTAGAAAGTGTTTTTCTGTGAGTGATACAAAAAAGACATAGAGAGAGAAGAATTAGGTTCAACTACAGTTAATTACAAATAATAACCAGAGGCAGAGGACTGAACTGAGATAGCCTTTAAATGAACTGTAAGTAAAAAACCTCCATTCAATTCTATTTTACTTTACTGCCCCCTGCTGGACTAATCAAATATACACAGATATTATTCAAAACACAATCATATCACTAATGCACTACTGGATGTCTGCATTTCCACAAAAATGTCCAAATCTAAGATGTATTATTGTCTGGATGGTAAAATGTATAACCTTAATCATTTAAGAACTTAATTACATATTCCTAATTATTATCAGCCGCTCTGGGACGATGTCCAATATTAAATGCACTATACAAAGAAAAATAGATTAGATTTCACAGGAATTTAAAGTAGAATTTTGTGTGTGTATGGGTAAGTGTGTGTGTGTGTGTGTGTGTGTGTGTGTGTTTGTGTGTCTTAGGATACTTACAGAGTGTTGACTGTGGAGCTTTTCCAGCAAAGTAGCATCAGTGGCTTTGGGAAAATGGCTTTCCTCATTTATCAGCGCCAAAAGACCCAGTTTCTGCAAACGTTTAACACAAACACACACACACATATATGTATAAAAAAAATAAAGCACACTCACATACTGATGTTCGTTCATCATTTACAAAGCACCAGTTCTCATGAATATGAAGCAGGGCATGTGAATGTAGATTACCTTTTCTATTAGATCCAAACACTCTCCATTGTCCATCCAGTTAACATCATCCCAGATCAGCCCTTCTCTACACACACACACACACACACACACACACACACACACACACACACACACACACACACACACACACACACACACACACACACACAAGATAAAAAAAACCTGAAAAAACTTCACATGGTGAAATCTGCTATATAATTCTAAAAAGTGCACTCTTTTCTATAGGGGAATATGCATTTCTTTCTGATTTTATCTGTATTATCTGTATTGTCTTGTATAGTCTATAAGCTAAATGTATGTTGTTATTTATGTCTGTACTTTTGAGAGTCACCGACAGCTGGAACCAAATTTCTTGTTTGTGTCAGCACACTTAGCAAATGAACCTGATTCTGATTTTGGTTTAATTTCCACCCCAAGTAATAACATTTAAAATTCTGCTAAAGTGGCATGTAAAGCGTTTCTTCTGATTGTATTAAAGAGGCCTGAGACTTTTAAAGACAAAGGTGATCAGTCTTTCATCTAATTTACTATATCATGTAGTTATTCAACGCCATGTAAGAACATCTAACTAGCAAGGAACCACACATGGCAGAGAGATAGTTTACTTATACAGTAAGAATCTTTTCTGATATCCCAAACCCCATCAAAATATTAAGGAGAAACAGATTTTGCCAAAACCTGTTTTTTGCCTAAGATACAATGACCCCTTGACTTGAACCTAAAAAAATTTTTTTTCACCCGAATTCCACGGAATGCTGTCGTCAGCATCATGATGTATAAAGAGCCAGTTAAGCAAACACACTGGTGAAAAGGCTGTTCAGTAATGACTAGTTCTTCCCTAAACTGTTACCACAAGATGAGGTATACAGTTGTATAGGATGTTCTTTGATGTGTTAGCATTGAATTTTCTGAACTACGAGATCCAAACCTGTTCAAGCATGACCATGCATCTGTGCACTAAGATATGGTGAAAGATTTTGAGTGGACTGCTATAGAGTTCTGACCTCAACCCTATTAAACACCTTTGGGATGAAATGGAATGCTGGCTGCACACCAGGCCTCCTCACCACATCACATTAGTCTGACTTTCTCCAGTGCACATGGATAGATTCCAAGAAAGAAATCTGGAGTGGAGGTGCAAAAAGCAAAAAATGGACTAGAGTCAAAAAGCACAAATCTTATGGTAAGGTGTCCACAAACTTTTGTCCATATAATGTATGGATCAATGAAACAACCACCATCATACATCACATATTATAGCTTAAGTTGAAGGACATTCGACTTGCAACTTGCGAATCCAGGTGATTTATGTCTGGCAATTGTTCTACTGAAATGGTTCTACTGAAATGGAAAAGCCCAAAACTATTTCTTGCTTCAGATTTTTTCGCAGAATAAAGCTAATTTAGCGCATAAGCAACCAATCAACTAGTTAATCAAATCATCGCCTACATTCTACAATAAAAAATGACAATGAGTGTCTCACACACATACACAAACGCATACACACAAACACTTGGACTAAACATGCATCAATTATATTCAATGAAGTGTGCAAAAACAGCTTCATAAAACACACACACTTGGCTTGTGTAGGAATCGTGGGTGTTGCATGATGGGTAAAGCAGCTCAGCTGACACTTTTTCTTGTGGAAGCTGACAATATACTGCATGAATATCAATTTTTTTTTTTTCATTTGCATTGGAGCAGTTCTTAAATCATCTTTAATATTTGCGAACCAGTCAGTGCATTTTTTAAAACAATTTGTACAAGCAGCAAAATATATTGGATTTCTTGCAAAAGCCTGTATTTTTCTGCAACAATTTAAGGCGATAGCGACTGATCTATTGGATAGATAGATAGATAGATAGATAGATAGATAGATAGATAGATAGATAGATAGATAGATAGATAGATAGATAGATAGATAGATAGATAGATAGATAGATAAAAACGACTTGGACAACGATCAGCAATATTTATATCCCCATCACAGCACAAAGTGGACACAATGAGTGGTCACCCCAAACCTAACCTTTACCCTATTTATTACCTTTACCCTAACTCTTACCCTAACCTTTACCCTTACCCTAACCCTTACGTGTACCCTAACTCTTACCCTTATCCTAATTCTTACCCTTAAGAATCTAATCCTAATTCTTACCCTTACACTAACCCTTACCATAACTCTTACCCCTACCCTAACTCTTACCCCTACCCTAACCTTTACCCTAAATCTTACCCTTACCCTAACCTTTACCCTAACTCTTACCCCTACCCTAACCTTTACCCTAAATCTTACCCTAACCCTTATCCTTTCCCCAACCCTTGCCCTAACTCTTACCCCTACCCTAACCCTTACCCTAACTCTTACCCCTACCCTAACCTTTACCCTAAATCTTACCCTTACCCTAACCTTTACCCTAACTCTTACCCCTACCCTAACCTTTACCCTAAATCTTACCCTAACCCTTATCCGTTCCCTAACCCTTGCCCTAACTCTTACCCCTACCATAACCTTTACCCTAAATCTTACTCTTACCCTAACCTTTACTCTAACTCTTACCCTCACCCTAACCTTTACCCTAACTCTTACCCTAACCCTTACCCTAACTCTTACCCCTACCCTAACCTTTACCCTAAATCTTACCCTTACCCTAACCTTTACCCTAACTCTTACCCCTACCCTAACCTTTACCCTAAATCTTACCCTAACCCTTATCCTTTCCCTAACCCTTGCCCTAACTCTTACCCCTACCATAACCTTTACCCTAAATCTTACCCTTACCCCAACCTTTACTCTAACTCTTACCCTCACCCTAAACTTTACCCTAACTCTTACTCTAACCCTTATCCTTTCCCTAACCCTTGCCCTAACTCTTACCCTTACCCTAATCCTAATTCTTACCCTTACACTAACTCTTACCCTAACTCTTACCCCTACCATAACCTTTACCCTTACTGTTTCACTAACTCTTACCCTAACCCTAACCCTTGCCCTTACCGTTTCACTAACTCTTACCCTAATCCTAATTCTTACCCTTACACTAACCCTTACCCTAACTCTTACCCCTACCATAACCTTTACCCTAAATCTTACCCCTACCCTAACCTTTACCCTAAATCTTACCCTTACCCTAACCCTTACCCAAATGCTAACCCTTACCCTAATGCTAAACCTTACCCTAATGCTAACCCTTACCCTAACTCTTACCCTTTTCTTACTCTTACCCTAACCTTTACCCTAACTCTTACCCTAACCCTTGCCCTAACTCTTACCCTTACCCTAACTCTTAAAACTAACCCCTAAACCCAACCCAACCCTAACCATAACCCAACCCTAAGACCCCCCACTATAGTTTACAAAAGCTACAATAAGTATTTTTTGTTCTGAAAAAGGACAAGTGCATCAAACAGAAACACACACACATGCACACACACAACATACCTGTTGTACTCCAGCTGCTCCAGAGAGAATATGTGCTTATTGAAATACTCCTGCAGCTTTTCATTGGCGTAATTAATGTTGAATTGCTCAAAGCGATTCACCTGAACGACAGAGAAACAACATCACACATCTGTTTAAGTCTTGTCTCTCAATCCTCTGTACCAGATATGAGTTACCCAAATGTCATCATTGTCATACTAATTTCTGAATACACTTTGTTATTATGCTGTCTGTACAGGACTGATTGGTACCTCAAAGTTCTCGAAGCCGAAAATGTCCAGGATGCCGATGGACTTGAAGTCGTCCTTGCCATGGATACGCTTGTTGAGTTTGTGGATGATCCAAGTGAAGCACTGAGAGTAGAGCGCCATAGCCATCGAGTCCCGAGAATCAACAGCCTAGAGCGTGCACACACACACACACACACACACACACACACACACACACACACACACACACACACACACAGGAATAAAATTCCAGTGCATCAGTATTAACAAACCCACAGGATTAATTGGATTGAACCTTAAGAGAAAAAGTCCCTCTTGTAATAAATCCTAGAATCCTAAACAATAAAGCATGTGTATGTGTGTGATTAGTTAGATCAGTTAAAACTGTGTATATTGTGTGTGTGTGTGTGTGTGTGTGTGTGTGTGTGTGTGTGTGTGTGTGTGTGTATACATGTGCATGTCACCTGCTCAACAGTAAGTGGAGTGCTGATCTCTTCCCCTCGGAGGATCATAGATCTGTGTGTCAGAACCTCAGCCAACTGTGTGCAGTCCAAACCCAACAGTTCTGAGGAACTGCTAAGAGCTAAAAACACACACACAAACACACACAATTTTTTTTATTGATTTGTTTGGCCTAGAATAAAGTATAATAAATGCAACAAAATCATTCCTAGTAATTAAAAGTGTCAATACAATTAAAAAGATTAATATTAGCATTGTATATTCTGGCAGGCAGGCAAAAAGAGAGAATGAGCTAGGAGGTGTTAAATAACAATGTCAAAAAGAGAAGGAGAGGGGGAAGAAGTGAACACCTGGTTTGGAGGAAACCTGAGCTCCTCCTGCTGTGGCGAATTCGATGTTGCCAAGATGCAGAATTCCAGCTAAAAGCCTCAAAACCTCATTGATACTCTCCTCGTCGAACTGCATGGTCCGCAGGGCATGCTAAACACACACACACACACACACACACACACACACACACACACACACACACACACACACACACACACACACACACACACGTGTACAATTGTCTGCTGTTTCCTCAATTATCTGTTGTTTATGTTCATGTTAAACAATCTATTATCAATATATATCAATATATTATACTGGTTTCACCTAAATAGTCTAAACCCCCAAAAGATCTCAGCATCAGTTCATTGCAAAAGTCATTGAATGCAAAATGGTTAAACCATCTTGTGAACCTTGAATTGGAGAGTGAATACAGACAGAGCAGCAGAAAAAAATATAAATTCTCAAAACAGATGAACAACTAAGAAACAAACGAACACTTGTATAGAGCAGTAAAAGTGTGAATCCTGTCCGGTCTCTTGCAATCAATATAAATCAAATATGCAATCAAATAAATGAATTTGTGCTGCTGAAATTCATGGATGGCATACAGAAGAAATTCAGCCTTGTGCATTTTCAGTCACTGTGATCCAAACCGTAGTTTATATCAAGAAATACTGAAACTGTGCACCATTTTACTGACAAAATTACTGAAGACTATTTTCTTTGTGAACAATGTCAAAGGGACTTTTCATTCTGATGCTATGAGATGTTCATTTACACAAATTCTTACTTTTGAGAGATGAATTAAGGATTTTGAGAAAAATACAGGCTTTTGCAAGAAATTCAATGTGTGCACTTACTGGTTTGCAAATAGTAAGGATGATTTGAGAAATGCTCCAGAGCAACTGAGAAAAACTGTAAGAGTATTTAGGTGAAACTGGTATAATATATTTTGATCAACATGACATAAACAACTGATATTGTAGGAAAAAGCAGACACTTTTACACAATCGAATAACGTACTAAAGCATTCATAATTCACCTTGTGCATCAGGAAATACTGAAACTGTGCCCCGTCATACTCACAACATGACTAAACATTTTGACGATCTTGTTTGTGAACAATGACGGAAGGACTTGTCATTTTGATGGCAATGAGATGGTGGTTGACACAAATACTTTCTTTTAAAGGATGAACTATTGATTTTGAGAAAAGTACAGGCTTTAACAAGAAATCCAATGTATTGTGCTGTTTGTACAAAATGTTTTAAGAATGCAGCTACTGGTTTGCAAATATTAAGGATGATTTTAAGGATGAAGCAACTGAGAAAAACTGTAATCTCGATGTTACATCCATGACCAGGAGCCAGGAGAGCAGAACTGGCACCTTCTACATGCTCTAAGAGAGAAAAGAATGACATACTTTCCTAGCAATCACAGCAGCACGAGGTAATAATGGTGGCCTGTAAGCTCATGTATGTATAAAAGGGCAGATAGCACTTTTGTATGAGTGAGTTGCATTGCCCTCTGCCACAGCATGGTTGTACATGTCCCACAGGAAGCATGTGTTTATACTTTACCTACCCTGTTTCAGGGAGAATAATTTATGGAGAGGAAGGAAATGAATTGTTCAATTGGGGTCATGAAAAATGAAACTACTGGAAAGGAAATGACTTGAAAGAAGGAAAGGGATGATTGGAATGACAATAACTGATATATGGTAGAGATACAAGTTGGTTTGTGTGCAATTATGGTTCAAGTATACATACATTTGTTTAAATTATACACAATATGAACAAAAATATTGGGGCACCTGATTATTACACCATTGGGGTCTGTAATGATGTCACATTTTAAATACATAAAACTATACACATTAAAATGGAATGGGCCCCAGCTATAACAGCTTCTTCTCCTCTGGGAAGGTTTTCCACAACATTTTTAGTGTTACTATGGGAATTTTTGCCTATTAATCTAGTAGAGCATTTGTAAGCCCAGTCACTGATGTTGGACAAGGTGGTCTGGCTGACAACCTCCATTCCAGTTTATCCCAAAAGTGTTTGATGGGGTTGAGGTCGGGGCTTTGTGTGGGCCAGTCAAGTTCTTTCACACTAAACCCATCCAAAAAACCCATACCATTATTCCTCCTCCATCAAACTTTACATTTGGCACAGAAAACATTTTCCTAGCATCCCTCGAACCGAGACTTGCCATTAGACTGCCAGAAAGAGAAGCCTAAGTCATCACACCACAGAACATGTTTTCATAGTCTAATGGTGGCATGCTTTATACCACTCTATTCAAAGCTTGCCATCGTACTTGGTGGTGTGATGCTTGCATGGTGCTTCTCAGTCATGAAAACCTTGTTAAGGTTTGAGTCTTGTTAATACTATACATTCCACTTTCTAATAATTCAGTTTACTATTGAATATCTATCAGGAATAAAATTTCACAAACTAACATAATGCAAATGTGGGATCCTATTACAACAGCACATTTTATACTGCGCCTTAGAATGACCCCTTTTTTCACAAATGTTTGTAATTGCAAATGGACCTGACTGAAACAACTGAAATCTATAAATAAGTATAAAAAAAATACTTTTGTTCATATACTGTATATTTTGAACACAATTTTGATATGACATCTGCACTATTTGTTTCCTCTTGTTGCAACTGTAGTGTTATTAGTTATTGAAGTGTGTCGATGTCGTTGCCCTATTTTGGACTATGGAGTCTTACCCCTCTTTAGATCAACACCCTTTTCCGAACTGAGATAACCCGTCTCATGCCGTCCTGCCTTTGGTTGCTCCACAATGGCCTTCGGAGGCTTACTTGTCCGTGGATCAACACCCTCGTCTCACACTTGAGCCTACTTGTGATGCTCTCCTGCCTTAGGATGCCCCACTTTGGCCTTTGGACTCTAACTAGTCATAGGATCAGCACCATGTTAGACACCAAGAAGAGCCCAGTAGTGGTGCTTTCCTGACTTTGGTTGCACCATTTTGGCCTTGTGGCCCTGTGATACTAGCCCTAGGGCCCAAATTGGGACAACAGGATGACACCACCATTGGGATAGCATGTAATTTACCCTTTACTTCAAATAACTGTGTCTTACCAGCACTTCCTGGAATGTTTCTGTGTCACTGATGGTGTGATCCTTCACGCAGCCAGACTGATTCAGGTAATAAAAACTCTCAGCAGGCAGCAGAGAAAACTCCTCTGTACAGTGAGACAGAGTGAGAGAGCGAAATTAAGAGAGGATAAAATCGATTTGTATGAAACAGACAAAAGGACTTAGATGAACCAGGAGACAAAAAGGCTGAGGTGTTGAAGCCATACTGACCTTTCTGTTCTGCACTGGTTCCTGCCAGTAAAGCATAGAATATGTGGTAGTTCCTCTCGCCTGGATTCTGACGCACAACCCGATTCTGACAGAGTGAAAAGAAACAATTATACACATGTATAATATATATAAATATAAATGTAAATATATAGATGTAAATAAATAAATAAATATATATATATATATATATATATATATATATATATATATATATATATATATATATATATATATATAATTACACACACACACACACACACACAAAAAAAACTTCTAATTGCTCACCTTTTCTAATAAGTCTGTATGGTAAAATATGGTCAAGGAAAATAAACAGACAGTAAAAAAATAGTTTGCTCTTTAACAACCAATCTGTCAAGCATATGCTCTCACTTTTTCTTTCTCTGACACATTCTCTGACACACACTCTATCTCTCCCTCTCAAACACACACACACACACACACACACACACACACACACACACACACACACACACACACACAAAACAAACGCGCATGCACACGGCATTAGAGGAAGCAGAGGAAGCATTGATCTTTCAGGAGGATCGTGTTCAGAGTAATACAGGATACAGTCCACAATCTTTCCTCCCTGAATGTTCCCACGCTGGCTAAAGTGAAGCTGGATGAACTTTCCGAATCGACTGGAGTTATTATTATAGACCGTCTTAGCGTTCCCAAATGCTTCCATTATAGGACTGAAAAAGAAACACATAGACAGTCAAAAGGATGTAGAGGGAAAAAGAAAGAGACTGTAAAAGTAAACGATTTTGCTGGTATTGTGCTTTGTGTGTGTGCGTGTGTCTGTGTTTGTGTGTGTATATATAAACCTGCTTTCCAAGAGAGCCTCCTCTACATGAGATGTTGTGTGTCTTGCAGAAAGTTCTAGGCTCTGCTGACTCATTAAAGACAAGAACCGCAGAATCACTTTGGTACTCTCTGTTTTACCTGCACCGCTCTCCCCACTGTCACACACACACACACACATACACCCACACACACACACACACACACACACACACACACACACACACACACACACACACACACACACACACACACACACAAAGAGAGAGCACATTATATAACATGGTTCCTCACCCTCACTTTGATGTTCTGTTGATTCCTGCATTAGACACACTTACAATAATAGTTCATGTAATGGAAGTCTCACTTTCAATATTCTTTCTATAAGGTTGAGCTCAAAAGTTTATTATCTGACTTAAAAAAATATATTATTTAATAAGAATTTTCTGAAGATTTCTGTAATGAGGATCATTTCCAAGTTCATAGTAATGAATAAGACTATTAGATGATTGTTTTCTAATCTGGTTTCAACAAATTTTACCTATGTTTCTGTTCATTCGAACTAGAAAGGGGAAGAAAAACATGGACGCCTCCATGTCTGCCGTTCCTTAGCAAAGGAGCTACTTTGTTCACTGCGTGTGTTTTGAAGTCACTTGTTGAACTTGGAGTGGAGGAGACTATCCCAAGTTCCAGATAGTAAGCCCCTTTTTCTTTTGTTTTCACTGGTTTGAGTTACATTTACGACGTTGGTTTTCCAGATGAATGCAGCAGTAGATCTGAGCTAACAAAATAGCTACTTGATCTCACATCTCTCCCCATATCCCAACATTTGAAGGACGATTTGTATTCTATAAATTACTTATGCAAAGTAATGCTAAGTTATGCAGAGGTTAATATACAGCCACTCAAAACTTAGAAGTGTAATTACAGGCTAACAGTGTACTTAAAATCCTATAAAGTACGATAATAATGTCAACTGAAGCAAGTGAAAGAAAATGTGAGAATGTATTTAAAAACATCTTAGGTAAAAGAAGTTATTTTTCAGTAAAGTATTCCTTTAGTTAAATTAGTTCTGGTCTCCTAGACACTAAGATTAGACATTTAAGCCTTTATTTGAATGAGAGCCAAACCCACAGACCGCACACACATTCTTTTTTGACCTTTACCTACTTGTGTGATTAGTGCTAACAGGCAACCATGAGATTTAACCTCTAACACTGTAGAAATATTCAAAGCCAGAGAGAGGACTGTGGCTCTGTCTATATATAAAAAGAGTAAAAAAAATGAACCAAACCCAAATGCTTTTAGCCCTTTAGTCCTTCACTCTTACCTCCAGAGTTGTGTGTCTGTAGCTGTGTTTAGTGTCTCTACAGCAAGGGGGCCATGTGTGTATTGTATCTTTCTTCGCATTATGTGCTTTATTTTTTGTTTGGGGAATGTGCTGAAGTCTCTCATGCGCCATATCTACTGACAAGCAAGGAACCAAAAAAACGATTCAAACAACATTCTGCATTTCTACCAACTTGAAATATTCAGGGAAAATGAATAGAATCGAAGTAGTATTGCACTGTATTGCACTGTTCCCTATGAAGCTTTTGGTTTGATGTGTGTGCACATCCAACAATAAAACGAACACCTGCAAAATAATGTAGGTTATACATTAGGAAATACTGCTTGCATGACATGAGGCTAAATAAACATTTAAAGTTAAGCAAGTGCACACTTTTCCCTCTAAAACCCAGACTTTTATCCTGAATCAGGAAAGGCTCCATGAGTTAAAATAGAAAACCCACAGAAACCAGAGCCACATACGCTAGCATAATAGCTGATGCTAATAACACACACATGCCCGCACACACACACACACACACACACACACACACACACACACACACACACACACACACACACACACACACACACACACACACACTTTCTCTCTCACTCAGTCTCACCACAGCATTAGAAAATGTCACATGGACAACAGACTCAATAACACATTTCAGCCATAAAGTTATGCAGTGTGACGGCAGAAGGAGGTTTTTTTTTTATATATAAAAAAAAAAAAACTGTGTCCCAAACTTGCTCTAGTACGGCAATGCCCCTGGACACAAAGCAAGCTCCATGTAGACCTAGAATACCAAGGTCATAGTAAATTAACTAGATTGTCCTGCACAGAGTACTGCATGCAACCCCACTAAACCCCTCTGGGATAAAATGGAATGCTGAGTGCATGCCAGACCTGATTACATGACATAAGTGTCTGACCTCTCTAATGCTCTTGAGGCTGAATCAGCAAAACCCCACAAACATTCCCAAATCTAGCAGAAAGCAAATTGGGACTGACTCTATATTAATATTGCGGAATTATTTGAGTTGTCATGGCAATTAAAAAATGCCATCCCTGAGCCACCTGGTATCAGTCGACTTTCATTCTAGAAACGCACATATGTGTAATTTAATGTAAAATGTAATGGAAGATGGTGGTAGGTCTGATATGGTGATAAGTCTGATAAATAAGACAGTTATTTGTCATACACACACACACACACACACACACACACACACACACACACACACACACACACACACACACACACACACACACATGCACCCACACCCACATTGAGCAGTTCTTCAAAACCAACAGGTCTAACAGGTTTAAAGAGCTTTGTCTCTGGATCTCAGAAGAGAGGCACAGACAAATATCCCGGACCTGTTTGACCTCCAAGACAAACTACCTGAACTCTCCGGGACTTGTCTCACTCTCAGAAGCTCCGCCCACAAGTTTTATCAGTACCAATCATTTAAGATTGCAAACTGATTAGCTATTAGCAGGTGAGTGTTTACACAAATCCAAACACTGGTTTTCAAACACAACGGGCTTCCTGGAGCAAAGCAAAGTTAATATTTGCCCTCATTTCTGCCCCCAACATCACAGTGTTACAACTTAACCATTAAAAAGCTTTTCATTTTAGATTACAATGTATGCCAAAAATCTTTGCAAAATGGGCAAAAAATATTGAAGACCAGTTTTAGAAACTATGAATAAATAAATAAAAAACTTAAAATGGTTATGACAACAGAATTATTCACCCTTATTGCTATGAAACTTCTAAATTAGATAATTGCCATTAGACATCACAATAGTAGTTAAATTGCATTAATCTGTGTGTAAACAGTAGACAAAGAACCAGAAGCTTTCAAAAAAAGGTGCATAACAAAGATCTGATTTCAAAATACCTGAGAATTACCATAACATCCTTTATTGAAAATAAAAGAAGGCCATCTACCAAAATGTAATAGCATTTATTACATAAGCAATAAAGAATCCTTTAGTAAATCTGAAAAGAACCACAGTTCAGATGGAAGAAGCTGTTCAGGAAACACCCACCACCAAGACGTGCCACAAAACCGAGATTTATGAAACAGCGTTGAGCCATTTTTGAAACCGAGTCATATGAAAGCACATTTGGAGACTTAGCAATTATGTAGAAATCACCCGGGGAAAACTTCACAGGGAAGCATTGGCAGAAGCCAAATACAAAGCCTGTTCTAATGATTCTAAGCATGCTGCCAAATTTACTCTAGAGTTTTGCTAAAGTATTCAAAAACTTGCTAGAATCTTTCTGGAGTTTAAGGCTCTAATATCTTTGTATGACTGGAAAAAAGTTCACCACTGGATTCTATTATATATGACAACTAGAAAATAGCTGTTTAAAATTTTTTTAAATAAATATATACATATACTATGTAAGTCATTAAAACCAATTTTTTTTACACCAATTTCAATTCCTACAAAACGTAAAGGTGTGGGACGGTAAATACTTATGTAAGAAACAGCATTTGATTAATTGAAAAGAGCTACTAGAAAGTTTTTGTCCCTATTTTTAGGCAAGTAAATGCAGCAGGATATTTGCAATGTTAATGTCAAGTCAAATGGGCTTTCTTGTAGGTAAGGACTTGTTTCTTCTTAGACTCTACTGCACCACACACACACATGCATAATGTCACTAGGTTACGTATGTAACTCTAGTTCTCTAAGGGAATGAGAACTGCATCAAAAACAATTTAAAAACGCCTCGTGTTGTTCACGCTCTGAATCACGTGTAAAATCTGGTCAATCGGCAGTCGTGACGTCATTGGGGGTGACGTTGTGCAAACCAGGATGCTACAAAATGGGAGCGTGATGGGAGCGACATCAGCTTCTGAAAAAGGAGGTAAGGTAAGGGTAAGAGCTGCAGGGATGCAGAGAGTATGGCCCGTTGATGCAGCTAGGGTTAAATATGTAACCTAGTGACGTTCCCTTTCAGGAACTTTAACTGCGTCGAAATACGCTGTGGGAACGAGTGTCTAATCATGCCATAATGACCAGTCCCAGCCTAGTGTGTCTGAGCACAACCTGCATGCAGGACAGAGTGGCTCTGATGTCGAGGTTGTAGAACCTGACAAAGGTCAGTGGGGTGGATCAGCCCGCAGCGTTACAAATGTCCTGGAGTGACACTCCAGCAGACCAGGCCGTAGAGGCCTCCATACCCGGGGTGGAATGAGCCTTAACTCCGAAAGGAGTGGAAAGACCAGAAGACTCATAACACAGACAAATAGCATCCACAATCCATCTACTAATCCGTCTGCTAATTAGTCGGGAAACCTTTCCTGTGAGGGCCATAGCAGACGAACAGCTGCTCCAACTTCCTCCACGGACTTGTCCGTGCGAGCACTGCACACAGTGGATTTTGCTTTTCCTGGTTAGGGGCTAGGAAAGGAGGAGGGCAGAATGCCTGCAAAATGACAGGTCGTGAGCGAGCCGCAGGCACCTTAGGCACATACCCCGGTTTGGGGTAAAGAATAGCACTAGCCATGCCAAAGGCAAACTCCAGGAGAGACAGGGCTACGGAAAGAGCCTATAGGTCCCCGAGCCTCTTAAGGAAGGAGATTGCCAGGAGACAAATACCTAAGGGCCACCTCGGCCAAGGGCTCAAATGGGGGCTCATATAGAGCTACCAGCACAACGGCAAGTCCCACACAGGCACCCGGGCCTTAGTCTCCAGGTTCCGCTTAGGAAACGTGTCAATATACCACCTAATAATAATATAATAATCACCTTGATGGCCGCTGCACCACTGCCCGCTTGTTCACAGGGAGGGGACCACCCTCAGGTTGGCCAAACCCTTCAACTTGGGCTTAGAGCAGGGGTGGCCAAACCGCGGCTCTTTGCCTGGTTTCATGCGGCTCTTACATTCATATCGAAGTTTGTGGGGGTTTTTTTTACGTGCGTGTTCGCTTCGCTTTAGTTCAATACGGTATTTTTAAGATTCAAATGATCTTGCCCCTACTGGGAAATTTTGCGGTATTTTCATCTCACGCACATGCGCATTTGACAAAAATACCATACTGAACTCAAGCGAAGCGAACATGCACATAAAAAAAAAAAAACAAACACAAACTTCTATATGCAAATTGTTTACTTAAATTTTAAATAAACAGTTTGTGTCAAGTTCGCTCTCAAAATGGCAGGAATAAATGCACAGCAAAACGAAAATATGAAGATGAACACAGGACTTTTTTTAACAGAGTGGGAGAGTTTATATTTTTTTTGTTGAACGTAATGGCAGGTCATTCTGCCTTATGTCAGGCGTGATTAGTGCATTTCAAATCTTCAGTGCCACTTCAGCTCACTCCATGCTAACATCAACCAGGAATTTTCAAAAGAGACTGAACTTCACAAGCACAAGTTGGTCACTTTGAAAAGTCAGGCAGAAAAGCAGATACAGTTTTTCCAAAAATGTAGCTTTAAATTTGGCTTGGAACATTGCACAGGCTAAAAAGCCATACAATGAAGGGGAGTTCGTTAAATAATGCGTCAGTGACGTTGTTGAAATATTGTCTTCTGAAACGCATAGTATCAGACCTCCAACTTTCCCTCCACATTGTTGAACACAGAATATCGGACATTAACACGGCTATTGAATCCCACTAAGCAACATGGATAGTAAAAGAAAAACGCTATTGTAAATTATTCTATTTTTGATTGTGGACATGGTTGAACTGACAGTGTATGTGTGTAAGAGGAAGGGATGGGTGATGTTCATGTGTGCCCATGTGTATGATGTGGCTCTTTGCGGTAACACAGAACCGCAAAATGTGGCTCTTGGTCTCTGACTGGTTGGCCACCCCTGGCTTAGAGCATCTCTCCTCATAGAGTGATCTCCAGCAGCGGAGAGTGCGGATAGCCATACGGCTACAGCACGGACAATCGTCTCTCTTGACAGGCGATTGCGCATGCTCCACTTCCAAGCAAACAACGCAAAGCTCATGTGTGTCCCCCCGTAATAAAACGGGGGCAAGGAGGGACACACATGCAAAAGTTTGTTTGCTTTTTGGCCATGCTGCACAGATTCACACACAAAGATTCAGATGATTCAGAGCGTGAACAACGCGGGGCGTTCCCAAAGCGTTTTTGACGCAGCTCAAGTCCCTGAAAGGGAACTACAAACATGTTAAGATGCAGGCGGTGAAAACTGCTGGGTAATGAGAAGTCTAATCTATAAAACAGCACGAAACTAAACACAGCACACAGACTTCCCCGGTGGTATAAATACATTCTGACACACTGACAGGTTAACAGCATCATAATTAAGTGCATGTGTGCATGTTCTGCATGATGTGTGCCTGTGTGTTCTCACTGTACCTAATCAGCACACACTGGTTGTTGTTACGTTTCCATAGCGAGCGGTAGCACTCGTTGGCGATGGCGTAGATGTGAGGTGGGATCTCTCCCAGATGATGCCGGCTGTATCTCTCCACTGCCGAAACGTCGTAAAGCTCCGGCAACCGCTGGTATGGGTTCACTGCTGCTAATATAGACCCTATATATGTCTACAAAGAGAATGAGACACACAGACAGGGGTGGGTGAATTAAGAGAAATAAAAAAAATTATATTATTTCGAATGTGTCTGTGTTTGTGAGTTTTATGAGCATGTTAGTAAAGGGCATCCCAGCCTACTTTCCATCTAATATGCAAATCTGCATGGATGACTGTTGAGATTTAATTTAAATAGCAAATTCTGCGAATTTAAATGAATAACACATTTAAATGCTCAACCATCCAACCCAATACATACTGAGACTCTGACTTCCTAGACACCACACACACACACACACACACACACACACACACACACCACACACACACACACACACACACACACACAAACTAGCATTTACAAAACTTGCATAAAAACTCACTTATGAATTTTCCTTACATTCTGCAGTAAAGAAAATACAGTCTTGTAGCTTGACATAGTCTGCTGTATGTTTGCAGTACATTTTCGAAATTCTGCCTGCTAGTTATTTTCAATTGATTTTATTTGTATAGCATCTTTACTAATATTTAATGTCACAAAGCAGATTCACAGCAACTCACATAGAGTATAAAGCTTCAATTTATAAATAAGTCCCTATCGGTTTATCCATTTTTACTATCGTGGAAAAACATTTGGTAAAATAAACACTTCCCTATGTTGCTGTTTCTCTGTGCATGCTAGCTCATAGCTGGTAGCTTACATTAAGAGGCGATTGTGAGACACTTCGTACTATGTAACTAAAAGGAAAATATGTAAAGATTGGAAATCATTAAAAAAAGGCAAATATTTGCACATTTTAAAAGATTTGTACGATTATTAAGACTTTATTGATGTTTCTGTCCTCAATATGCTACACTGAAACACACTATTCACATATACTATGAACAAAAAGTTTGAGACACCTGACTTCTCCATCTATATCTGTTTCTTCCCCAAACTGTTGCCACAAATTTGGAAGCACACAACTGTTTAGGACTTCTTTGGAAAAATAAATGTTCTCTTTATTTTAATTAGGAGCCTCAAACCTTCGAAAGATCTTGAGCGGCCTGCTATAGAGCTCTGACCTTAACCATCCTGAACACCTTTGGGATGAATTGGAGCACTGACTGTACCCCAGGACTCCTCACCCTACATCAGTACCTGACTTTACTAACACCCTTATGGCCGATTGAGCACAAATCTTTACAAACTTCAAAATCTAGTGGAACATCTTCCCAAAACGGTGGAGGTTAATTATACCAATGAATGTGGAATAGGACGTTCCAAAAGCACATATAAATGTTATGTGCATGCGTCCACAAACCCTGATCTTATAGTGTAACTTGACAAATGTTTGTAGTCTTTGGTATCCTATCAACAAGAAAACATGCACTATAGCATGCAAAGACACAATGTAAACTGATTGTGTGTCTGTGTGTGTGTGTGTGTGTGTGTGTGTGTGTGTGTGTGTGTGAGTGAGAGAGAGAGAGAGAGAGGGAGAGAGAGAGAGAGAGCGAGTACAACTGTAAGTTGTAATCTGAGCAGCTACAGCTCCAAACTATATGCAAGCAGAGCTATTTCCTGCTGTTTCACACAAACACACACACACACACACACACACACACACACACACACACACACACACACACACACACACACACACACACACACAGAATGAGAGAGAGAGAGAGAGAGAGAGAGAGAGAGAAAAGGAGAAAGGGTAGGGGGGGGTGCTTAAACGAAGAAATAAATTTTCTCATGAATAAGTATTCCAACGGTGAGTGTGTACTTGTGTGTGTGTGTGTGTGTGTGTGTGTGTGTGTGTGTGTGTGTGTGTGTGTGTGTGTGTGGTTGTGTGTGTGTGTGTGTGTGTGTTTGATGTGGTTAAAAGAGCGGGTAGCTAGCCTACCATGCTCTGTCCTGACTACAGGGGAAAAAAAGAGCACAGCTGTTTATAATCAGAGCAAGAGTGAGAGAGGAAGAAAGGCAGAGAGAGAAAGAGAGACAGAGAGGGAGAGGGAGAGAGAGAGAAACAGAGAGAGTCCTTTGTGTGTTAAATGCTATGGAATTTGATCTGACTGAGGGAGACATTCCACAGGACATTTCTTGAGGAGCCCGTCGTTTTTAAAACACATGCATATACACAGACATGAACTGGTGTTTAAATATCTGAAAATCTATAGGTTACAATTCAATGCATGCATGCAATATACATAGAAAAGAAAGGGGGGAAAAAAGAAACAAAAACACACATACACACAGCTTCTTGTGTCATGTTTGTCCAAATGCAAGCTCTATTCAGGATTAATCAGTCCCATCTGCCACCAATTATCCCACCAGCTCACAATCTATCAATCTGTCCTGTCTAACAACAGACACTAAGACCTCTTATCAGTAGTTAAAAATATTTCTCCAAACACACACAGGAAGCGTCAGAATTATAGGCACTGTTCATATTAACGCATTAAGTAAGTAGTCTATCTTTTAAAAAATATATATTTTTTAATAATGTGCCTACAAATAAAAAAGAATTGAATAGACAGTAAAGGAGTGAATATTTAACCTAATTATGCAATACAGTCATTTGTAAATGAAACATTTCTCTGGATTTGGAGCCCACTTGAACCATTTCTCCACTCAACCCATTATTTGCATATCCGGGTTCACAGCTCAACCAGATGAAAAGACAACAAGAGGAGACACATTAATGTTTGGTTAACAGAAGTGCAGTGTATTTCAAATTACATTCATTTTATTCTGCTTCCCATGAACATAAAGGCAAAACGCATTCGGATGCACACTTAGAACCTGTGAATGTGTTTTAGCTGATGACAATGTCATTTTATTTATATATATATATATATATATATATATATATATATATATACACACACACACACACACACACACACACACACACACACACACACACACACATACACAGAGGTAGTCACTGACTTACGCTGGAGATGTGTTACGATAACCCAATCTTAAATTAAAAATATCGTAAATGTAGACATGGTCTACCCAAAAGTCTTAAAGAATGTTTATCATTATGTTGTAGTATACTGTAATATGTTAATAATTAAAAAAATTTCTGTACTGTATAAACTATATTTTGTGGCATTGGACTCGTGGACAAGCACCGGTTCCCAAGTGGATGGCCTGTCACACCAAACGTAAAATATTTGTAAAATTTTCGTCATCGGAAGATAAAAAAAAAAGTCGAATCATCGTAACTCAGGGACCGTCTGTATATATAAACTAAATATGGATACAATAACATTAATGTATGTGTATAATATAAAATATACATAAGTATATAAACATATTTTAGTATATAAATACATTTATTATATATTAAATATATCTTCTATTTGCTTGTATGTAACAAATTATTTAAGATTTGCTTTAACAAACAGCTATATAAACGTACAGATGTTCAACTTTATATTTATTACTATATTCTCCCTTTGCATTAATAGTAATAAACACTCTTGGCATGCAGACAGTTAGAGTGGCCTTATCTTAACTTCTTGCTAGTTAGATATTTCTTTCTTGTGATCCAGTTTATCCCAAAGCAGTTCAATAAGATTTAATGCCAGTGACTGGGCAGGCCAGTCCAGAATAAATAACAATAAGCTGAATGTTTTCTCTGTAAATAACACTTTCAGGAGCTTGGACATATGATTCGGGTCATTGTCGTGTTGTATGGTGAACTTGGTTCCAACTAGCCACAGTCCCGACATAGTTGCATGTTAGGGAAATAGTATGGAATTGAAAAAGTATGGAATGGCAGCCATGCTGGTTCAGAATTGTTTTCTGGGTCGTCAAGAACAATAGCACTCCGATTCAGAGCATAGTGGCTAATTGTTTAGCTTAAGTACAGACTGTTTTACTAAAAGACATTTATCTTTATATGCTAAAAAGTTAGCATGGTCAGCCATGATTCCGTGTTACTGGACCACATAGAATAAAGTGCTTTGCTCAAGGGCATGTTTGATGTAAACATTAACTGAAAAGCTTGACCTCTATCTGCATGACTTTGTTTATATTTTGGGCTGTTGCCACATAACTGGCTGATCGGATACTTGCTTGAATGAGCAGGTGTGCAGGTTTTCCTTTAATGTGGATGGTATGTGTATATTTCCCACAATTAAGTCTCAGTACAGGTTAAAGAAATTAAACAAATGGAAGAAAAATACTTTGTTGTCCTGTTGTTCTGTTTTCAGCATTTTATTGTGCTACTGCACGGGTACTGCGTCTTATTAAAATTGTAAAGCCACTTGACTTGAAGCTCACAACTTAGTACAAAAGTAGAATATTTTGGCAGGTATATTATCGTAGCATAATATATACCTTTTAAAGCAGGTTTCATTAAACTCTTGAGAATGAGATGCTGCTGGGGTGAAAAGCTTTAATCTACAGAGACGTTCTCAAACTAATCATTAACCAGCAGCAGGCCTGTGTCTCATTACGTCAGTACTACAGTGATAGGGTCACTAAGGAACAAAGCTGAGGTGACATAAAAGAAGCAAAAGCAAAAGCACAATGGCCAGCACACATATTCTTGGTTTATTGAGAGTGTGATTGATAACAGAGTTGCTTATTAGGCCAGGGGAGAAACTCAATAAAGCTTTTTCAATTAAATTGTTTTGTGCAGATTTATAAAGAAATTCTTATATACAAACTTACATATAGAGGAAGTTTTAATCTAAACCAAGAATAATGTTTACTGAATGTGTTTGCTATAACCCTAAACACATTTATGGCATTTGGCAGATGTCCTTATTCAGAGCAACTTACAATCACTTATTTACACAACTGAACAGTTGAGAATTAAGGGCCTCGCTCAAGGGCCTAAAAGCGGCAGCTTGGTGGCGCTGGTTTTTGAACTCACGACTGTCCAATCTTTACTACTGAGCTACCATTACCCCAGTACTGATTATTGCTGTTACCCTGTTGATAGATTTAATGCTTGGATTTGGTGATTACGCTGATAATGTGAGTAGCAGACAGAAAAACCCCAAAGCTTCCGATTTTTTGCACTTCCATACCCTTTAAAATTAGAATACAAGCTTAATTTAATATCAGTTTTGTATTAATTTTGAATTAAATTATTATTAACTGTTTCCTCTGTTCTTTAGAAAACAGTTCTAAACGACAATAACACTTTGACAATTTGTTATTATTTCTTAGGAATTTAAAATAAAATACTATTATTAAAAAAAGGAAAGCATTAGGGGAAGAATTTTTATGTTACACTAAGGTACATAATATTAATATTTTGATTAATTCTTTAGAATATTTCACTATATTGTTTAGTGTTTAAATAATGGCTAACATTGCAAAAGGATGTCATATATCCTTTGTTAAAGCCCAATATATTAACCACATTTTAAAACTAACCAATGAACCAATTTTAAAACTCCTAAAAACTCCTGTTTTTATTCTTGCACTAGTTAGAGCAGGTTTGAGCTTTCATGCAGATGTTTCTAGGAAACATGGAGGAGTTTAATTGTTAGAGTTCAGTAGTTTGGTACAGAGCAGAAGGATGTAAAAGCCCCACATTAAAATGTAAAACATTTCAATGATTTGTAAGACAAACAAAATTTTTGTAATACAGTAACAAAAGATTATTAAAATTATCAAAAGAAATTATTTTGGATGATATTTTTTTTATTTAAAGTAGAACTAATACAGATTCTAAAGTTTTACCAAATGTAAATCACCATACCATGTCCACTATCATTCCAAGAATAGGACACAATATAATGTAGACATAATTTGTCTATATTATTTATATATTTTATATTTATATATAAAGTCTTTTGTGGTTGTGTTAAAAATGTATCTTAAATACATGCAAATAATAAAAGACATTTAATTGGTAGCTGTAATTTAAAATGAAATTTGAGGTTGAAGCTCCTTATAAAATTGGGAAATGGCAAGGGTGTTTAAATCTTAATCAGGAATACTGTTGGGAATTTAAATGTTATATGTTTATGTTCTTTTATTATTATTATTATTATTATTATTATTTTATTAAGGTCATCAATATTATTTTCAAATAGCATACACCTAGTAGGTATCTCTAAACTCTTTTTGACTGGTAGGTCGTTTGTCTTAATGATTTTTAATTAGTTAGGGATAATAGTACTGTAAAAAAAAAATCTAAGAAGTGTTTCACTCTCATCCTTATAAACTCAGTGCACCCACACACACTCACACCCACACCCACACCCACACACACACACACACACACAAATGTATTTCCCACATGGTCCAATTGATCTTTGACCCTGCTACATGGCACTTTGTCATACAACATTTTGCATTGAGAAAAGTAAATGATATATGTTGGGAATCCTGGTGCTGTGTAAACCTGCAACAGGAGCTGTGTGTTAGCATTTGGGTCCACTGAAAAATCTGTTTTCAATGTGGAACTCTTTACTGGTCCAAGTGTAACTCCAGCCTTGCTAAAACATCATGCTGAACCATGAAACATGCAGTCATACACACACACACACACACACACACACACACACACACACACACACACACACACACACACACACACACACACACATAAATACATAAATATAGAAGAAACCACACTCCAAAAACCACATTCCACTTTCCCTATTACATGTAGATCTGACTCATTTCTCTCCCTCTCTTCTCTATATGTTTCTCTTTCTGCTACTATATATACAACCTCAAAACTCGCAGTTGTAAATATATAGTTTATACAGAGTTTATATATATAATTTATACCGTATTTCAGATGGTGACACATTTTTTCCACGCTGGACCCACTGATGCACACCACGATTGCCAAGCACTACATATTTGTAATACGGCTTAATTAGTGGTAATTGGCTAAAGAAAATGCGGTTAATCCTGGGTCCAGACAGGAAGACAAGCAGGTTAAATCCTAATGTAAGTGGCAGTCAGTTGCACTAAAGTTATAAAAAGTTATAAAACAGAGAAGTCTGGTCTTAAAATCTGATTGGCTACCTGGGACTGTCAAAATACTTAAATTCTATATCCAAGCACCAGGATTTCAACTACTAAAAATCACTATACTAAATCACTGTCCATTGGGAGTTCTAAAAAAGAAAAAAAAAAAGCGATTTTTTTTTTTTTACAATTTCTAGGTAATGTCAGAACATTAACAGCTTTACGCAGTTATTGCAAACAAACAATATAAAGTCAATAAAACCCAAAGTTTTTGCTTATTTTAATGTCCTTTTTTATCCTTTGACCTAAACCTTGGTTGCCATGTTCTAACTTCATACTTCTATATGGAAATTTCAGGAAACGAAAGCTAGAATTTTCATCTCACACACCTTTTTAGACCTAAAACCTAAAAAACTGGCCTTGCCATTTCAATACTTTCAGAGGGTATGTTAATTTACACACTGCGGCATACTATAGTATATTCACAAAAGTTTGTGGACACCTGGCCATAAGACTGTTTAGTGCTATTTAAACAAACCACATTTGCAAGTAAATTATGGCGTGCCGCAAGGTTCAGTTCTAGGACCCCTGCTCTTCACAATATACATGCTTCCGTTAGGAAATATTATTAGAAGGCATGGAATTAGCTTCCATTGTTATGCTGATGATACTCAGCTATATATCTCATCTAAACCAGGCGATACAGCTCAATTAACCCGGATAACTGAGTGTGTTAAGGAAATAAGAGATTGGATGACCCATAACTTTCTACTTTTAAATTCTGATAAGACTGAGATTTTGCTCATTGGCCCAAAAACTAGTATACAGTCGCTCCAGCATCTCAACCTGCATTTAGACGGATGTTCTGTAACCACTAGTTCAACGGTAAAAGACCTGGGTGTTATTTTAGACAGCGACTTGTCTTTTAAAAATCATATCAACCAAGTTACAAAAACAGCCTTCTTTCACCTTAGAAATATTTCTAAGCTAAGAAATATGTTGTCCATATCCGATGCAGAGAAGCTCATCCATGCGTTCATGACCTCCAGAATAGACTACTGTAATGCGTTACTAGGTGGATGTCCTGCATCATTAATAAACAAGCTTCAGTTAGTCCAGAATGCAGCAGCCAGAGTTCTTACAAGGGCAAGAAAATATGATCACATAACCCCGATCTTATCGTCCCTACATTGGCTTCCTGTTAAGTTTCGAATAGACTACAAACTATTACTTCTCACTTATAAAGCACTAAATGGTTTGGCTCCCATGTATCTATCCAGTCTTTTAACACGCTACAATCCGCCACGCTCCCTAAGATCTCAAAACTCTGGGCTTCTAGTAGTTCGTAGAATAGCAAAGTCCACTAAAGGTGGTAGAGCATTTTCACATTTAGCTCCTAAACTCTGGAATAGTCTTCCTGACGGTGTTCGGGGCTCAGACACACTCACCCAGTTTAAGTGTAGATTAAAAACATATCTTTTTAGCAAAGCCTACACATAACATACGTCTCACATCATAACCTTGTGCTCCAGAACATCTGATCACATGCACATTATCAACTTGTGCTGTTAATATCATGAACAGCAGCTACGCTAATTCCTCTCCACTGCTTCTCTTTCTCTCCCCATCCCGAGACACCCTGAGGTTTGGCCAGCTTCAGTCACCTCCCACCTCATGATGATTACGGACCTTTGAAGAAGTTGATGCCGAACTTGCAAACATCCCGAACCATCTAGAGACGCACCAGTGCCATTTGGATCCCGCTACATGTGTGGAGTTTTGACATTGGACCTCCTGGAGTGTTTAAAGGCTCTGGCATGGAGAAGCTGATGCTGGATCTGTGATGATCACAAATGCTGAGCTCATAAAACTAGGAGCTACTATCCATATAGACTGTATAAGACTGTAGAAAGAACATCACTTATAAACTTATACTCCAGTACTCATGTTAGTTCTCACTCTCCAGTGTTCTGTATTGTTGAAAGATTTATGATCAAACTCTTGATGTCACCCAGATGAGGATGGGTTCCCCTTTTGAGTCTGGTTCCTCTCAAGGTTTCTTCCTCATAACATCTAAGGGAGTTTTTCCTTGCCACAGTCGCCACGGCTTGCTCATCAGGGACAAATTCACACCATTCACCATCACTGTTGATTTGTGTAAAGCTGCTTTGAGACAATGTCTGTTGTGAAAAGCGCTATACAAATAAACTTGACTTGACTTGACTTGATTTGCTGTTATAATAACCTTCACTCTTCTGGGAAGATGTTCCACTAGATTTTAGAGTATAGTTGGGGAGATTTTTGCTCATTTAGTCACAAGAACTTTAACGAAGTCTGATGAGCATTAGTCTAAGTTACTGATGTAGGGTGAGGAAGCCTGGGGTTCTATAAGGCAAAGGTGTTTAATAGGGTTGAGCTCTAAAGCGGGCTAGTCAAGATCTTCCACTCCAACCCATGTAGCCCATAGTTTGATGGAGCTGGTATTGTGCACAGGGGAATTTTCATGCTAAAACAGGTTTGGGTCTCCTACTTCAAGTGAGGGGAAAATAGAATACTACTGCAACCAGACTAACAGTTTGGGGAAAAGTCACGTATAACTGGAAAAGACAGGTGTCCCAATACTTTTGTCGATATAGAGAATTTTACTACACATTATTTAGAGTAGGATTAAACGCTTTAAAGGCTATCTGTTTGTACAAATCAAAATATAAATCATGCCTTGCAGCATGTGGAAAAACATTTATCTTGGTCCCATAAATTACCTAAGATTTGTTCTCTGAGGACCTGGTCATGCTAGTCTACAGTTCTCCTGCCCTAATCCCACACGATTTGACTGAACCTTTTAACAGTCAGACTTTCTTTCATGAAAACGTTTCACCATATTTGCACAATCATAAACAGAAAACCACTTTGGGATTTGATAGGCAGCCTAAAAGCTGCTCTGGTTTGATCACAATAAAGCTCCGACTCTGTGAGCAGCAACATTACACGCATCAACAGGTTTTAGTCCCAGCTGGTAAAATCATTTGAGAGCTCACTGCATCATACAGTGCACAGGCTACCCAAACAAAACCTCTGTCTACCTAAGATTTATTCTTCAAAAAATCCTTGTATCTGCTTTTCGATTGGATTTATCTGATATTTAGTGGTGCAATTACTATCAATCTATAAGTATCTGTATAATCTATAGCGTATACAGTACTGCAACATTACAAGCATACTGTATAGAAATGTTACCCATGAATGTGGCACATATACAATATCTAATTATCAGCTCGATCCTACGGGACTATGTTTTCTACAAGCCACTCCATCACGTTTCACGTCACGTGACTTTTCGCACCTAAAGCAACATTGTCTTGTAACCACTATTTTACACTTCATTCTGTGTCTCTTGCCTGTCCTCTCTTGTCTTTTGTTAGTCATATTAATTTTTTTTAACTTGACATGTGTAGCTGTTTCATTGTCCCCGTGTTAAAAAGAAATCCGCTTCACAATTTAAAAACATTCAACCCACCATGTATTGTGACATTGCAACCAACAAAATTCAAGTTAAAAACTAATATTTAATGGAGATAACAATAAAAAAAAACCCTATGTAATACGGCAAACCTACCGAACATTTTTTATTTGGACATACACTGTATTGCCAAAAGTATTGGGTCACCTGTCACGCTCTTATAATTCCCTCCACTCTTCTGGTAAGATGTTCCACTAGATTTTGGAGTGTGCTTATGGATATATGTTCATCAGTCACAAGGGGGTTATGAAAGGCAGGTACTGATGTAGGTGAGGAGACCTGGGGTGCAGTCAGCGTTCACATTCATCTCAAAGGTGTTCAGTAGGGATGAGATCAGAGCTCTATAGCAGACCACTCAAGATTTTCCTCTCCAAAGCATGTAAACCAGATCTTCAAGGAGCTCACTTTGTGCACAGGGGCATTGCCGTGCTGGAACAGGTTTGGGTTTAAAGATTTAAGTGAAAGCAATTGTATTATAGCGCATCTAAAGACGTCCTGTACAATTGTGTGCCTCTAGTTTTGTGGTTACAGTTTGGAAAGAAACCACTTATAGCAGGAAAGGTCAGGTGACACAATACTTTTTGCAATATAGTGTATTTAATTTCATTCTTTCTTGCAAACGTGCTGCAGATCTATCATGAGAGGATGTCCTGTGCACTTGTGACCAGTTAAAAAAAAAAAGTTTTTATTAGTTTTTACACTTTTATTACATACAATTACACCAAATGTTAAAAAAATATGTGACGATGTGGTGTGAGACTGTGTTGGCTTCTGTCTATGCATGTTTTCCCTT
>JBCEWE010000122.1:397500-440000 GCA_039877035.1 Silurus lanzhouensis | reverse complement strand
ACTGGACTAGTAAGAAACTGATATGCAGCAAAATGCTGAAAGGGGTATATTCATGTCACAAAATGTCCCAACAGTTGTAAAATTAAATGTGGCTTTTCCACGAAGCATTAGGTTGTATAGAGTGTCTTTGCATGTAGCAGCATTACAATTTTTCTTTATTGAAATTAGTGGCCCAAATCTGTTCCTGCACAATCAAGAACACCAATCAGGCTCCAGGAACATCCAAGGATGAAATGGTAGAACTTGGGTGGCCTGCAAAGAGCTCCAAACACTTTTAGAGTTACCTGGAACACTGAATACACCTGATCTTACTAATGCTTTTATAACTAAATAAACACAAATTCCAATCCCAAATCCGAAGAATTTAGTGGAAAGACTTCCAGATGAGTGGAGCTTATTACAACAGTAAAAAAAAAAAAGTGATCACATATGGATGTGATGGTCAGGGGTCCACAAACTTTGTCCACATAGTGTATTTATATCCCTAAATATTGAATGGTTAATATTGACATGCTAAAGATATTCGAAATAAATATAACGTTCCAGAATCCATAATAGCAGTTGATGGCCATGAAATGTATGAATTGTGATTAGGATCAAATAAAAATTACAATATATGGACAAACGTTTGTGGACACCTGATCATAAAATGCGTATCACCCTTAATTTGCTGTTAGAGAAGATGCTCCAATAGATTTTAGTGTGCTTGTGAAAATCTTTGGTGGAAAAATTATTGATGTGGGGTGAGGAAAATTGGTGTGCAGTCACCAAATGTGTTCAATGGGTTTGAGATCGGCGCTCTATAGCAGACCATTTAAGATCTTCCAATCCGAAAAGAGCGTGGTTGGTGCACAGGAGCATTGTCAAGCTGCCCATTGGTTCTCCTTGTTCAAGTAAATAAAAAAAAAGCAATGCTACCTCATTTAAACACACCGTATATATATTCAAACTTCGTGGTACCAGTTTGAAAAAGAACCACATATGGCTGGAAATCTCAGGTGTTCCAGTACTTATGTTCATGTAGTGTATATTTAAAGCTGGTTTTAGGCGACAGGGTTACAACTGACCTACGAACATTATTGATGCAACTGATATGCAAACTTATTAGGAGGGTTAAATCACAAACTAATCAGAGTGCGAATGAGCTGTTGGATGTAAATGCACATGTGCCTGGCTTTGTCTTAGCACTGTTAACAAATTAGCAGTTCAAGCTTATAGACTCTCCATGGACACCAACGTCTTTGCTGCTTCTTTTCCAGCTTTATTTTGCTTCATTATATCTGTATACTCATAAAAAGTTATAGTACAAATAACACGTACCACAAGATTCATGAGGTCAGAAATCGTTTTAAGCCTATCACCAGGATTTGCCATTTTACCACATTATAATTCATTTGCATGAATTAAAACTCAAGCAAATCTCAATACAAATGGCCTGCTGTGGCTTTGTCACTTGCTGCTGTCGCTACGAATGTGGCTTCATGTTGCGTGCAGATTTATTGAATGAACACTCACCAGATGTTGTACTTGTACCCACATGTACAATAAGATTGTGTATGAGTTCCTCTTGATATTAAATACCATTTTATCCCCTAGTGTGTGTGTGTAGGTGTGTGTGTGTGTGTGTGTGTGTGTGTGTGTGTGCGTGTGTGTGTGTTAAATGAAACCATCCCAAATGTCAGGTGAGTGTCCTCTCTGGAGTCTATAGAGCAGATGTTAAGCTACTGTTTTCTGAATAATTACCTGCTTATACAAACAACACGCACAAAACCCGGAACACACAAGTGGCTTTACCTGTCCATAGTCTGTGCGGAAAACTACAATGCCACCTGAGCAGGAGTTCACAGTGCTGGCCCAATACTGATCCTCCTCCCAGAGCCACACACGAGAACCCTGAAAAGCACACACACACACACACACACACACACACACACACACACACACACACTTTAATATATATATATATATATATATATATATATATATATATATATATATATATATATATATATATATATATATATATATATATATCTTACAAAGACATTTTATTATATACATATCATTTGCAGGAATTGTTGTATTATTCATGAGCATCTCTGAAATCCATTTTAATTATTTATTTATTTTCTATTTCTCTTTAGTGAATATTATGTCTATCTATCTAATCACACACATTGCCCTTTCCCAATAGCAGCCTGCTTTCTAGGAGATCACACATTATTCATGCATATTTAGAAACACAGCCTCAGTGTGCATTCATTAGGATCAGCTGACTGGCATGTTGCAAGTTGTGACCTGAAACTCATTCACTTCTCATTAACCAGCTGTTTACTCAGCTGTAACCCGAGATCACGCTGGTGAATTGGTTAGTCTGCTTAATAAAGATATAATCATAAAAAATTATAAAAATATAATTTTTTAAAAAATTACTACATTCGCTTATATTTTATTACCATCAAAACCAAATATGTTTATACTTTTACTCAATTAAAATTTGTGAAAGTAGTACTTTATTGGATAAGTCATAAATAAGCATGGATTTGTACTTTTATCTTACATACATACTATATGAACAAAAGTATTGGGACACCTGACGTTCCCAGGTATATGAAGTTCTTTCCCAAATTGCTACCACAAAGTTTAAGGCACACAATTGTATAGGATGTATTTGGATGCAGTAGCATTATATTTTCCCTTCACTTGATCTAGGAGACCCAAACCTGTTTCAGCATGACAATAGCATAGCATTAAAGACTCAATAAGGTTGAAGTCAGATTCTATAGCACTCCAACCCATGTAAATCATAGCTTCATGGAGCAGGCATTGGGCACAGGGGCATTTGTGGTAACAGTTTTGAGGGTTTGATCAGGAACCAAATGTGGCAGGAAAAGTCAGCATATCTTAGGGCTTTCAAAATGTATATGATAATAAAGCGTTAACGCAAATTCATTTTAAACGCCACAAATTGTATTAATGCGTACCACTTCATATATATATATATATATATATATATATATATATATATATATATATATATATATATATATATATATATATATATATACACTGTATATTTTCTTTAATGTGTTCAAATAAGGCATGCACACCCACACCCATGTCTTACACTTGTTGCAACTAATTAATGCTAAGCCATACCTAAAATATATCCCTATTATTATTTATTATATTGAATTCATTTAAATTAAACCTGAGAAAAAAAAATGTTGTCTTTGTGGTGGATCCACAAGGTTAAAACCACCGGATATAAAACAGGGCCAGAAGACACACACACACACACACACACACACACACACACACACACACACACACACACACACACACACACCTTTCCCATCAATCTATTTACTGATAGGATAAACACAGTGATTTGGACAGGCATGAATGGTTCTGAATCCAACTGCCCAAGACAGCGCAATGAACTTTAACCTAATTTTCATCCTTACACAAAGATGCCATGTCTCTCTCTCTCTCTCTCTCTCTCTCTCTCTCTCTCTCTCTCTCTCTCTCTCTCTCTCACACACACACACACACACACACACACACACACACACACACACACACACACACACACACACACACACAATGCCAAGACCACTTCACACAGTTAAAGAGTTAAAGAAATGCTCATGCTACATCCTGGACCCACTGCTTCCATTTAACCGATTAGCTCTCTTATTTTTAAAATGTGTGTAAAATTTAAAATTAAAATGTGTGTAAAAAACTGGAGCATTTTCCCAGCTGAAAATGTGCTCATTTAAAAAAGCAACTATAGCAATGAGTCTTTGTGTCTTTTTCAATTCGTTTGTCTCCATGTTTCCTCTTTTTCACACAGACAATCTACTGTGTTTTACTGCTTGCTACACACACACACACACACACACACACACACACACACACACACACACACACACACACACACACACACTCACACACATACACATACACACAGCTGCACCAAACGAATAGCCTGCTCTGCTATACGACAGCTGTGCCCCTGGCCATCCTCACTGAATCCCAAACAACAAAGCCTGACAATGTGTATGTTCAAAACCTTCCTCACATAGCACACAAGTGTCAATAGTAGAGTAGGAAATTGTGGAAAAAGCATCTCTTTTTTTCCTCTTTTTTACTTACAATAGATGTAAAATTTGCAAATCATTTCAGCCTCATGCCATTTTCTTACCTTACTTTATTTTAACAAAACAGTTTCTCAGTTGACTTATTTTCATGCAAGGACTGTGCACATTTAAAAACCCTCACAAACACATCAGATACAACAGTGTATTAACTCAAATTATGAACGATTAAAAATAATCGTGTAATAAAATATTAATGTAGCAATTTGAGGGAAAAAAGTTGATTTGAAGTCATGCAAACTCAAAAAAAAAAAAAACATTGTAGCCAGTGTTAAACACAAAACAGACAAGAGTTACTGTGTCGGAAAACTATATCAATCAATGTGTATGAAACGCACATGCAGGCCATGTGAAGGAGAGGATATGAAACATCACCCAGGGAGAGGTCAGTGCATGTGGGGTATTTGCAGTTTGTATATTTATACAACCTGGATTTCATGATGGGGGTCAACATATAGCTTTTCTCTGTTTATTTATGCTGTCTAAGAACTTTTAGAAAACCACCATGTCAAACTCATTTGTATTCAATACAGGAATTTAATAAATTTTGCTTTGATTGACCAGGAGGCATTTTGGTTGTATGGCATGTTATATTTTCACTGTGCAGAAGAAAAAATTCCAAGTTTTATTTGCCTTGTACACAAACAGAAGCTTAGGTAAAAGCACAAACCGGGAAAAAAAGTGTATAATCCGAAACAGTGGAAGTCCAGGGACGATCACTAGTATATACTGTAAATCGGACGGTGAGTGAGTGAGAACCTTATAAAGGAGAGCGTAGATTGGAGACAAGTGAAGGTGATAAGTATGAAGGTGAGGCGCTGCGAGTGTGCTGAGTGCAGGGGGAGGCATAGCTGGTGGTTCCCTGACAATACCCCCTCCTCCAGGGTCGGCTTTCGACACCGTAACTCGGGGCCTGGGGCGCCTGCTGCCCCGAGGTGCAAGGCGGTTGGGGTGGTTGGGTTGAAACTCCTCCAGGAGCGCTGGGTCTTACACGTCCCGCCTGGCGACCCAAGAGCGTTCCTCAGGTCCGTGCTGTATTCCAGGGTGGTAACCCTACGTCGTGAATTCAGACGGAGTACACCGACAGCTGGTCCAGCTTCTCCGTGGGAGGAGGATCTATGGCGACTCCAACAATGGTGCACACACTAGGAGCAAACTAGGAGCCCAAAGAATGCCTTCCACACATGGGATGTAAACTGGGGTACCTGGCCGAACACAATTTCCTCAGGGAGGCCAAAGTTTCGAAAGATGTGATGGAACAGCACCTCTGCAGTCTCTAGGGCTGTAGGCAGGCCACGGAGGGGAACTAGCTTGCACAGCCAATAGGATGCAGGTGTTACTGTCCAAGTTGGGCAGATCTGTAATAAAATCAATCACCAGGTGTGACCATGACTGCTGAGGGATATGCAGGGGGACCTGCTTCCCTGTGGGTTAGTGTTGTGGAGTCTTAGAGATGGCATAGACAGAGCAGCCTTGGACGAATCATGAGACTTCCCCGCTCATCCTGGGTCACCAGTAGCGTGCCTGTGCCAGGAGGAGAGTTTGTCTCCTCCCCGGGTGGCCAGAACCTGGAGCCTCAAGGATCGATTTCAGCAGTGACTGACGGCATGGTCCGGGAACAAATGTCCTTCATTCCGGGCACCCCGCGGAGTTGGCTCTCTCTGCACCACGGCTCGAATCTTCTCCTCCAACTTCCAGACGATGAGGCTGAGGATCAGCTTGGAAGGACCGTAAATCCTCCAGGGTGGCTGGGACTAGAGGGAACAGATACAGGAGTGGAGCAATTTGGGTGTTCATATAGCGGGGGCCGGAGTCCCCCTCCTTTTTTCTCCACAAAGAAAAAGCTGGCAACTGCGGGGAAGGAGGATGGAGAGATGAAGCCCTGCCGGAAAGCCTGCTGAATATGATCCTCCATAGTTGCACTCTCTGGAACCGACAATGGGTACACCCGTCCCTTTGGAAGCTTGGCACCTGGCACCAGGTCAATAGCGCAGTCCCACGGGGGGTGGGGGGGTAGCCTAGTTGCTGCCCATTTACTGAACATGTCCGCAAATTATAGGTACTCTGGGGAACCCTCCACCTCCAGGGAGTTATTAAGGCTTCCCATGAGCATGGCCGCTAGGGGGATCAGGGTCAGACGCGGACGGGGTAGGTGGTGTAAACAATGCTCCCTGCACCAGTGGCTTCACTCGAGGATGTCACAGGGATTTAATAAGAACTTCAGGAAGTTGTGCCAGCCAGGGACGCCCCAGTCTGATACTCTGCTAAGTGGTTTGTGAATAGCACGTATGACGTGTTTATGACGCTATTGGCGCTCCATATTGCCATCGCCCAGGACAGAGCCTTCTTGGTGAGTAAGGAAATAAGAAACGCTACCTTGGATCGATCAGTGGGAAACTTGTGTGGCTGCATTTCTATGTAGAGGTTGACCTGAGGTTGACCAGAAGAGCCATCAGGCTGCTGGAGGCAGGTTGTGGAGACTAAACGATGATTTTTTGTATTTGAATTACTCGAGTTACTCAAGAAATGGTTTCTGCCCTAGTCCATTGTTAAAAGTGCCATACAAATACAAATTTATTGAATTGAATTAATTATAATTGTTGTTAATATTGTTATAAATTTTTTTATTTACCTATTTATTTTATAAATTATTTACTCTCTTTGATTATTTTACCAACTGTTTAATATAAAATACAAGCTAGTATTCAGAAATTCTAAATAATTACAAGTGATTTTCCAAACTAACGAGAAAGCTATACTATTAATTTCTATTGGGGTTTAACATGGACACCACAAGATTGCAGCTACTGATAAGCGAAGTCTCGTTCCAGACAGCTTTGGAATGTGAAAATATGGGGCCTATGTTTCCCTGCTTTTACAGCCCCACCACCTCACACTTTACATGCTATCCTATGGAAAGTAGCTGCAAGCCGATTTAAAAGATTCCATGTCAGAGCATAAATCAATCAACTTACTAAAAAATGTACACAAATGCCAATGCATTTCATTTATTCATTTATATAACTCTATATACTGTAAGTAGCTTTATTGAAATATAAAACGACTCTTTAATCATAATCAGTTAGGAGTATTTTTAAACAAAAAAGCACAAAAGACTATTTGTCATGCACAAAATGTGAGGAAGTTTAAAATGCTTCTAGTGAGGCTCATGTACTCTACTGTTCTCTTGATTACACAGTATACGTAAGGTAAGTGGGACTTGATGTTAGAAGTGAACGTAATTTCTTGTCCCACTGCATTTCATGTTCCTCGGCACGTAGAAGTTTTGCTACACTGAAATACAATCACTGTCCAATCACAGCTATAGGCTGTAACATAGAAGTATGACTGTAATCGTGGAAGAGGAGTAGAGCCCGAAAGCCTTCACACTGTAAAATAAAATAAAAAATTGTAGCCTGGATTTGAACTTTCTGATTTGTAACTGGCAGCCTTAACCACTGAGGCAGTGGTTTCTTGGTAGTTAAGGCTTTGAGTTATAGATTAGAAGGTCATTTATTCAGATTCTAGCATTACCATATTGCCATAATGGGGTTCTTCAGAAGCGCTGTTTTCTGCAAAATGAGCAAATCTATTATGTCACTGTTTTTAAATACTATGCAAGAAAGTCTTTATTGTAAATTCTACAGAACTTTCTGGCAATCCAAGTTGAACGGCTGAAATGTGTTAATGTGACAGAAATACTAGAAAACCAGCTTCTCCTTCAGCTAGTTCTGTCATTTCTTCTAAAAGCCACCATCACTGGCAGTCTGCTTCCCTAATTTTCTAATTATAGTTTGTATATAGATCCCTAAAGCTAGTTCAGTCTCATAACTCTCAAATGACCATCTGTCTGAAGATGAAGGTTTCAAATGGCATAGTTTAAATTCTCATCTACACAAAACATCTGGATAGTGCTGTGTAACCCCCAATGTAAAACACCTGATCCTGATTATCAGCTAATCATCAGCCGCTCATGTTGATGTAGCAACCTTAGAACTGAGTAAACACGGACGTCTGTAGTAATGTCATCTCCAGGCTATGAGACGCTTCTGCTTCATGTGATACTGCTTCACATGCTACTGCTGTCTGAACTAGGAAGGGAGACACAAACTCTATCCCGTACATTTAACTCTTCGTTTAATCTCTCTACAAATAAAAAAAAATGCAATCAGGAAACCTAAACATTGCGCATTTTTTCTTTCTAACTAGCTTTCTAATTATATCCCATTCCATATGTAGTCCTAATTTGCTGTCACTCTTTTGGGAAGATAGTCCACTAGATTTTGGAATATAGTTGTGAAGATTCCTGTAAGATTCATTCAGCCACAAGAGTGGTAGTAAAGTCAGGTTCTGATGTAGGTAAGGTGAGGAGCCCTGGGGTAAAGTCAGCGTTCCAATTAATCCCAAATGTGTTCAGGGTTAAGGTCAGAGTTCTATAGCAGGCCACTAAATATCTTCCACTCCAACCCATGTAAACCATATCTTCATGGAGGTGGCTTTTCGCACAAATATCTTTCATGCTGGAACAGGTTTCCTAGTTCAAGTGAAGGGAAAATTGAATGCTACCACATCTGAAGACATCCTATAGAATTGTGGCCTCCAACTTCATGGTAACAGTTTGTGGAAGAACCACATATAGCTGGAAAATGCCAGGTGTCCCAATCTGTATTAAACAAATGTGTTTAATAATTTGCCTAGGTTTCTTATCATAACGTTATGATCAAGGAGAGTGAAAAATGTGCCTGAACAGGTATGCACTGCACTAGAGCTAAGCATTAAATGTTATTATTAGAAACAGACCAGAATAAAAAAACTGTAGTGGGGAATATTTTGGAATAAATAAATAGAAAGTTATTGACTTTTATTTAATTATACATTCTCTACGTTTATGTCTTAAACACTCTAACACTTAAAGCATCTAATGTTATTTATATTTTAGTTACACAATTACACAACCACTGGGTACAGAATGAGTCTTTCATTTGTAGAAGCAACTGATTTATTCCATGTTTAGTTGCTATGCTCCTGCAGAGACTCATTTGGAACCGAATGCTGCCAGTTATGATGTAGTAAAATACAGATCTGGATCTTTATTGAAATGCTTTTTTAATGTATTACCTTCTGTCATTCGGCACAGTGTTTCTCTGTGCTTTGTTTCTGCCGATATTTAATAAACTTTTTAAACCATTAGACACTCAAAATTAGATATTGACAGGCATATACATTAACACATACACACACATCCATACAACAAAACAACCACCCAACTACCCCCACACACACTTCACACTCACCTACACCCCACACACACACTCAGAGTCGCACATCCACACCTTCTGTCATTCTGCAGCGCCTATCAATAATGCATCAATACATAATATTTGTGTCAATAGTTAATAACCTGTAATAATAAGACCCTCAAGATAAGGCATTATGCATACACGTTAATACACATTCACACCGCACACACACGTACACCCACACGATCGCACACTCACCTATGCTTACACACACTACACCCCTGCACACTTACACCCACCCCTTCTCTCATTCCGTGCTTTGTTTGTGTCAGTAACTAATACACTGTAATAATAAGACACAATAAAGCAAATAAGGCATCTACACACACACACACACACACACCAAACGGATGGAAGTAACCACAAAATTTGACTCAAAAAGCGTAATTGTATCACACTTTAAAAGATTTCTAGTTGCTATTTTAAAGGTTTCTTAATGGAAAGGAAATCTTTTTGATTGTTTCTTAATGAATAATGCGTGTAGATTGTTAAAGAAGTCCTTAATAGAAAATATATAACAGTATAAAGGTTTCCTAGTAGGACAACCCACAAAACTGTATACAGTGTTCAATGAATCGTATATTTCCTATTTAAGTTTTTTAACTATTAACTTTAGCGGGTAATAGAAGTAACACTTTTCACTTTTTGACTCGATGGTACAATGTTCTAAATCTGGGCTTTTGTGAACATAGGGTCTGAGTTTTCGGTGAGAACTGTCCCAACCACAAAGGAAGGTTTTTGAAAAAGAGACAGAGACGGTCAGTTTAACGTCACTGTGCATGAACTTGAACAGTGACTGTCGCTTTGTAGTAAAAACTTTTTTAGTAAAAACTTTTTTAAAGCTGTGTGTGTGTGTGTGTGTGTGTGTGTGTGTGTGTGTGTGTGTGTGTGTGTAGACATAGACATTCAGCTACTGTTAAACAGTTTTTCTTTCTAAGCTTGCTTGTCTTTAATTACTGGAACCGTGAAACCAGTTTTGCACTATTTTTCACTTTCTCTTTCCCTCCCTCTTTCTATCTCTCAGACACACACACGTACACATGCATACACACACACACACACACACACACACACACACACACACACACACACACACACACACACACACACATACAAAAGCATGCAAATGCCTTAAAGCTATGCATTCCCGATGTACTGCATGTGACAACAAAAAATGGTAAAAAAAAAAAACACTTAATACGTCCTGCTCTGATTACGGTAACTTTATTCCAAATATTGTCTTTATTATGTCTGTAATTTACAAGAAAAAAATCCTTTGTCTTAATGACCAGTAATTATTACAGTTTCAGAACATAATCAGAGATTCCGAATGACATTATTACGATTTGTTCTCCTTGATATGTGCCTTTCTTGATTTTGGGGGATTTTTTTTCTCCAGAAAGTCACAACAGGAAGATATGTAATAACATCCTGGCATTTTTCTTCTCCAACTACAACAAACAGCACGCACAATCTCACACACCGACAGATCAGCAGCTCCTGAGTGAACTGTGAGTGTGTGTCAGTAATGTAGAATCGAATTATATGGCGATTAGGTGAAACAGTATGACCACCTGCCTAATGTTGGGTTGGTCCCCTTTTGCAGCCACAACAGTCCTGACCTGTCGAGAATTAACATCATTAAATCCTTCAGAGGGGTGTAACAGTACACGTATTCCTACTGAAATTTTTCCCTCAGGAGCGTATTAACTGTCGGACGGCAAGTTTGTTTAGTCTCCGCCTTGCACTTTTAGTGCATTTTTTATTATAAAACTTAAAAGCATACAAAACACTGCAAGGGGTATACAAAGAAAATAGAGTTAGCGCAATGTCACTGTGGCTACTTACTGCCTAACGGAAATAAGATTTCTTTTGCGCATACATGGAAGTGGCTAGTGGCTAGCAACACTAGCGCTATGGTTTCTTTAGCGCTTTATGTCCAGCTTTAAGGATTTCTCAGATTTTCAAGGAGAAAATCCTGACAATTCGAGGAAGTGAATGAATGAAGGTTGGAAGGAATAAAGACATTTGTTAAAGTATGCTGACATAAGATCATATCTTTATAAAATTCAATATTAAATGCTAAAAACACACAAACACACTTACATACACATCTATATTACCCAATCGGGGTCTAACAAATGTACAATATTACATGTGTCCATTTATTTATTTTATTTCTGTCAATTAAAATTATTACTCAATTTAATAAATATAATAAAAAGTGTATTGCATTAAATTTATTTCTCATTTTATATTTTATTTTATATATTATTGAACTGAGCAGGTATTTTATTATATTTTTTGTTTTGCATTTCTTCCCCCAAGAGTACTGAAATTAAACCGAACCGTGACTTAAAAACCGAGCTACGTATCAAACTGTGAATTTTGAGTACAAATATGTTCACTTGCTGTCTAATGTATCCCACCCACTAACAGGTGACATGATAAAGAGATCAGTGTTATTCACACCAGTAATATTGTTATAACGTCCTAATGTTATGCCTGGTTGGTGTATGTAACCAGAATATAAATTCCTGTTGGCTTGACTTGCTTGTGTGTCTGTGTGTGAAAGAAAGATCCTTGAATGTAATTGACTTGGCTGGTACACTCAATTTGTGCAAGTGTGTCAAAAGTAAACTTCCTGTTTGAGTGGGAGCTGATTGGCTGGCAGAAGGACTCCAGACAGGAATGGCTCTCAGAGCAAAGTGCACTAACAGACATACGGTGTATAAATACTACATCCTCCAACAATCACATTACAGCAATCCTCAAATCTTCCACTTCGTCTAAAAGAGAGCACACACACAGGCACACACACGCACCCACACACGCGTGTGTGCACACACACACGCTCACAATCAAACGGGTCATCATTTGCCAACTAAAGCATCAACAAACTCTTCCTGAGTGAACAGAGAAAAGAACTTTTCATGTGCACAAAAAAGCCTGTAATATCCCTTTGAAAAATCTATTTCTTTGAAGATCAATGTGTGTGTGTGTGTGTGTGTGTGTGTGTGTGTGTGTGTGTGTGTGTGTGTGTGTGATGTTTTGCCTGATCTATTATGTTCCTCTCCTGACCTGTTAAAAAAATATTCCTGCCATGTTGTACAGTCTTTAGGGATGAAACAAGCCAGAGCTAATCTCTTTACTGCTTAGTGTGCATGTTCAGCACTACACACACACACACACACACACACGCACACACGCACACACGAACGCACACTGAAACATAGTCTAGGTTATGTAAAAACGTATGTAAAATCTTACACATACCCATAAGAGTGCATGTATGTGTGTGTGTGTAATAACACATGAACTGTAGTGCGTAAGAAGATCATGCTTGATTGCTGAATTAAGTAGAAACTGACTTAAGAAGTTAACTCTCTCTCTCCCCCCTTTCTCTCTCTCTTTCTCTCTCTCTCTTCACTCACTCTTTCTGTCTCTTTCTCACTTACTATTTCTCTCGCTTTGACTGTCTCTCCCCTCCTCTCTATCTTTCTGTCTCAGAAGATTTCTGTCTCTCTTTCTCTATTTGCTATTTCTGTTGCTCTCTCTCTTTCGCTCTTTGTCTCTCCTTCTCTCGCATTCTCTCACTAGCTCTTTCTTTCTTTTTCTCTCTCATTCTCTTTCTTCACTCAATTTGTCTGTCACTCATTTTCCCATTTTCTGTCTTTCTATCTTTCTCTGTCTCTCATTTTCTCACATTCCCCTTCTCTCTCTCTCTCTCTCTCTCTCTCTCTCTCTCTCTCTCTCACTCTCTCTCTCTCCACTTGCTCTTTCTCTTTCTGTCTCTCTAAATCTCTCTCTCTCTCTTTCTTATTCTTTCTCTTCACTCGCTGTTTCTGTCTCTTTCATTCACTCACTCAGTCTTTCTCTCTCTCACTATCTCTCACTTGCTTTGTCTGCATGTCCGTCTTTCTGTCTCTCTTTCTCTCCCCTTAACTCAATCACTCTTGTGGACAGGAAGAGAGGGATCAGATATCGTATACATTCAACAGAAAAACAGGATATTAATAAAAGAAGATTCCTGCATGCTTTAAAAGCCAGAATTTGTCTCTCACACACTCTGTGACCTCTCGGTCTCTCTTCAGTGTGTGTGTGTGTGTGTGTGTGTGTGTGTGTGTGTGTGTGTGTGTGTGTGTGTGTGTGTGTGTGTGTGAGGGAGAGTTTTTGTGTATGTGTGTAAAACTGTGTTTATCAGGGTGTCCTTTCTGTTTGAACTCTAGCCTGCATTGATGTTATATACTCATTGACCTCTGTCTCTGAAGTCACTGAACTACATTCATTCATAGATCTAATTGGCAGTTTTTTTTGACGGGAACAAAAGTAATGGCTATTTAATTAGCACAAAAATCAGCAAAATGGCAAAATATGAATATTTAAATGGTCTTAAGAAAAAAAAATCACTGGTCAGGAAATGAGTAGCAATGAAACACAGATAAAGTAACAGATACATTAGTAAATTGTAGCTTTTCTCTCGTGTGTAAAGTTCTCAACAGCTTTTTCCTCTTCAATTGACTTCATACACCTGGTGATTTGAATACATACATTTGTAAACACAGAGATTTATGATTGACCTTGGTGTACAAGATAAAAATAGAAGCGAATTTCACTGTTGCTAGCTTTTCCTCGAACACTTTTTGAGGAAAAAACAGGTAAATGGAGGCACAAGACGTCTCAGCACTCCATATGCTTCCTTCATGCTCATTTCCTGACCAATGATTTGTCTCTAACACCACGAAAAGTCTCATATTTTGCTAGTTCCTTTTTATTTATTTTTTATTTTTTGCCCAGATGTGTACACTGTATTTTCAAATGCACACTTGGAGCCACATATGGTGACCACACGTCTCTACAGTGATGGATCATTTGTTTACCTTGTAAGTTTATTCAATGTTTATTTAACTTCTCATTAAATAAACAGTTCTGGCTGATTTTCATTTACTTTGACGAGCAGATGTATGTGTTTTTTTTCCCCAGTAGACAAGTTTACTGTAGATGCAAACGAGGTTGAACAGAACCGAATCTAAACCTGTATATGGCTATATATTATAAATGTAACAATTATCACCCCCTTCTTTGACACACAAACAAACACACAATAGTGGACAAAGTACACAAGCAATGTTCTTAAATTAAAGTAAAGATACAGTATGGTAAAATATTGCTCTAATAAAAATAAAAGTGCTCCCTTTAAACTTTCACTTGAGTAAAAATGTTTGCCATTAAAAATACTAAGTATCAAAAGTACTATGATTTATTATAGCTATAATGTTTCTATTATTATTTTTGTCACAATACTCTTTGCTTAATCAACTCACAAGTTTATGTGAAAAGACTCTAATGTTACTTTTAGCACACCGATCTATTAACAGAATGATATTAATGAGTCAAACTCTGATTGATATTTATTAAACATTCTTTTAAACTACTAAAATAAATTGCCGGGGGTTTGAGTCAGGAGTTTCTTCCATCATTTATTCCTCTCAAAATGTTCTGCTTGCTGTTGAACTGAAGCTGAACTGTATGTTCGTGCTAAGTAGATACACCAAGCGCCAATCAAAACAAGTTACGTTTTTATCCACTCAAATAAAAAGGAACGAGTGATTTCACAAAATGTAGTCAAATAAAAAGATATTTGACTTTAAAATGTAGTGAAGTTCAAGTAAAAGTCTCCCCAAATGGAAATACTTCAGTAAATAAAGGATTGCGAAAAAGCTACTTAAGTACAGTAACGAATTACATTTACTTCCTTACTGTCCACCACTGCAACACACACAGACACACACACAGACACAGACACACACACACACACACACACACACACACACACACACACACACACACACACACACACACACACAGACTCACTAGGAACGTGGCTAACTGTCCTACTTTTTGGAGTCAATTGTCTGATGTGTGAAGGTAGACGCTTGTGTGTATGCTTGTGTGTGTGTGTGTGTGTGTGTGTGTGTGTGTGTGTGTGTGTTAGAGAAAGCAGGTGTCAGCTGGGATACAGAACATTGTTGAAAGATCTGTTTCAACCCAGTTATTGCTGGTATATGGACCTGTGTTTGTGCGCACAAGCTGTTTTTACAAAGTAAAGGCAAACCACATATTTACATTTAAAGTCCCCTTATGCAACTAAACTTTTGAAGTCTTCGATGGTTCTTAATCCATGTCTTTTTGTAAAGCTGCTTTGTGACAACTTTAAAAGTGCTATACAACAATAAATCAATCAAATTGAACTGAATTCTAAGTGGTTTATAAGCTTCTCTTAAATGTCTAATTGTGATTTCTTATCAAAACGTTCCTATTTGTCATTTAAGGGACTTCATGTTTATGGCACAATCAGGTAACAGATTTTGTTACATGTTACCCATAGAACCTGCATCATAAACTAGCTAGTCAGCCTGCATTAGCTAGTGCTAGTGATGAACAAAATAACACAGGCTGTAATACACGCCGAAATTTTTGGCTAACGGTTAGATTGTCCATTTTTAATATTCACACGATGACAATTAAAAAAAACAAAGTGCTCTGTTATACTGTAAAGGAGAGTGTATTGCTATGGTTGATGTTTCTCACGTGTCCCCACTTGTCTGAGCTGTTCTTCTGTCTGTTTAGTTTTAACCCTATGATGAAACACTTGGATTGGAGTGGGATCTTTGAAGATGGCCCCCTACCCTGATGTAAATGCTTTGCTATGCCTTTTGATGTCTTTAGATCCCTACCTAATCAAAATATACCATCCAAATATATCTTTTAGTGGATTAGAGTTCATTCACCTCAATTATTCTTCCTGAGTCTTGTAGAACTCTGTACCATCACTGAAGCTGTTCCAGAGGCTCACTTTAAGTCACACAGCACAATTTAGGTGAATCCAAATTAGATAAGGTGTGTAGCAGCATCAGCTTTGGTTCAGATATTCCCAAGTGACAACCATGACTATTAAAATTGTTCCCTATATATTCATGAATGACTAATAGAGATCAAATTAAATTCGTAAAAATCAACCACAGCTAGGACATAATGATAACTTCATTCATTTCTTACTTGTAATTTGAAGTGTGTGTGTGTGTGTGTGTGTGTGTGTGTGTGTGTGTGTGTGTGTGTGTGTGTGTGCGCGCACGTTTCCTGGAGTTAAAATGATTAGAAAGAGCAGAGAAAATAAGCCTGGGTCATAGATGTGATTAAAGTGTGTGTGTGTGTGTGTGTGTGTGTGTGTGTGTGTGTGTGTGTGTGTGTGTGTGTGTGTTTTACTTTGCTCACCAAGCATGGAAGGATAACAAGGGGGATTATGTTTCATGGCTGAGTATGGGGTAGAGCAGGTATTATAGGAACTAAACCCTTTACTGTGTGTGTGTGTGTGTGTGTGTGTGTGTGTGTGTGTGTGTGTGTGTGTGTGTGTGTGTGTGTGTGTGTGTGTGTGTGTGTGTGTGTGTGTGAGGACCAAACAGCAGTTTCAGAGACTCTTGGAATGTTAACAGCAGCTCTACAGGAAGTGAGAGAAAGGGTGGGTGATCTGGAGCGAAAAAGAGATGGGGAGAGAGAGAGGGAAAGAGAGAGAGAGAGAGAAGAAAAACGATGGAAAAGAATGAGCGTGTTTCTGTTTTCCGCTGACTTGTAGCTTTACTGAGAGTCTCTCGTGACATATGTTTTACAGTGCTACAACATCGCCTGTTACAACATCCAGGCAACTCATGATGTTCACTGACCAAATTTACTCTCTGAGCTCTTAGTGAGTCGTGCACACGAACAGAACTCACACACGCATGCATTAACACACGCATGCACGCACACACACACACACACACGCAGTCTAAGCGACACACTGACACAGTGACACTCATTATCTGTCTACTGAGCAACAGGATTAGACATATGCTCTCACACACATTAGACTTGCATTACTATCGTTGTTGGGTCATTTTGTAGACTTGTGTTCCTTTGTTCCCACATGATACACCTTTCTTACCACTTCATTATGCTCTATAATAATAAAGTAGATTATTAAAGTAGATTATTTCTGATTATAGATTATATCTAACAAAACAGACCAAAAGTCTGCTATTCAACTTATTCCACAGTGAACCAACTTTCAGTGATTACAATGCTTAATTTATTAAAAAGAACAGACCATGATTTTTTTATATTTATAGTTGCATTTAACATAGGACAGGTAATTTCCTGGTTTTGCTTGTGTCACAATGACTACACTGTATACAGTCATTGGATCATGACTGAGTTCAATAATCGGAGAATTCACAAAGTGAACATTATTCCTGTTTCAGGAAACTTTTATAAACCACTTTTACAAGCTGATCCCCTGAGATGAGATCCAAGCGAGTGGCTGAAAGTTTGGAGTTTCTAATAAATTACTTGAAAATGTTCGAAATACTAATTTATTATTGTATTATTATAACTGCCAGAGCTGCTGTTACAGATGTTACATAAAATGAATGCACACTTACTGATTCAAGGATTAATTAGCACTTGTGTACAATTCCTTTTTTGGGTTGGCTTGATTTGAACACCAATTTATACACTGCACAAATGTTCGTAAAAGAACACACACATACAAAGCAAGTGCGGTAGTTTCAATTACCACAAGCCTCCACTTTTTTTTTTAGCAAACAATAAGTTCAACGATCTTAAAACAAAAGCCCGGGCTGAAATCTAATTTGCATTCGCAAGAGACCTATGTTTTCAAGATTTTTTTTAATATCACTTCATCGTAGCTGTTAGTCAAATTAATCTTGCATACTTTTGGCCTCCCTCACGTTACTGTGCCATGGCAGTTACAGGACAGCAGAAATCAACCCTTAACTGCTGGAGAAACACATTGACCTTAGTGAGTGTGCTAAATCAGCTCGATTAGAACCACACACACACACACACACACACACACACACACACACATACACACACACACACACACACACGGGGCAAATTTTTAAAAAATGCAGGTGCTTACAGGCAGCTGCACAAGTACAAACAGAGCTAGACCAGTAGATCTCCAGGCGAGCACACCTGCTGGGTGTGGACTTTGTCTTGACTTTAAATAATTATTTATTAAACCGTTTAGGAGGCGTTCAGCCAGAAGCAGGAAGAGAAAGTAATCAGCATTTTACATTTATTACAAGTGATCTTATTGCTGGAGAATTCAGTGACTTCCAAACTAATACACTTGCTCTCATCGTAATTCCTACTGCCTCGCACTCTTTCTACACGCAATTGAGGATTAGCTACCTTAAATAAAAAATAGTTAAAAAACGCTAATAAAAAACATACCCTAGTGGCTTTTTAGTAGGCTAGAATCTATAGCCTATAGCTATAATCTATAATTTATAGCTAAACTATCAAATACTCACTATTCACCAACGTTTTAATTTAAGAAATCTTCATTACCTACCCCATGCCAGTTATAAAATAAAATGTACAATCACTTTTATACTTCTAATTTGACCTCTACATTACCAAACTGAGCAGCCAATCAGAATTTGAACTCAAATTATGTAAATGTACAGGTCCAAGCTACACAAATATGCTTTCTTTTTTTTTTTTTGCAAAAGTTTAAAGTTGCAAAAGCACACTTCATTCACTTTTCTAGGAGGAAGGAGTGTATCAGAAACACATATCCATCAGTGACGATCTCACTGACAAGTGTTTGAACACAGAAAGGTACAATTTATTAGCTTTTTTTAAGAGCCCTGGGGGTTTCTGTACAGCACTTTGAAAACCGCTACTCCAAACAATTCTCATCGTATAAATGCGCATGCCTGTGAGTAACCGGCTTCCGCGTGCCTTTGCCCTTTCACTTAAAGACTCTAAAGGCTCTTTTGTGTTGAGCAGATAGGCAGCAGCCTGATGATATTTGACACTAGCAAGCGAAGCCTGGCTGCACAGGAGCCATTTCATTCGCCAAAAATTGGGCTTTTAATTTGATCTTTGGTGATATTCCAAGTCCAGATGAGAGAGAGAGACACTAGTCATGACCACATGGTACCTGAAGAGATTGGGAAACATTTTCTAACACGTCATGGTTTCGTCAAACCCGGCAGGTAAAAAAAAAAAAAAAAAAAGCCACCATCTGCGTAATGAACAGCTCACAGGTGACTCAGAGGAACTCTCCAGGTGTTGACATCACTACGCCGCACCCTTTTATTGACTCATCATACACACTTTACTGTAGAGAGAGTGTAAACAGTTAGTCAGCCATATTTACTTCACTAATAGTGGAATATCAGGCTACATCCAAACAGCACATTTAATACACTAGCACTAGCTTGAAGAAGAAATGATATTATGACAATATTAAGAAGATAGAAATTAGTTGCATTCAACGACCTCAGAAGGAATATATCATAATGTTATGAGCAAAAAAAAAACAAAACACTTTATTAGTTTGACTCTAACAATTTCTTACCATGGAATGACTGAGAAAAGCCTTTTAAAAAAAAGCCCTCTCTTTTGTGGGTAGTATGAGTCGGTTTGCTCTTACTGTACAGGACAGCATGTGTCCTGTAGGATGAGCTGTTCGCCTAACTTTAGCTAGCTATTTAAAACAGAAGGGAAAAGATATGGCATGCTGTAATTTCACATAGCAGAGGATGAATATAGGGACTTTCCCATAGATTGGGCCATAAAATCAAACGTGACTGAGGGCCGTGGGCCGAAAAACAAATGTTGCACTGTATCAAACACTGAGTTTATAAAGTTATCACGGTTCATTTTAAACATTTAACATTACACGTTAAAAATTGATCGAAAAAATTGATAAAAAACTCTGTAATCTAGTGCAGTTTTATTTTCAAAGTTGTAGTTCAATGAGAAAATCGAATTTATTGTACAATTGAGTTTATGTCTAGCTATTCAGTGACCTCTAATGAGTCTCTAAAGCTGGTCCTTATTTTTCCTTATGTTTTTGGTCCTTAAGGTTTTTTTCAAATGCCATTTTTAAAAGGTCATCTGGCCCTAGTTTGGGCATCTCCGATCTATACAGTTCCAGCTAGCATTCTAAATCTTTCTAACTGAAACAGAGTGCAGATAACAAATCTATAGCTATAGCATCGACCGATTTGCATTCTCTGTACATTTTATTATCTAATGTTGTCTCTGGCCTGTCAAAATAAACCTAATACCTAAATAGTGTTAACATGCGAACCAAAACTCATACCAGAGTTACAATCAGACACAGATTATATTGAGCAGAGAGGCAAATTAGGCACTCTCAGCTATTTTAGTATAAAATATAAAAATACTTTTCTTCCACATTTGTCTGAGAGATGATCAAAACTGTGACAGAGTCACAAATGCGGCCAATTATAAAGACAAGCGAGGTACAAAAAATAGAAAGGTCAAATCTCTTTCAGTGATTCTGCTTATACATAACAATTTTCATGCAAATGTATGGTATATGGTTTTGGGTATCTCACCACATCTAACACAGGAGTAAAAAGGCTGTATGGAAAAAATTAAGAAGTAAATCTATATTTAACCTTACACTGATTATGCACTATAGGAGCTTCTTGATGGGAAGTGATTGGACTTCGATCATCTCTGCTTCCAACTACATATTACTATTTATATTGCTGTTCTTCATCTTCTCGTTTTAAACTGTTTCATATGGACTTGCTGACTACAACCAAGCTGGAGTGACCTATCAATTAGTTGGGACTGCGGATTTTGGCAGATTGAATTATTTCAATGCATTTCAATTCATAGTGATACAATTGATTAAATACTAAAATAATTAAGTATATATATATAGTCGACCAAATAAGCTGCAAATAAGTTGCATTTTAAAATAAAATACAAAAAGAAGATAATTTGATGTTTGTATTTTCTTCTAACTACTAGTGCATCTAATCTATTCATAGCACTACAAGCCCCCCATACAGCCTCAAGGTCATGAACAAATGCTCCTATGATGTGCTGCTGGGTGACATGACCAGGCCTGAGGATGATGCAGGGCGTTGGGCACATTGTGGGCAGTAAAATCGGGTGGTTGGTGCACCAGGCATGGGGTTGATTTTGGATTCAGACGGAGTGCACAGCCTAATAATAGCTATTGGACTGGAGAGAGGAAACGGGAGAAAAGGTAAGGAAATGCCAGAGAATTCCTCCGGGAAGCGCTCCAAACTGTTTAACCCTGGTCAAACCGGCAACCGGCTCACACACACACACACACACACACACACACACACACACACGCGCGCGCAGTGTCTAGAAGAAATAAACGCAACGCGGATGTAATCAAGGATGAAGGAAGAGAAGGAAGAAATAAAAAGAAGGAATGCGGGATTTCTCCTTCTTTTGCAATAAATATGACGTCCAGCGCTTCGTCTGCTTGTCCCAGCGTGTCACAACAACTTCTGTACGATGCACATGATATGAATGATATTTCACAGAAAGCTTACCTCTGTAAAAAAGTTATCCATGATCCCTGATCCTGCCAAGAGCCCAAGAGGACTTCATAAACCTCACGCAGTCGCGGTCTTGATCAGTGCTCTAATTACAGATGTTCAATCCGCTGTCCATTTCAAACACTCCCGTTCCAGATCGCAGTCTCTCTCTCTCTCTCTCTCTCTCTCTCCTCTCTCTCTCTCTCTCTCTTAAGTTCCAGATCGCAGTCTCTCTCTCTCTCGCTCTCTCCCTCTCTCTCTGTCTTAAGTTCCAGATTGCAGTCTCTCTCTCTCTCTCTCTCTCTCTCTCTCTCTCTCTCTCTCTCTCTGTCTCAAATCCAGATTGCAGTCCCTCTTTCTCTCTGTCTCAAGTCCAGATCGCAGTCTCTCTCTCTCTGTCTCTCTCTCTCTCTGTCTCTCTCTTTCAAGTCAAGACTGGAGTCCCTCTTTCTCTCTGTCTCCGGCGAGGAGAGGACACTTCTTTGTTTTAGAGATTACACACGAGTCCGCGTTCACGCGCGCTGCAGTTCCGCCGATCCGCCGTCCCCTCCGAGCGCAAAGTCTTGGTTCTTGCGGCGTGGTGGCGCGCGCATCAGCGACAACTCTGTCTACAGTCAAGCTCGCGCTGAGTCTCTCTCTCTCTCTCTCTCTCTCTCTCTCTCGCTCCCTCTCTCTCTCCTCTAGCTCCGCCCTGTCCGTTGTTTGAATGAGAAGGGAAAAAAGCTATAGACGTCCCGTGCCTCGTGCGCTCCTCCTGCCGTTTCACGGTGAGGTACAGTGAGTGCTTCAGGCTGCCAAGTTTCACGCGAAAGTTTTGAGGATGACTCCAGGGTGCATCACACTGCACACTCACTCCTTCCTCACAATAACCTTAAGCAGTCTTGATTATTATTTTTTCCACAGAGTGTGCATGATAAATACAGGTAGGATATTTCTAGCAGTAAACACTCTTAAAACAGGTCACGTGGTGTGTTGTGTATATCTGTGTGTCAAGTTAAATGAGGTGGAAAAGCTGCATGCATTTGGCAACAACTGAAATGCATAGATCAGAAGTGTTGTAGTTTTCTATAAAGGGGGCGGTAAAAAGAAACTTGATTGAGGCCCCAAATGTTGCATGACAAGAACAAATATTGTATTCTATCAAAAAACACAAATTTCCTCTTGTCTTTTTGCTACTGCATCAACCTCTCTATAATTAATGTCACAAAGCATGCAGTACCTGCACTTTGAAGTATGCATGTAAAATCGAATTCATTTATTTTCCCAATGATTAATTTCGATTTAAAACTGATTTGTGTCAATGGCTTTTTCCCAAAATTTTCCCAATTTTTCTACACATATAATGCATTGTGGTGCAAATTAAAGGTCATCACAGGCTCTAGTTTGCTCACACTGCATGCTCACTCCCTCCACACAATAACCTTGACCAGTCTTGATTGTGTGTAAAGAATTTCCTCTCACAGAATGTGCATGATACAGTAAATACGGGTTGGTTATTTCAAGCAGTAACACCTCTCAAAACAAGTCATGTGATGTGTTGTGTATATCTGTTTTTCTATAAAGGGCCAAAAATCTAATTTGATTGAGTGCCTAAATGTTGCATTTCAGTAACCACCCACTTTGAAAAAGCGGAACAATGTTTTGTTTTATGATGTTGACAAATGTTGTACAGTATTCTTTCAAAACCACAGATTTCCACTTGTCTGTGTGCCACTGCTTCGATCTCACCATAATTAACTGTTCATTGAGTGACAAAGCATGTAATACCTGCAACCTTGAAGTATGCATGTACCTAAAATAAAAGTCAAATTCAATTATATTCTTATGTGTAATTTAAATAAAAATTTTTTTGGAAGCTTCAAAATAAAGCAAAAAAATTATGTTGAATTAATTATGTTTATGTTAAATTAGAAATGAACATTTTTGTCATAATTTTTTTTTATCTGTTTTTTTTTTTTTTTTTCATTTTTCTACTCATATAAGGCATGATGGGGGGCAATTAAAGGGCACCCCGGCCAACTTTGGTCCCAGGCCCTAGTTCGGGCGTCTCTGCTAAAGAGCCTGAAGTCTATAACAACAATAAATACATTATTATCAATTGTAATTATAAATAATTTGTAAATAATTAATTATTATCACTTATGGCTTTATCACTGACCTTTACATAGAATATTACTGATTATTACTAGATTATTACTGATAAATAAAAGACGACCAGTGCATTTGAAAAAATAACTCGGTTTCTAAATTGGTTACTATTGTAGTGTAATGGATTCAGTGGTATCATCAAAATACTTAAGTTGATGCAAAAGACACATTGTCACCCTGTCATTGGGAGTTGGACAATAGTCAATCATGGGTATCTGTCAACTCTTTTGAAAGTGTGTTTGCTAAGAGTGTGTTCTGAGCATTTTTTACTGCCCTGTGTTTCAGCATGAGCAGAAAACCTAAGAAAGATAAGCTTGTCTTTGCTTTAAATGTCATGTAGAATTTGGAAGGAAAGAGATCACTGTGACTGGAATTGGATAACACAATAGTGTATTTTTGTACTGTAAATATACAGGTCTCAGACATACTTAAAAATACATTTTCAAGAAAAGCTAGACAAGAGGTTGGCCAACCTCTAAACCAGCTAGCTTGTTTCAGCTCGGGAAAGGGTTTGTTTGCCACTTCCAGATCAGTGCCTACGAGCGGTACCACTGTCTGAGTCTGCATCTCTGGTGAGTAGGTTGTATTTTATTTAAATTTATTTAAATGTTTTGTCATGTTATTAGACAAATATTGATTCTGGACTGCTCCAGAGTATGTAGGTGGCACAGCTGCGGTTGTAGTGTAGAGGGTTGGAGTTGTCTTAACTGGGTTTCTTGCTTTAGTAAAATGGAATTTACCCTCCATATGTGAAATGCCTCTCTCTCTCTCTCTCTCTCTCTCTCTCTCTCTCTCTCTGTAATGCCACACGTTGTTATATTGCGTTTTTGTATAGTATTGATGGTTTCTATAATTGCGATGTGATAGTGGTGGTATTAAGAGGTGGATTAAGTCGGGTAAGTCCCCACTGAAGGCCCAGGTACCAAATGCACGGCTTGCCACTGATACATATATATGTGTATAAAGTGATAAATTTAATAATGTAATTAACTTATACTGTTACTGTACTGTTACTGTTACTTCATCCCTCCAAAACCTGTCCTCTCTATGGTGAGGGGAGTTATTGTTTAAATGTGATATAGCTGTAAGCACTTACTAAAAAATCACTGGTAAATAATCTTTTTATAGCTGCTTGCACTGTCATGATTTATTCCTTACTTACAGGGATTTGCTGGATAAACTGGACTAGGAATAGTCAAAAAGTCAAAATAGTAAAAAAGAAGTGAAACTAATTTCCACAGAGCACTGTAGTGAATAGTTTTCTTGGCACAATTAAAAAAATGATTAATCGGCTATATAATTTAGTCTTTGTTTTCTTAGTTTTTTGGTGTGTAAATATCTCTATTTTTGCTTTGTTCAACACAATGTCAACATTGACAGACTTCTGACTTGAAAGCCTAAAAAATTTTATTATTTCAAAACCACATTAGTTAATTATATATTGTATAGTAGAACAAATTCCTAGTCAGACTGGATCAGCAGTTTTAAACTACACATCTGCATTCTTGTGTTTTCTGCCTCTTGTGCTTTATGTATGGGAGTAAATTCACACGAGTGTCACTTTGAATCAGTGATTTAGTGAAAATTAACTAGGGATTTGTTTTTACACTGTGAAACAGAGACACCCATACACTCTTATCACCATTAAACTAACATTATCTCTGAAACCCAGCCTTGAGCACCCAATTGTCTGTCCTCGAAACCTTATTCTCACTGCCATAATCTCACTTCCTGGTAAGCGGTATCTATGCATTGTTTTGACTATGATAGATGGTGTAGTAATCAAGAAGACTATGTATCTTTATAGTCTAGTGTTTTTAAATAATATGCATCTAAACAGACATGCCCACATATGCGGTACGCTTCTCTTTGCATATTTCACTGCAGGGTAAATGGTGTTGATCTTTGACAAATTTCCCAGAGATGAGTACAGGTCAAATGGCCTGCATTTCATTTTGAAAGAATGTACATGATTGTGTCAGCAATGGGTTACAATACGCTATATGGTCATTTACAATGCTAGACCTTATTCTCATAAAACAACATACTATATGCTCACTATTATACAGTGTAATAGAATGTACAGGAATAAAAGGGATGACACTAAATTACAGCTGACAAGGAAGAACCAGAACCTTTAGAAAAATAGAAAAGCATTGCCAAACTTTATAGTTTTTCTGAGTGACTTTATATTGCTGTTATGATAAATTCGAAAAGATTTCTACTAGATTTTGAATTGTGCCTGTTGGACATTAACATTCAGCCGTTCGCAAGGGCAAACTTTTAAATCTCAAGCACCACCAAACTCCCACTGCTGGGTCCTTGAGCAAGGCCCTGAATAGGCCAACTGTTTAGTTGTATAAATTAGATAGATAGAAACTCACTCTGTTCTTGACCAAAATCCACTGTTCACAACCACTGTCACTTTAATGCCCTTTCTTCTTCTGCTTTTACACTGTTTACGATACTAAATTTGATCATGTTTGCACTGTCACTTTAATTAATCTCAGGTCTGCTGGTGTATAAGCAATGTTTACATAAACACTTTACAGCACTACCAAATCACACCCTCACTGTACCTGTATCTGTTTCTTCTTTATAGCTTATATAATGTATATCTTTATATTTATTCTTTAGTATCTTTTATTTATTATAGAAATTAAATTAAGTATATTTTACAATCTGTGCTGCCATAATCCTGTCTGTCTGTCTCCGTCTGTCTGTCTGTCTGTCTGTCTGTCTGTCTGTCTGTCTGTCATATTCTCATACACTTTATGGTAAATTGTTACCATATAGGTTGAAGCGCACGCCAAAATCCAGTGAAAAGCCTTTACAGCTAAATGAATTAAAATGGGATGTTCAACAAGCACAATTGTGTGTGATGGCCAGGTGTCCACATACTTTTGAAATAACAATGTATTCAGTAGTCAGTTAAATTTAAATAATGCATAAATGCTTTTGACGAGTCTTTCTTTCTTTCTCTCTTTCTTTCTTTCTTTCTTTCTTTCTTTCTTTCTTTCTTTCTTTCTTTCTTTCTTTCTTTCTTTCCTTCCTTCCTTTTTTCCTTCCTTCCTTCCTGTGTACATTGATAAAAACCGATCGCCCATAAATTATCAAGCACATTCACATTACAATTGACTTAAAACTATTAAACTTCATAAAACACAAACAAAACAATGGCTAAATAGCACTTCAACAATTATTATTATTACAATAAACACACACACACACACACACACACACACACACACACACACACACACACACACACAGTCGTCCTGTTATTGGGCTCCATTTCTTTGTTCTCACTTGTTTCAGATTAATTTAAACATGAATTGTTTGTCACTCATTTATATGAAATAGATACATTTATGCACGAATAACGATCTTAAAACAGTTTTTGTCTAACCCTATATCTTCACTTGCTTATTATTTACTTATTATAAATCACATTATACTGTAATTTTACCACGTTAAATAAAACTGTTAGAGGTTATGGGAACTTGAGGAGTTAAACTGGAGAGTGGACGTACGTAGACAAAAACACACAACGGTACACACACTTGATAGCCTTCATGACCACTCAGTTAGAACAGCGAGGTTACATACAGTAAGTATACAGGGCTGTTCACATGAAACGGATCTCTGGTGCTGCTGACTGTAAATGGTGAGCATATTGTATTAAGCTTTAATCATGTGGCTGAGATATCAAAGCGTATTGAAAACTTTTCTTTCAAATTCATACACACAGCATGAGTCTACAGGATGTTCGAAAACTGCCTGCTCCAGTAAAAGGTCCACTGCATGCACACACACACACACACACTCTCACACAAACAACCCAGACTCAAAGAGCATCTGAGCACAGGAACAGGAACATAAACATTTCCTTTGGCTTCAGATGCCTGATAAAGATTTAGTTCTTTCCTCAGGGAGTGAAAGAGGGCAAAAGGGAAAGAGGACAAAGATAAATTTGTGGTGGTCGAACATTTTATTGAAGTTTCCGTTTTTCACAGTTTAAAAGTTTAAATATTTGCTAAGATAGTTTTCATAAGGATATGATCTGGACTGTAGTGCTCCAGAAACCCAGCATTATGCTCAGAGGAACACGTTTTTAAGAACAACTTTGCTTACAGTAAATACTTCAGTTCATTACTTAATGTAAACTCTTTTGTTTTCATGCGCATTATGTCTGATGACATGAACACATGCTGCGAAGGCTCATGGTGGCTACAGTGCACCGTGGGAGACAAGGAACATGTTGTAGCACATTTTGGAAATTTCAGTTTGAGCCCAAGGACCAGAGTTGCTGTTAGTGTCTGTGGTTCACAGAACACAAAACAGCACTAATGTAAAGTAATGAGAACACTGGATAGCTTGAACACTCATGCTTTTCTGTCAGTTATCAAGAGTTTGAAATTATTTTTGGGATCTTTGTGACCACTGATGCAGGTTGCATTGTAATGCAAAGTGTAGGGTTTAAATAATTCGTTATATACTGTACAACTATCCTTTTTCTTTCTCTTGCCTCCTTTTCTCCTGCTCCTGAGGTATCAACGACCAATGATCCTACCTCTGGATGGAAATGTCTTCAATTGGAGACCACTCTGTGTAGCTGGGGATGGTTTTACAAGAACAATGAAGTTCTCTTTTAAATCTGGTTCCTCTCAAAGTTCCTCATGCCTTTACAGGAAGTTTTTCCTTGCCACAGTCACTACTGTTTCGCTTATTAGAAAAAAAACATATAATTATATATAAAATTATAGCAATTATAAACTTTTTGGCAATAAACAATTTTTAAGACAACTTTATACCCATTGTTTATAATCTCTGTTTATAATTTCTCAATTTTATAATCTCTGTAAAGCTGTTTGAGACAATGTTGATTGTTCAAAGGACTATACTAATATAAATAAATGAAATTTAATAATGTATGGTATATTGTAGTTACAGGTTGCTGTGATATGTACAATCCTTTTCTTCTACTGAAGAGCTAGGAGTTCACAGTGAAGCACAAATACACTCAGATTCCAGAATTTATTATCATTTATAGTCAGAATTGAATTGGAACAGTGCATAAACTGTGTAATCATGAATGATTTAATATTTTCTTTCAAAAACCCCATAGACATAATATTTTTAGTCAGAACTGGTCAACAACTAAAATCTAAAGATATTAATTATATCAATGTTTATACGTGGGAAAGTTGCTTGTATTAAGTGTCTGGTTGAGCATTTCATTTTCTGATTGGTCTGTTTAAATTATGCAAACTACTCATGTGTACTTGTCATATCAGGAGCTGAAAGAGTTTCTTGAGTACAATCTTGAGCTCAGGTTACTGTCTGTATTCCCACCTCACACCCAGTGTGTTACTGGAATAGGTGTTGATAAATTCAATAAGCTAATATTAGATTTATGTTGATAGCCATTTTAAAATCTAATTGTGTGACATGAATGTCTTATGGCAAAGCTGAATTCTGTTCTGTAGAGATGTGTCCCATCATGGGCACAGAAACTGAACTTTTAACTGTTTTAAATGGATGAAATGGATGAAGGACATTGTATTGTAAATTTTAATGGTGCTATAGGTGTATATACTTTATGGAGTTTTTACACTGAATTTATTTTTTCCAAAAGAAGGACAGAATAACTTGCGGTAAGATTTAGAGGGTATATGCAAGGGTTAACCCTAACCTGTAGAGAGAGATTGGTTTTATTAATTGTTTAATGATTGTAAAAAAAAAAAATAAAAAGAAAAAAAGAAAGTTATAAAAAAAAAATTCTGGAGGAAAAATGCCAAAAAAAGTAAATACTTTTATTTGTTAATGGTAACCCAGCCATTAGGGTTGCACAAGGCAGTGCACTTTTAGTGCCAGTCAAATATGTGGATCACGAATCAGAAATTCATACCGGAATGGTCAAGGTCCGGGTTACCAATGACCGCCACAGGTATTGTTAGCCAACAGGGTACAGGTGGAAATTGGGCTACTGCTGCCTGAAGGAGGAGAAGGAATGAAGAAAGATGTCTACAGAGACAGCAGGAAAAGGAGAAGTGTAGGAGAGTGGAGTTTAGGGTTGGTACATTAAATATTGGTACTATGATTGGTAAAGGGAGAGAGGTAGCTGATATGATGTAGAGGAGAAAGGTAGATATGTTGTGTATTCAGGAGACCAAGTGGAAAGGGAGTTCTTTCATGGTGTGGATGGAAAGAGAAATGGTGTAGGGGTGATTCTGAAAGAAGAGTTTAGTAAGAGTGTAGTTGAGGTGAACAGAGTTTCTAATGATTGATGAACTTGAAGCTGGAAGTTGAAGGGGTGATGAAAAATGTCATCAGTGCCTATGCTCCACAAGTGGGTTGTGAGATGAAGGAGAAGGGAAAATTCTGGAGTGGTAAAAGGTGTACCTAGGAATGAAAGATTGGTGATTGGGGCAGACTTTTTTTTAATTATATTTTTATTTTTTTCTCACTAAAACAAAACAACAACAGAGCCAATCAGTCAACACACACAGCATACACTCAAGCATATTAATAACAACAATATAATGCTAATATGAGAAAGTGACCATGGAAAGGCAAAGGGCAAATCAAAACAGGATGGAAACAACTACAAATGGGTAAACAAAACAAAACACAAAAAAGAAGAACATAAATCATGGCTAGGGTCTTGCCTGCAGGGTAAGTAAATCCCACAAAGGGGCCCATATCCGCCAGAATACATCGGATTTATTCTGTAAGTTGTACGTAAGTTTTTTCAAAGGGAGAAGATTAGCTATTTCTGCTAAACACATCTTTAAAGTTGGTACATTTGGTGATGACCAGAGAATAAGTATGCATTTCTTCGCCAGATAAGTAATTATATTTAACAAAGACTGTAAATCAGTAGAGAATACAATGACGTTTTGCAGTTTAGTAAATAAATAGTTGGAGACAAAGTAAATTGTCTATCCAGCGTCTTCTGAACCATATCATGTACCTCCTGCCAAAAAGGTTTGATGTTTTTACAGTCCCAAAATAAATGCATCAAAGTTCCTATTTCAGATTTGCATTTAAAACACATTCGAGATACATTTAGGTACATTTTGTGAAGGCGTAGTGGGGTAAGATATATCCTGTATATAAATTTGAAGTTTTGGTTATGCACAGAGCTTGAGATTGATTTATGAAAAACCTCCTCTCGTATAGAGAGCCATTCGTCATCAGTAAATGACTGGCCCATTTCCCTTTCCCAAACCTTTCTCAAAGGATCCAAAGGAGAAAAGGTTCCTGATAACAAAGAATACAGATAAGAAATCTGTGGGGCAGACTTTAATGGGAATGTAGGTGAAGGGAACAGAGGTGATGAGGAGGTGATGGGTAGGTATGGCCTTAAGGAGTGGAATGTGGAAGGGATGAGGGTGGTAGATTTTTCTAAAAGGATTGAAATGGCAGCGGTAAACACTTATTATAAGAAGAAGCAGGAGCATAGGGTGATGTTTAAGAGTGAAAAAAGGTGCACACAGGTGGACTATGTTCTATGTAGGAGATGCAACCTGAATGAGATTGGAGACTGTAAGGTGTTGACAGGGGACAGTGTAGCTAGACAGCATCGGATGGTGGTCCGTAGGATGATTTTGGAGGTGAAGAAGTAGAGCAAGAGAGTGAAGACTGAAAGAAGAATAAGATGGTGGAAACTGAAGGTAGTAAGAGGTTCAGGGAAGAGGTCAGACAAGGGCTCAGTGGTGGTGAAGAGGTGCTGGATGAGTAGGCAACTACTGCAGAAGTAATAAGGGAGACAGCTAGAAAGGTACTTGGTGTGATATCTGGAAATTGAAAAGAAGACAAAGAGAAATGGTGATGGAATGAGTAAGTGCAGGAACGCAGAAGGAGAAAGAGGCTGGCAAAACAGATTTGGGATCGACAGAGTAATGAGAGAAGTAGGCAGGAGTACAAGTAGATGTGGCGGCAGGTAAAGAGAGATGTGGCTTAAGCCAATGAAAAGGCATATTAAGAGCTGTATGAGAAGTTGGACACTAAGGAAGGAGACAGAGGGACCGAGCTGGGGAGTATCTGCTGCAAGTTAGAGCAATAAAGGATGGGGATGAAAATATGTTGACTAGAGAGGAGAGTGTTTTGAGTAGATGGAGGAAGTATTTTGAGCAGCTGATGAACGAGGAAAATAAGAGAGAGAGAGAAGGTTGGATGGTGTGAAGATAGTGAAGCTGGAAGTGTATAGGATTAGTAACGAGGAAGGGAGAGCAGCAATTAAGAGGATAAAAAGTGGAAAGTCGCTAGAACCCCATGACATACCGGTAGAAGTGTGGAGATGTTTAGGAAAGATGGCAGTGGAGTTTTTGACAAGATTGTTTAACAAGATTTTTGGAAGGTAAGGGGATGCCTGAGGAATGGAGAAGGAGTGTGCTGTTACTGATCTTTAAGAATAAGGGAAATGTGCAGACCTGCAGTAACTACAGGGGAATAAAGTCGATAAGTCACACCATGAAGTTATGGGAAGAGTCGAGCAACAGTATGGATTCATGCCGAGGAAGAGCACCACAGACACATTATTTGCTTTGAGAATGTTGATGGAGAAGTATAGAGAAGGTCAGAAGGAGTTGCATTGTGTGTTCGTGGATTTAGAGAAAGCGTATGACAGGGTGCCGAGAGAGGAGTTGTGGTATTGTATGAGGAAGTCCAGTGTGTCGGAGAGGTATGTGAGGGTAGTGCAGGACATGTATGAGGACAGTGTGACAGCAGTGAAGTGTGCAGTAGGAACTACAGACTGGTTCAAGGTGGAGGTTGGACTGCATCAAGGATCGGCTCTGAGCCCTTCCCTGTTTGCAGTGGTGATGGACAGGTTGATGGACGGGAGCCTCTGTGGACTATGATGTTTGCGGATGATATTGTTATTTGTGGTGAGAGTAGGGAGCAGGTTGAGGAGAGCCTGGAGAGGTGGAGGTATGTGCTGGAGAGAAAGGGAATGAAAGTCAGTAGGATTAAAACAGAGTACATGTGTGTGAATGAGAGGGAGGGCAGTGGAGTGATGCGGTTGCAGGAAGAAGAGGTTGTAAAGGTGGAGGAGTTTAGGTACCTGGGGTCAACAGTGCAAAGTAATGGATAGTGTAGTGAAGAAAAGAGAGCAGGTAGGGTGTAATGGGTGAAGAAGAGTGGCAGTAGTAATTTGTGATAGAAGGGTATCTGCAAGAGTAAAAGGGAAGGTTTTTAGACTGGGTTGAGACATGCAATGTTGTATGGTTTAGAGATAGTGGCATTGATTAATAGACAGCAGGTGGAGCTGGAGGTAGCAGAGCTGAAGATATTGAGGTTTTCGTTGGGAGTGATGAGGATGGACAGGATTAGTAATGAGTTTATTAGAAAGAAGGCGCATGTAGGACGTTTCAGAGACAAGGTGGGGGAGGTGCAATTAAGATGGTTTGGACATGTGCAGAGGAGGGACATTGGGGTATATTGGTAGAAGAATGCTGAGGATGGAGCCACCAGGATGACGGAAAAGAGGAAGGTCTAAAAGGTGGTTTATGGATGTGGTGAGGGAAGACATACAGGTGGTTGGGTTGAAAGAGGTAGCTGTAGACGGGGGTTTGGAGACGGATGATCCGCTGTCGCAACCCCTAATAGGAAAAGCTGAAAGAAGAAGAAGAAGATTTGTTAATGGTGTGTTGATAGAATCTAAACCATATCTGGGCCAAAGCTTATATAAGAGGTGTTGTTTTGCCTTCTGCAGACTGCAGTGTAGTTTGAGATGAGCTGTATGACTAATGAGGTCACCAAAAAGTTTAATAAACAAACAACAACAAAAACTATAAAAAAATATTTGTTTGTGTAAATATATGTATGCTTCTTTAACTTTTAAGGCTTCCTTGAAAATTTTTTTTCTGTATGTTAGAAATAAAAGTATTCTCCAGCCTTCTTGTTATTTGACTAATGTAAATCAATAATGCTTTAGATTCTCTTCTTCTTTTTCTTATTTTTTTTGCTAACAAAGAACTAGCAATAAAAAAACACTTTAGCTCTTGGGGAAAAAAAGACCATGGCAGACCCCCCCCTTCACCTGACCCTCAACGAGATGGAGAGACATCGGTCACTGGGTCTATGCGTCTACTGCGGAGGCAAAGGGCACATATCCGCGTCCTGTCTAGTAAAAGGCACGGCTTGTCTGTAAAGGAGGGAGCACCCATGAGCCCCTCTTCCCCCACTCCCTCTAAATGAAATGCACGGAATTGGCTGCCTTCGTCGACTCAGGGGCCGACGCCGAGTTCATCGACCTCAAGCTTGCCAAGCAGCTACAAGTCCCCATGGAACCCCTACCCGTAGCCCTACTAATCAGGCTAACGGCACCCTTTTAGACCGGGCCGCTCGTCGCACCAAACCTCTACTAATGTCAGGTGGGGAATAACACCAGGAGTGGCTTTTCTTTCTGGTCATCTCCTCACCCCAAGCCCCCATCATATTTAGGTTCCCTTGGCTGTAGAAACACAACCCATGTGTGGACTGGATGACAGGGCATATTCTGGATTGGGGTGTGCATTGCTTGGGCCACTGCCTCGCCTTTCCCCCACCCAAACCACTGCCTGTTGTCACTTCTAAGCTCTCAAATTTATCATTGGTTTCTAAAACCTATTATGACCTTGCAGTAAAGCCTTGTCAACCTCCCTGCTTCCCCACCGACACTTCGACTGTACCATTGAGCTGCTTCCCGGAGCCAGTTCCCCACAGGCTGCCTGTATCAGTTATCAGCCCCAAAGAGAGTGGCCATGAACCAGTATATTCAGGAGTCCCTGGCAGCAGGTATCATCCGACCATCCTCCTCCCCAGCTGGGGCAGCCAGCCAGTTCAAACTAGGGTCTCAACACCATTGTCACTGTCCAGAACGTACCCCTTGCAACTTATGGCCTCAGCTTTCAAAATCAATGAGGTCCTCCGAGACATGCTCAACAGCTTCATGTTTGTTTATTTAGAGGATTTTCTGATCTTCTCCCGTTCCATGGACGAACACACCCGGCTGGTGCGTCAGGTCCAGAATGGGCTCTATGTGAAACCTGAGAAATGTGAATTCTACACCACACGAACCTCCTGGGATACCTGCTTTTAGTCAAGTCAAGTCAAGTCAAGTCAAGTTTATTTGTATAGCGCTTTTTTACAACATTGTCTCAAAGCAGCTTTACAGAAATCAACAGTCAAGGTGAATGGTGTGTGTTTATCCCTGATGAGCAGCCATGGCGACTGTGGCAAGGAAAAACTCCCTTAGATGTTATGAGGAAGAAACCTTGAGAGGAACCAGACTCAAAAGGGGGACCCATTTGGGTGACATCAAGAGTTTGATCATAAATCTTTCAACAATACAGAACACTGGAGAGTGAGAACTAACATATGCACTGGAGTATAAGATTATAAGTAAATGTTCTTTCAACAGTCTTTGGTATAAAAGTAGGAGCTACTGAGCTCAACATTTGTGATCATCACAGATCCAGCATCAGCTTCTCCATGCCAGAGCCTTTAAACACTCCAGGAGGTCCAATGTCAAAACTCCACACATGTAGCGGGATCCAATTGGCACTGGTACGTCTCTAGATGGTTCAGGTTGTTTGCGAGTTCGGCATCTACTTCTTTAAAGTCCATAATCTTCATGAGGTGGGACGTGACTGGAGCTGGCCAAACCTCAGGAAGCCTCGGGATGGGGAGAGAAAGAGAAGCAGTGGAGAGCAATTAGCATAGCTGCTGTTCATGGTATTAACAGCACAAGTTGATAATGTGCATGTGATCAGATGTTCTGGAGCACAAGGTTATGATGTGAGACGTATGTTATGTGTAGGCTTTGCTAAAAATATATGTTTTTAATCTACACTTAAACTGGGTGAGTGTGTCTGAGCCCCGAACACCGTCAGGAAGACTATTCCAGAGTTTAGGAGCTAAATGTGAAAATGCTCTACCACCTTTAGTGGACTTTGTTATTCTAGGAACTACTAGAAGCCCAGAGTTTTGAGATCTCAGGGAGCGTGACAGATTGTAGCATGTTAAAAGACTGGAGAGATACATGGGGGCCAATCCATTTAGTGCTTTATAAGTGAGTAGCAGTAGTTTGTAGTCTATTCGAAACTTAACCGGAAGCCAATGTAGGGACGATAAGATCGGGGTTATTTAGTCATATTTTCTTGACCTAGTAAGAACTCTTGCTGCCGCATTCTGAACTAACTGAAGCTTGTTTATTAAACAAGGGGGGGGGGTCTCCCACGATGGGGCCTCTTCTTTGGCTGCTTCCGGTTCTCTCTCTCATACCGGCCTGGGAGCCGAAACACCAAGCCTCACGCACTATCAAGAGTTCATGCCCCGGAGGAGGAGGAGCCATGCCCAGAGACCATCCTTCCCAAATCCATGTCGGTTTGCACCCTCAGTCTTGCCTTGGAAGAGTGGGTCAAGAATGCCTGGGCCCTGTCCCTGAGGGTTGGCCCACTGGTCTCCTGTTCATTCCCTGAGGGTCTCCGCACCGACTTTCTCCAATGGTGTCACAACTCCCTGTTCTTCTGTCACCCCAGTCAGCCTAGTACCTTGTCTCTGGTAAAGACACGCTTCTGGTGCCTTCCATGGTAAAGGACACCTAGGACTTTGTCGCAGCCTGCCCAGACTGCGCCCAACACAAGAACCCTCGCAGCCGCCCCCAAAGACTCCTTCAGCCCTTTCCTAACCCGAAACTTCTGTGGTCTCTCCTTGCCATGTAGTTTGTTACTGGGCAGCCCCCTTCCAATGGCAACACAGTCAGCATGACTGTCATGAGCTGCCATCCGCCAAGGAAACTGCCAAGCTGGCCCTCCAGCTTGACCAGCCTCTTATCCGGATTCCACCCGCAGACCAACCGAGAGGCTCAACCAGGATCTGGAAACTGGTCTCCCCCTCCTTTGCAGAAGGGAACCCGCCTCCTGCTTGGATAATCCTAATATGGATCGAGTACGCCCATAAAACCCTTCCCACCGCTGCCACAGATCTTTCTTCTTCCAGGTGGTTTACGGTTACCTGACGCCAACTTTTTCCAGCCTGACTATAGCAAAGTCTTTCTCTGGACATCAAAGAGCAAACGGTAAAGAAACAAACTCAAAAGCAAGAACTTACACAGAGTTGTTAAAAATAAGACAGTAGACACAGGTAAACCAAAATGCAAGAAACAGCCCACAAACATCAACAATGAAGCAAAAATATTGGAAAAAAGAAACTTAAATGTACAGTGGTGATTGGGTCTAAGTGAAAACAATGAGAAACTAACGAGGGACACAGGGAGACAATGGCGACATCTGGTGGGTAGGACTGAAAAACAAAAAGGGCAGAAAATAAAAAGGCCCCCCACAAATCCTGACAAGAGGTTAACAGCAATTGGATTTACACTTGATTCAAACAATTCTACTCTTTAAAAGGGTCAACTGTGGTTTGTTTTATAGGCAAATGTAATTTGAGTCTGCTGTATTATGATAAATTACGGAAAATCTTCTCTCCTTCTACTTGCTTCATTCTGATTTCCTCCCTCTTAATGAAGTTCTAATGAGTTGGAAACCAAGAGAACAAGATCTATGATGTTACTGTAAAGGGTTAAACTAGGGCACCAAGAAGATGTATTTAGACTGTAATTAATATATACACAGGGTTGCAAATGTTACAGTTACACACTCAAGTGGGTCACCCAGATGAGAAGGGGTATTGAATCTGGCTCTTCTCAAGGTTTCTTCCTCATACCATCTTAGGCAGCCCTGAGACAAAAAAAAAAAACAATTTTGAATAAATAGACAGGTAGATACAAGAAAAAGTACACTACATGCAACAGTGCTTCCCCATCCCCATTCTCCGCTCCTATGAACTGCATATACTGCATACCCCATATACTCTGATCTCAGGTAGTTTTTCCTTGCCACTGTTGCCACTTACTTGCTAAATGGGGATGAATATAATGGACAATTTTATGATGTCAAAATTAATATAATAATCTATTTATTTCAGTAAAACCGCTCTTTAACAATGTCCAATGTTAATACTGCTATACAAATAAAATCTGACTTTAATTAATTACTATTTCTCATGCATGAATAATTAACATGAATTAAGGTCCCATGTCTGGTTAATATTCATTTTAAATGCGAGTTATAGATACCATGCGAAAGTATGCTACAAATATAATATTTTCAACATGCAATAGAGGAACGTGGAAGTGTAAATGTTTTCTAAATTCACTGACATTATGATCGTAAAAGATGCATCTTTTTTTTTTCGTGACATTATATATTCTTTTGTCATCTACATGCCAGGCAACACAATTATGTGTTTAAGTATTCTTTTTTTATTGATGAAAACATGTAAAAACTGAAAGCTGTCTACTTATAAAAGTTCAGATTATCTACCACATGCTATTTTCACAATGACTCAAGAGTAAAATATGTGGATATACTGTATATATGACCCAGACTCATACACAGCATATATAGCATTTATTGGCATCACAAAAGGGCAATTTTATCTATTAGATTAATTTAAACAGCAACCTAAATTTTTAATGTGACATTGTTTAGTTCTAATTGGTTGTTTGTCCATATGCTGTTACAACTAAACCAGCATGAGGGTTCCATCTAGTGGTAATTTAGTGGCTCATCATAGTGGCCATATAAATGCTAATAGTTAATATGGCTGCTTTTGAGGCTGCATATCTTAGAGCACATCAGGACGTCATGCACTGAAGCTAAAGTACAGGTCAATCCTCATACCTACATGTATGCGTGTACACTAAAGGCAATATCGCATAAATAAATCCACAATTTACAGAAAACAGAATTCTGAAAATGATATGACAATGACTATTACCTGGTATTATCCCTTATAAGTCAAGTCAAATTGGTGCCAAAAGGTTTTCTGACTCATCTGTGTGAAGCAATATCTTCTTCTTATTTCGGCTTCTCCCATTAGGGGCTGCTATAGCGGATCATCCTTCTCCATACCCCCCTGTCCTCTACATCTGCCTCTTTCACCCCAACCACCTGCATGTCTTCCCTCACCACATCCCATGTCCCTCCTTTGCACATGTCCAAACCATCTCAATCTTGCCTTCTCACCTTGTCTCCAAAACGTCCAACATGCGCCTTCCCTCTAATAAACTTATTTCTAATCCTGTCCATCCTTGTCTCTACCAACAAAAACCTTAACATCTTCAGCTCTGCTACCTCCAGCTCCATCTCCTGTCTTTTACTCAATACCAGTGTCTCTAAACCATACAACATCGCAGGTCTCACCACAGTCCTATAACTTTCCCTTTCACTCTCGCAGATACCCTTCTATTACCAATCATTCCTGCCACTCTTCTCCACCCATTCCACCCTGCTTGCACTCTTTTCTTCACTTCTCTAACACACTCTCCATTACTTTGCACAGTTGTTCCCAGGTACCTGAACTCCTCCACCATCTTCACCTCTTCTCCCTGCAACCGCACCACTCCACTGCCCTCCCTCTCATTCACACACACATACTCTGTCTTACTCCTACTGAATTTCATTCCCCTTCTCTCTAGCACATAATTCCACCTTTTCAGGCTCTTCTCAACCTGCTCCATACTCTCACCACAAATCACAATATTATCCGCAAACATCATAGTCCACGGAGACTCCTGTTTGACTTCGTCCGTCAACCTGTCTATCACCACTGCAAACAGGAAAGGGCTCAGAGCTGATCCTTGATGCAATCCCACCTCCACCTTAAACCAGCCTGTCATTCCTACTGCTCACTGCTGTCACACTGTCCTCATGCATGTCCTGCAGCACCCTCACATACATCTCTGACACACCTGACTTTCTCATACAATACCACAATTCCTCACTCGGCACCCTGTCGTACGGTTTCTACAAATCCACAAACACACAATACAACTCCTTCTGACCTTCTCTATACTTCTTCATCAACATTCTCAAAGCAAATAATGTGTCTGTGGTGCTCTTCCTCAGAATGAAACCATACTGCTGCTCACAGATGGTCACCTCTTCTCTCAGCCTGGCTTCCACTACTCTTTCCGGGAACTTCATGGTGTGACTGATCAAATTTATACATACTGCAGGTCTGCACATCTCCCTTATTCTTAAAAATCGGTACCAGCACACTCCTTCTCCATTCCTCAGGCATCCGCTCACCTTCCAGAATCTTGTTAAACAATCTTGTTAAAACTCCACTGCCATCTCTCCTAAACATCTACACGCTTCTACCGGTATGTCATCGGGTCTTACCGACTTTCCACTCTTCATCCTCTTAATTGCTGCTCTCACTTCCTCATTACTAATTCTATCCACTTCCTGCTTCACCATCTCCACACCCTCCAACCTTCTCGCTCTCTCATTTTCCTTGTTCAACAGCTGATCAAAATACTCCCTCCATCTTCTCAACACACTCTACTCACTAGTCAACACATTTCCATCTCTTTATCTTTTATTGCTCTAACTTGCAGCACATCCTTCCCAGCTTCTTCCCTCTGCCTGACCAATCGGTACAAATCCTTTTCTCCTTCCTTAGTGTTCAACTTCTCATACAGCTCCTCATATGCCTTTTCCTTGGCTTTTTCCACATCCCTCTTTTACCTGCTGCCACATCTCCTTGTACTCATGCCTACTTTTCTTATCACTCTGTTGATCCCAATTCTGTTTTGCCAACGTCATTCTCCTTATGCTTTCCTGCACTTCCTCATTCCACCACCACATCTCTTTGTCTTCCTTTCTATTTCCAGAGGTCATACTCCAGTCATCCTCCTTCGGTTTCCACCATCTTATTCTTCTTTTAGTCTTCACTTTTCTCATCTTCTTCTTTACCTCCAAAACCATTCTACAGAACACCATCTAATGCTGTCTAGCTACACTGTCCCCTGCCAACACCTTACAGTCTCCAATCTCCTTCAAGTTGCATCTCTTGCATAGAACATAGTCCACCTGTGTGCACCTCCTCCACTCCTATACGTCACCCTATGCTCCTCCTTCTTCTTAAAATAAGTGTTCACCACTGCCATTTCCATCCTTTTAGCAAAATCTACCATCATCTGCCCTTCCACATTCCTCTCCTTAAGGCCATACCTACCCATAACCTTCTCATCAACTCTCTTCCCTTCACCTACATGTCCATTGAAGTCTGCCCTAATCACCAATCTTTCATTCCTAGGTACACCTTCTACCACTCCATCTAACTTACTTCAGAATTTTTCCTTCTCCTCCATCTCAGAACCCACTTGTGCAGCATAGGCACTGAGAAGCAATGAGAAGACTTCACTACTCAGTGTGTATTAAGAATATATTCTATTTATATTTAACAAACAGGTATTTTTCACGGTTTATCTGCCAAGGTTTTGTTTTTTTCTCCTTTGACCTGATTAAACACATCATCATGAGTTAGTGTAGAACAGGAAAGTTTAGTATTAGCACTTAGTATTTACATTTTTAGCAAAAATATTTTTGTTTAGAAAAGAAGAGTACATTTTGGACATGGTGAAGTGTGGTACTTTACTATTTCTAAATCAGTCAAATTTTCCTGAAATTTTCTAAATCAGTTGAATTCAGTCAAATTATTAAGACCATGTAGATTACTAGAAGGAGAATGAGAGGAGGAAGACTTCTACAGAGACAGCAGGGAAAGGAGAAGTGGAGGAGAGTGGAGGTTCAGGTTGGTACTGTAAATGTTGCTACTATGAGAGGGGGAGAGGTAGCTGATATGATGGAGAGGAGAAAGGTAGATTTGTTTTGTGTTTAGGAGACCAAGCGGAAAAGGGAGTGGCTTTAAACTGTTCTATCATGGTGTGGATGGAAAAAAAAATGGTGTAGGGGTGATTCTGAGGAAGAGTACAGTAAAAGTGTAGTGGAGGTGAAGAGAGTTTCTGATAGGGTGATGAACGTGAATCTGGAAGCCGAAGGGGTGATGATAAATGTTATCAGTGCCTATGCTCCACAAGTAGGCTGTGAGATGGAGGAGAAGAAAAATTTTTGGAGTGAGTTAGATGAAGTGGTAGAAGGTGTACCTAGGAATGACAGATTGGTGATAAAGGGAACAGAGGTGATGAGGAGGTGATGGGTATGTATGGCCACAAGGAGAGAAATGTAGAAGGGCAGATGGTGGTAGAATTTTCTAAAAGAATTTAAATGGCAGTGGTGAGCACTTATTTTAAAAAATGGGGGGATCATAGGGTGACGTATAAAAGTGGAGAAAGGTGCACACAGGTGGACTATGTTCTATGTAGGAGATGGAACTGTCGGAACTCAGACACAACCGGAAGGACATTAGAGACTGTAAGGTGTTGGCAGCGGACAGTGTAGCTAGACAGCATCGGATGGTGGTCTGTAGGATGGTTTTGGAGGTGAAGAAGAAGAGTGAGGACTAAAAGAAGAAAAGGATGGTGGAAACTGAAGGAGGAAGACTGTAGTATGAGAATCAGGAAAGAGGTCAGACAGGGGCTTGGTGGTGGTGAAGAGGTGCGGGATGATTGGGCAACTACT
>JBCEWE010000122.1:315000-392500 GCA_039877035.1 Silurus lanzhouensis | reverse complement strand
TTATACAGTTATACAGACAGGTGAAATCCTAAGAATGATCGTAAATCATAATTTGCTGTCGAATTAAACACGTATCTGTTGTTTTTTTTCACCCCATCAGCTGTTTGACGCTCATTAAATATTGACTGGAAGTATATTGACTCTTCTTTCAGCAAAAATATGTCCATAAGCCTTAAACAATTCGAAATCCATTTAATCAAAAGCACATTATTTTGCTATTCGGGACTCTGTTAGAATGGAAGAGGTTTTTGGCATCTGTTCATTGCAGTCCAGTGAAATCCTTTCTTTAGATATCCCAGCGATGTTAGGAAGCTGGGATCAGAGTGCAGGGCCAACCATTAAATATAACACCCCTGGAGCACAGAGGGCTAAGGGCCTTGTTTAAGGGCCCAAGAGTTGAACCCCCAAACTTCCAATCAGTAACCCAGAGCCTTAACCTCTCAGCCACAACTTTTTGCCTGGGATTGTACATTATGTCTGGCCAAACTGAACTGATATTCATATCTGTGTATGTTCCAATATACCTTCTGTAAAAAAATCAGCCAAGACATGGATGGTGTTTAGACCTTGCCTTATTGTTATGATTAGGAAATGTTCATGATTACAGATTAACATATTTCAAATTGTATTACACATCAATCTAACAATGGCCTCAAATCTGATCAACATCACTAGTGATTTTTGACAAAATAAGACAAACTGCAGTACAGCAGTAAATTGCATGAATGAGGACGGCAGTGGCAGCCATTTTCAGCGTGTAAAATTACTTATATATTTACACATTTCTGTATTAATACATTTAGAAATATAGCACATTAGCTAAAAAGACGGCTGGAGGCACACATACTTTCAGCTTTTTATTTGCCTCTCATTATTTCTTACATAGGTCACTCTTCCTAATTTTAATACAAAACTACAGATAATATTGGAACACCAGCCCTATCTTGGCTACATTTGAGGTAAGTGTGATGTTTTTGCAAAAACTTATACATAGAAGAGTTTTTATGTTTTCAATGTGCAGAGATTTTTATTATACTATAAAAATAAAACCAGACTTCATTGCCAGTTTATAAATTGTTGATTCATTTTTACAATGTTGTGATTTATTTTACCCTGTGTGTGTGTGTTTGTGTGTGTGTGTGTATCAGACTGCACTTGAAAGATTTGTGGATGGCTTGTGATGTATGTGGTGGCCCAAGCTTTGATGAATGAGCGAGTTTTATCACACACTGCAGCCTGTGCAGCAGGTCTTACTCCTGGCTAAACAGTACTGTGAAGGATTCAGTAGGTCCGGATTAAACATTGCCACATTTGTGCCGAGGACAAGTGAGTGTGCACAGGACAGCATGTAGTAATGAATAAACTACAGCAGACATCTTAGAGTGTGATGGAGAATATATAGAAAATATAGAATATATCCTTTTGTCCTGCGGTTGCACACATTTATCACTGCACGTCAGCAGTCACTGTCCAATAAAGTCACCAGTAGTGCTGGTTGCCATAGCGACTTTTATCAGTGGGCGACATGCGACTTTTGACAACAAATCAGGAGATGGATCATGCGCTTTCCCGTATTGTCTTCATCCTAGTAGCTGTTCAGTGCATAAAGTTCAACTTTGTCATGTTGCTGGATACATCCATTTTCTGTTGCTGATTTGATCGGACGTAAATGATCCTGGTCGCTTTATCACTGCAATTCGTTGTACGCATGAACTATAATTAGCTGCGAGGGGATTGTAAGGTTATTTTTTAGGTTTTCATTTTATGCATTTACATTACAGCACGGTGAATTTCATTCTTTGCATAGCCCAGTGATGTTAGAAAGATGGGATCAGAGCACACTCCTTGATAAAACACCCCTGGAACACAAAGGCTTGCGTGCTTTACTGAATGTCCAAAGAGTGGTAGCTTCGCATTAGTGGGAATTGACTTCCACCCGTCCGACCAGTAACTCAGAACCTTAACCACAGAGCTACCACTTTCTCACTATTTTAACCTCTCATGTAGCCTTCACATAACACCTTGATAATAGATGACCATACAGAAAAGTATGCATTTCAAGACTAACAAATCAACAGTAGGGCTGCTGCTATCGATTATTTTAGTAAAGTAAACGGATAACAAGTGCTTTTTCTTTATTAAAGAGCATTACTAAATAAGAGAAAATGACATAAAATATCTCTAAGTGATTTGTTTCCTTTTTAGAAAAATGTACATCTTTATTGCTAAAATTTAATACAAGAATATCTGTGAACCCATTTAGTGCATTGAATTGCCATATTACATCAAAATGCACATATAGTGCATTCAAAAATAAGTCTAGAATAATAAGTTATGGGAAAATATAAATTTAATGAAACTGAAGAATAATAATTCTCACTCAGATTTATTTATTAAATCTCGCACAGTATCGTGATGTGGTATTCTTGTCTTGAAAATCGATTTCAAATGACTTTAAAAACGGTAACCACACTGTTTGGTGTTTTCTTCATTTAAGTTTGAAATGTTCCCTTTGGATTTCTTTGGAGAAACTTTTCTTGGCAAATAATTTGCCTCGATGAATTTTTGTAATCGAATTACTCAAGGAATCGTTTCCGACCTAATCAGTAGTAACGATTTGTTCTCAACTGATCTCAGAGTAGCAGAGAACACTTTAGGCTCACCAAGAGAATTCCAGCTACGAGGCTTCTTTCTAAAACATATACAGCACACGTATTATAAACTCACTTTGAAATAAATGTTTATGCGGGTCACTGACAGTCTGTAAAATGCGACTCATATTATTTCCAAGACAAATCAGTCAGTTAGTAGCAGTAACATATCTTATGGCAGCGCTGCAATGATATCAAATGTGTGCTACATCAGCCGTCTGGTATGTTTCAGTGTTTGCATGAAGTGAAGAGAATAATGAGAGAAAAGGCAAGCCTGTAGAAAGTGAGCGAGTTATCGGTAAGCAAGCAAAATATTTCGCTTCATAAAATTAAACAGTCTAATCTGTTCAGTTTATGTAATAATGGAAGAACAGAGATTGTGAAGGAGCTTGTGGTGTAGGACATGTTCAGCGTCGTGTTGTATTAAATATGAATAGGGTTATGTTTCTGCAGGGTGCATGTCAATGGCTTTTCTAACTTCAACATTATTAGTATATATTTTTTAAATTTAATAACAGATAATAACAGACCAAAAGTCACAATACATCACTCCAAGTTATTTATAGCATAAGCACAAAGATTTAGGGCATTTTAATGATTTGTGGTGGAAAAATTGGCCTTCAGAAAAGCTACTATGTACAGGTTTTAAAAATCTCTGGGGAAATAGTGAGGAGGCACAACTCTCAAGTCTAAAGCACAAATCTATAATATTTAAAATTCTTACCTGTACTAGTAGAAAAACTTCTGCCAAAACCGGAATAAACATTTAATATGATAATTGGATTAATATGATCTCAGTGTATATTAGGTGTCTGATATCATACAAGCCTTTACAAACATAAACATGGGATTTTTACGTCATTAATGTGTTGTAATGCCCATATAACAGATTTGGCTCTGTCTACCCTTAATGACCGACTGCATGCAAAGAGTTTTCGGACCACCACTGTCCAGAAAAGAAGCCAATGGCATGTTCTCTCTCCATGTTTTACATGCTGGATACTATGGTGTGTCATGCAGTGTTTTTTGCTTGTGCTGCTGTGGTGTGTAGTGTTTGTATTTGTGACTAACAGGTTAATAAATGAATACGGTGCAGTAAAATGCTGTTCCTTGTTAATTTTATTCCTGAGTGAACCAAGATGTCATTGTATTTTCCATTGATTGCTAAATTATTTCTAAAGCCATATCTAGCAATGTGTAGAGTCTGTTCTACATGTTCTATATATATCACACCATGTCAAATTTTACTAGGATCAAATATGCTTTGCTAATTTACACTGCCTGTTATATATGATTGCAGTTAATCAGAATCAGTATCACTTTATTGATTCCACAGGGAAATTGTTATGTTGCAGTTGCTTTTGCTCACACTTGGATTTTTTAAAATACAAGAAAAAAAAAAAAAGTATAGATGCAGTACAAGCAAAAGAACTAGTACCCTACTACAAGATCCTTTAAAGTGTTAAAAAAAGAAATGGCAGTCCAGAGAAACCAAAGTGTACAGGTGAGAACCTTATAGAATTTTTATCATGCCAGGGTCTTAGCTTGCAGTCTGACTGCTGAGGCGTACTGAACTTCTAAACCTATTCTGTTGGCTGTGCAATATTTACAGTGTTAAATCCACTCTCAGAGCGTTTAGTCTTAAACCCATATGAAAACACAGTCAAGTGTTCAGTATTGGTCTTTTGTGCCAAACGGGATTATGCGAGTCTAGCCACCATTAATCCCACTGTAATTCCTCCCAAACCATATTAGAGACCAATAAATTGGAGTACGATTGGTTCTGGGCATCAATATCGGAATCATATTTGCTGAATAGACCTCACACCAATATAGTCTTTCATTAAATAAAATAATAACGAAATGGTGAAAGCCTACACTATGGGATAACACACATACACACTCACACCACACACAGACAGCATGTCTCGAAATGGTTGCTATGACTCCCCTTAGGAGCTTTCGTACTAAATGTAAAATGGTTGCACAGTAAGCACACTCCATGAAGCTCACTATATGTTCGCATGGAGCCAAATCAGATCCGTAATATGTTTTCGCATCCCCTGTCTGAAAAAGAAAACAAAGAAAAGCCTGTAGATTAAGGTTATTTGGTAAAAGGAGATGGCTTTTATATGTACCTTTTATATTTTTTTTTATATATATAAGTAAAGTGTGTTCAGTGATTTTGGTGTAATTTCCACTGCAAAGAAATTAGGGCAGAGGTAATGGGGAGAGATGAACTGTGGGTATGATTGATGCATTAAATTAAAAGTGAATCAGAGGATGAGAGCTGGAGAGAGGCAGTGAGAGTTAGACTTGTGCTGACAGGTAGAGATGGCCTGGACGAGACCAGCGCTGTCTGTGTTCGTTTGTTAAATTTTTAGGAGTAACTAAAAAGGACAGTTAGACCAAATATGTCTTACTGACTTTCAGTCAACAGACCCTACAGACATGTGTGCATGAATATGGGTGGGATATACTGCATTGTAGAGTGTGTGTGTGTGTGTTTGTGTGTGTGTGTGTGTGTGTGTCATTATGGAATTTTTCTTTACCCAGTTATAATGATGGCCACTCTGTCCACTGTGATGTGTACATGTTTGTGTGTATGTACTATAAATCAAGACAATGTTAAGACAGTTGGTCAAGAGCAAAATATTTCTTATTTTAAACCCAACAATGCAAAAAAATTGGCAATTTATAAAACATATTGGCTACAGTAATGCATAAGTCAATAAAAAAAAAGAAAACACAGCAGCAATGTACGTGAACAAGAGGAGACAATTTAATATTACAAATAAACATCTGATAGGCTGAAACAAAACAATCCCTTACGTAGCTTAACTTTCGGAACGTTTTCATATTCAAAACAGATGCGTTCACATGTTCTATTCAAATCTCTCATAAGGTTTACATATGTATATAAAAGCACATAATGAACAGCATGTCCGATAGATTTTATTGAACAGGTCAACCTGTCCGTCACTACCCTTAAACCGACTCATTCAATCTCGTGTATTTTGTTCGCCGAAATGAAACAACATCCCTGTAGAAAACGAACTGAAATGAATATTAATACTAATCACCGGCCAGGAATTTGATCAAGAGCTAATACCATTTGTAACATTGCTTTTTTGACCCTTGCTGCTGGTTGTTGTAAAGGTTGTGTTGTAACGACGGATAGGTGATGGGAGCAACAGTGTGCCACTCTACTCATAAATAACATCACAGCTCCAGGAGGAGTGTTGCTTATCTTTGGACTGGAGAATCGTAGCAGAAACAAACAGGTGCCCGGAGATAAGACTGCTCCTTGCTTCCTAGGAAGTGTGCATGACTGTATCTAATAATGTATACTTGAAATGTTGCTTCCACCTGTTGTCTGGCCATCTGTTTCAGTGTTTGTAGAAAATGACAAACAACAACAAAAAAACCCCGCTTCTACTGAAGTCCAGGGAAAACGATCTCACATAATTGTGGCCTTGAGACAAAATGAATATATTTAGTATTTTGAATTTTCAGGTTACAAATCACAGGTCTGTATATACATGATGTGGTCAAAAGTTTGTGGACACCTGCCCAAGATTCCTATGCGTTTAATGAACATTTCATTTTACATTTTGGCCCCCCATAATAACCTTTACTACTTCCGGTAAGCGGTTCTACTAGATTTTTGTGTGTGTTCGTGGAGATTTGTGCTCATTCAGCCACTAAGGCAGTAGTAAAGACAGAAACTGATGTCGGGTGAGGAGGCCTGGGGTGCTGTCCGCATTCTAATTAATCTCAAAGCTGTTGAATAGGGTTGCCGTTCTATCGGAGAGTTCTTTAGCAGGCCACTCCAACCCATGTAAACTATATTTCAAGTGCTATGTTAATCCTATTTCAAGTGAAGGGAAATTTTTATGCAGTCACAATACATCAATACAATTGTGCACCTCTAACTTTGGGGAACAAGTTTGGGGAAGAACCACATATGGCTAGGAAAGCCAGGTGTCCCAATACTTTTGTCCATAAAGTTTGTGTGTTTGTGTGTGTGTGTGTGTGTGTGTGTGTGTGTGTGGTCCTCACCTCCATGGCGATCAAGATTAAACATCAGCAATGGTTTACAGCTCCTATTTTAATGCTCCCTTTTTGCAAGGCCAGACATGTACATGCGTGTTCATTACCGAATAGCCGTGTTTGTTTAATACGCCGAATGACGACCATCATGAGCGTTTAATGAATCATTAATTAATGTGCTACAGTGCTGCACAGTGAATATTAAGTATGATTGTGTTTGTATATACGTGTTCCTGTGTGTGTATATATATATGTGTGTTTTCTTTGAGATAAAGCTTGTTCTAAATTAAATATGTTAAGTATTGGATTGTGTTCATTCTCTTGTATTGATTTTTGTTTAATTTTATCAAAATAGATTTTCACATTGATGTGAAAACCCCCCCCAAAAAAGTAAAGCCTTTCAAGGCTTTATGATGTTTACATGTGAAACATGTTTACCATCGCTATGCAATTTAGTTTTGATTTGTACGATTCTCCCAACACCAACACCACTAATCAGTCAGTTACGACCACTTTTGATGACTCACTTTCTAAACTTGGCAGCAAAAAGATCACTTTCAGATAAGGTCATGTTTTAGGTTTGAAGGTGAGCTGGAATAAAATCTTTTTCTCTGGAGAGCTGAGCTAGTGTGACTGCTCTATCGTCACAGCATGGAACATAGATACACTGCTGTGATATTAAATACCCTCTGGGGAAAAGAGGAATATTGCACTCCTAACACACATTAAGGGGTGAAAATGTTTAGACTTTATTTAGGTGTAGAAGATAAGCATGGTCTTCTCACATCTCTTATTAAAAAGTGCCTAGATTTCCATTCCTCCCGTATAGCATGACTCTGATTTAGAGACACTTTCACTGGTAATTTCTCAGCTTGGCTGCTACAAATTTAGGTTCAAATGGAATACATGGAAAAGAACAATTAAGTGGAAATCACCAATGAATTTTTGCATTCATATACAATTATAAATAATTAAACAAAAACGACAACAGGATGAGTGGTAGCTCAGTGGTTAGGGTGCTGGGCTACTGATCAGAAAGTCAGGGGTTCAATTCCTGGTATTGTTAAGCTGCCACTCTTGGGCCCTTGAGCAAGGCCCTTATCCCTCTGTGCTCCATGGTGTGCTCTATGCAAAGAAAGAATTTCGCTGTAATGTTTATGTGACAAATAAAGGCTATTCTTTTCCATATCCAGAATACAGGAGCCCAGTATTCAACCAGCTTCTTTAACACAATAATGATCATATTTTAGCTTAGTCCATGAGACACCAACGGAATCTTGGTTAATATTATATTGCCTATCATTCTATTTGTAAAACATGCCTAGTAGCAGTGTTTGCTAGCTGTCAATCACCCAGACAGCTTTTAGCTGGAGGTGCTATCCGACATTGCTCCTACACAAAAACACCAAAATATCACCTAGCAACTGATAAGAAGGTGTAGTCTGTCTATTTTTGTAAAAGCTACATTGAATGTTTGGGATTTGTGGACATCATAGCATTACAAACGTGCTGGAAAAAACACACACTGTAATAAATACATTGTACACCTTATAAAAAGATCTATTTAAGGTTATGCTTCTGTATAGAAGAATGATTTTATTGTAAATGTTGGATTTCTGTACATAATATGATTTTACACATTTTTATGTTCATAAATTCCCTCCACATGCAATTATAATCATATCTTGAATAGCTACATACAGGAGAGTTGCATAAGTGTTGCTCTCTCTGTGTGTTGGTGAAACAGAGTGAAAGAGAGACACAGAGAAAGAGAGACACAGAGAAAGGGGGAGACACACACAGATTTTGCTTGTCTCTTCTGGTGTTTATATTCTGATCTACTGTTTTTATTACTGCACATCCAGCCTAAGCCTGTTCTTGCGTATGTGCGTGTGTGTATACAGGATTTTGCTACTTCTGATTTGAAAAATTTTCCAGCCACTGTCCATACATATTAGTAAACCCTCTAGACACACAGCAGCATTCAACTGAAATGCACACACACACACACACACACACACACACACACACACACACACACACACACACACACACACACACACACACACACCAAGTCTCACGAAGAAAAGAATAGAAATGTTTTAGAAAACGAAAATTGTACAACAGTGAGCCCACTTTTTCATTATTTCTTTCTTCAAAGGTTCTTTTTTGTCTGTAATGCAATTTTATTCCACTTTTCTTGCAAATAATGCTGCAGATCTTCAACTCAATTTAAAAAAGGTGGGATGCAGGATAAAATTTACATAAAACATTTCATAAACTTATACTTTATAAATACTCATGAACCTAACACGATAGAATATTGAACACATATAAACCGAGGAATTGTACCATTTTAGGTAAAGAAATTGATAATTGTGAATCTAAAAAGTTGGTATTGGGGCAACAAAATTTAAGTGATACTAACATTAATTAGTTGGAGAAACATTTTGCAATTGGGTATAAAAAGTGTATCTTAGAGATGCAGTGTCTCTCAGAAGTAAAGATGGGTAGAGGTCTATGAAAACCGTCTCTAGGTTACATATGTAACCCTGGTTCCCTGAGGGAACGAGACGCTGCGTCGAAACGCTTTGGGAACGCGCCTGAGTGTTCACGCTCTGAAACAATGTGTGTAATCAGTCAAAAATTGGACGCTGGCCGTCACCGGTGAGGTGACGTCAAGACCAGAAGTATAAAGCGCATAGGAGAGAGGACAGCGGCAGCTTCTGCAAGGGAGAAGAAAGCGCTGCAGGGATGCCGGCGGTGTGGCATAGAGACGCAGCGTCTCGTTCCCTCAGGGAACCAGGGTTACATACGTAACCTAGAGACGTTCCCTTTCAGGAACTCGAGCTGCGTCGAAACGCTTTGGGAACGAGTGTCCAATCACGCCAGACTGACCAGTCCCTGCCTAGTGTGTGTCTGTCACCACAGCTAGAGAAGGACTGAGGGGCCAAGAGTGGCACTGCGGTCTAGGTTATAGAACCGCACAAAAGGCGTGGGGTGGACCAACCCGCAGCGTTACACAGGTCTCGGGGGAACTCCAGAGGACCGAGACTCTGAGGCAGCCACACTCCGGGTGGAGAGAGCTCTGACCCCGAATGGAGCGGGGAGAGCAGAGGACCCATAAGATGTGATCGCATCAACAATGCACCTGCTCAGAGCCCGCTTAACAGCAAGGAAGGCCTCTCTTGAGAGGGCTGTAGCAGACGAGCAGCTGATAGGTCCTTCTCCAAGGGCCCGTGGACATAGGTGTCCAGTGTGTGCACCGGACAAGGCCGGTCCAGTTTCTCCTGGTCTGGGGCCTGGAACAGAGGAGGATAGAATGCCTGTAATCTCATGGGTCGTGGGACAACCAATGGCACCTCGCGGATGTAATCCCCTGTACAGGGGTACAGGAAGGCACCAACCCTACCTGGGGTAAACTCCAGGAAGGGGGGGGGGGGCACCGACAGCGCCTCCCCTACCCTTTGATAGAGCAGATGGCCAACAAGAACGAGGTCTTGATTGAAAGGTGCATCGGCTAAGGCTTAAAGGGGGGTTTAGAAAAAGCCCCCAAACAACGGCCAGGTCCCACCTAGGCACTCCAGGTTGCACCGGGGGCCTCAGCCTCCGGGTGCCGCGGAGAAAACGCGTTACCATCAAGCCTCGCCCAGAGATGGCCATGGCGCTACCAGGAGGAGACTGACCCCGTCCCGGCGAACCCTCTCCAGAACTCCCGGAAGCAGCGCGACAGGGGAAGCGTACAGACGCAGCCTCGGCCAAGCCTGAGATATGCTTGCCATTCCCCGGATCTCAACACCCGCCTCGACAGGGTGTCTGCTGCCTCGTTCAACCAGCCCGGGATGTAAACTGCCCTCAATGAGAGGAGCTTCCCCTGGGCCCAAAGGAGGATCTGGCGCACCAGCCTGCACAGGGGGCGCGAACGCAGATCTCCTAGATGGTTGACGTAGGGGACCACCGCTGCATTGTTCGTACAGACCAACTCGTGGTGACCCCTGAGGTCCGAGAGGAAGTGCTTCAGTGCTAGAAGCATGGCCAGCATCTCTAGGCAATTGATGTGCCAGAGCAGATAGGGCCCCTCCCACAGACCTCTCATGATCGCTCCCGCCCCGTGAGGGACGCATCCGCCGTTAGCATTAAGCGACGACTGGGGACTCCCAGCACAGGGCCTGGAGATAGGAGCCGGGGATCTCTCCAAACATCTAAGGCACGTAGGCATCGCCGCGTGACCTTGATAGTGCGGAGGGGGTTGCCCCTCCATGAAAACCCGCGGGTCCTGAGACACCACTGAAGGGGTCTCATGTACAGCGGGCCAAGTGGAATCGCACTGGACGCAGCTGCCATAAGCCCTAGCAGTGTCTGGAACTGCTCAACAGTGAGAGGCCGCCCTTCTCTGACCTTCCTGAGGGCCGTAAGGATGGCTACAATGTGGGCAGGGGAAAGCTGCGCACACAAAGTAGTCGAATCCCGTACGACACCGAGATAGGTGGTTCTCTGTAACGGAGAAAGCACACTCTTCCCGGCATTTAGCCGAAAACCCCAACGCCTTCATGTGGGCGAGAACGACACCTCAATGCCGGACTGCCAACAGCACAGAATGAGCTTGGATCAACCTTTCGTTGAAGTAGTTGGGGATGCGGATGCCCTGAGACCTCAGGGGAACCAGAGCCGCATCCACACATTTCATGAAGGTATGGGGTGAACGGGCAAGGTCAAACGAAAGAACTTGGATAGGTAAGCTTCGGCCCCGAAGCGAACCTCAAGAACTTCCTGCGAGAAGGTAGGATGGATACATGAAAGTACGCATCCTTTAGACCCACCGTGACAAACCAGTCCTTGGATCTGATTTGAAGCACGACCTGCTTGAGGGTCAGCATCTTGAACCTGAGTCTCATGAGAGCGGTCCAGCTGACGTAGATCTAAGATAGGACGTAACCCTCCGTGTACCCTAGGAACTATGAAGTTCCAGGTGTATAACCTGGACTCTCATACTGATGGAGGGACCACCTCGATGGCCCCCCTCCTCAGGAGAGTGTTTACTTCCTGTTCCATGACCAGAGCCTGCCGGCTTCCCACCAGGGTGAGAAGAACCCCGTAAAAATGGGGCGGAGGAGACCCGAACTGAATCGAATAGCCTTGCTCTACAGTACGCAGGACCCACCAGGACACATCTGGAAGAGCTTGCCAAGCTGCCAGAAAGCGCCTCAGGGGTACCAGTCTCTCGAGACTGCCCTCCGGTCCAGAGCCAAGGGAGCACCCTGAGACGGCTCTAGGAGAGGCGAGAACTCCGGGACCACAACGATGCCGGGTGGAGACCACAGAGAGAGAGAGCCGGAGCTGGCCGTGCCCTGAAGCACCGAGGGTGGCAGGGTTAACAGACCAGGTCCCTGAGGGGGCCGGAACAAGGCGGGCACCGGATAAAGTGGTGTGGCACACCCCTTCACGGCCAGATCCCCAGAAAGGTCTGTGTCAGGATCTCTTCATTGAAGTCATCCTGTTGAAGATGACAGTCCTCAGACCTGTCACCTCAGGTGGCCTCAACGCGAGCGCTGCGCAGGATCCCTCACAAGGGGAGAGCGAGTCGCGACACTGCGTTTCTGCACCTCCCGATGGGAGACGAGGGCTGCGGTCGGGGCTGTGCCCGCCGACGTCTCTTAAGGGAGGAAGCGATCCCGGGAGAGAGATAGCTCGCAAGCGTCTCTCCAACCCGCAGCATCGCTCCATACCCTCTTACTTTGTTTTTTTTGTTTTTTTGGTTGTTTTTCAATACAATGTCAAAAGGGGCCGAAGGGGCCATGCCCATGACCATGACACTTAGTGTACAGGTCTGGAAAGGACGGGAAAATCCCGACATGAAGGTTGCGACCTGGTTTCAGAAAAAGGCTATATATACATAAAAATTTATTATTATTATTACTATTATTATTATTATTATTATATACATTGCTACGAGGAGTGAGAGAACCCCACTCGAGGAGTGCTCTCCGGGAGTGGAGCGATCGCACAAAAAATGCGAGCAGAATGTGCGCGGCACAATGAGCGCGGCGCAATATGCGCAGATCATGTACAGAATGTGCAGAGAAACTGAGCCGAAAAATGCGCAGAATGTGCGCAGCCGCATCCCTCGTGAAGCGACATAGCTCTGCCCCTAACTCCATAGCTTTATGAGCCTAGTTTGCAAAGTGCCGCCCCCTTTTCAAAGAAAGAGAGGCGGAGCTTACGCTCTCGCCGCAGAGGAAGAATCCGCTGAAAGGCGTGCTTCCGAGCATCATTTACTTTAATCATTTTATCTTAATACGAGGAGTGAGAGCAGACTGCGCGCATCACCATGAGCGCGGCGCAATATGCGCAGATCATGCACAGAATGCGCAGAGAATCTGAGCCTAAAGCGAGCAGAATGCGCGCGGCACAATTAGCGCGGGGCAATACGCACAGATCATGTACAGAATGTGCAGAGAAACTGAGCCGAAAAATGCGCAGAATGTGCGCAGCCGCATCCCTCAGGAAGCGACATAGTTCCGCCCCCAACTCCAAAGCTCTATGAGCCTAGCTCGCAAAGCGCCCCCCCCCCCCCTCCTTCTCCTCAGAGAAAGAGAGGCGGAGCCAATGCCCTCGTCGCAGGAGGAAGAATCCGCCGAAAGGCGTGCTTCGAGCCTGCGAGCGAGTGCTGGACCAAGCAGGTGAGGTTGGAGAAAGGGACAAGCCCGTCTCGAAATCCTCTGCGAGGTCCATGCGAGCACAGGAACTGCCGCGCCGCTCCGCCTCAGCGAGAGCGGGGCAGAACCCGAAGACGCGAGCTCTCTCCTCGGAGAGAGCCGCTCGGGAGCGGAGTGAAGTCATAGACATGCTGCCGGATCTTTTGAGAACCGACTAGCGTGCTCCGCTCCAGGGAAATACATAGATCTCACTTCCTTTTTTTTTTTTTTTTTTGACAAACAATCTGACAGACAACACACCACACAGAGCGCTTCCTGAACAACAGAAGCTGCCGCTGTCCTCTCTCATATGCGCTTTATACTCCTGGTCTTGACGTCACCTCACCGGTGACGGCCAGCGTCCAATTTTTGACTGATTACACACATTGTTTCAGAGCGTGAACACTCAGGCGCGTTCCCAAAGCGTTTTGACGCAGCTCGAGTTCCTGAAAGGGAACTGTGTCTACGATGTGTGGAACAATTTTAGAATAGCAAAGACTAAATATCTCATCACCTACAGTCTCAGTCTGCGAGGGACAGTGACAATATTGGATGCCCGGGATCTCCTCGCCCTCAGGGGACATTAAAAACAGCTATGATTCTGTAATGGAAATCACTGCACAGGATCAGAAACACACCCAGAAATCATTGTCTGTTAACACAGTTCACCATGTCATCTACAAATGCTTTTTTGCTCCATCATGCAAAGAAGAAGCCATATGTGAAAATGACCCAGAAATGCTTTCAGCTTCTCTGGGCCAAAGTTCATTTAAAATTGTCTGAGGCAAAGTGGAAAACTGTTCTCTGGTCAGACAAACACAAATCTGAAATTCTTTTTGGAAACCATGGCTGCCATAACCTTTGGACTAAAGAGAAGAAGGGCCATCTGTCTTATCAGCAGTGCTCATTTCAAAAGCCTCCATCTCTGATGGTATGGGGGTTCATTAGTCCTTATGGAATGTGCAGCTTGCACATCGGGAGGGGCACAATCAATGCTGAAAGGTATATCTATGTTTTAGAGCAAAAGTCTTTCAGGGAAGGCCTTGTATATTTTAATCAAGACAAGGATAAACCATGCATGGATGCTGTAGTGGCCTGCCTGCAGTCCAGACCATTTAAAATGTGAAAACATTTGGCACATCATGAAATGAAAAATACAACAAAGAAGTCCCAGGACTGTTGAGCAGCTAGAATCCTGAAACAGACATGAATGGGACACTATTCCTCTCTCAAAACTTCAGCAACTGGTCTCCTCATTTCTCAGAATAAAATATGGGTTTATAAGATGTGGAAATCATTATGTTTTGTTTTTATTCATATTTTCTAACTTTTTTTTAAACAGGTGTTGTAGCAAACTGTGAGAGGATTTACAGTACATAGCTGTACATAGGATAGGATCTGGATTCAGACTGTACCATTCCAAAACACTGATCTTCTTCTTTTGAACACATTCCTTAACTGAGTTAAATTTGTTCTAGGATGAAATTTATCTTCATATTCAACTGTCTAAAAGAGGTTTGCAGGATTTGTGTGTATATAGATTGGTATTTGGTGGTATCCGTTATTCCCACTTTACCAGAAATAGAATCAGCACAAGGGTATGCTGCTACCACTGCCAAGCTTCACTGTAGGTATGGTATTCTTTGGATGATAAGTGGGATTGTTTTTGTGCCAAACATATGTTTTAGAAGTTCTAACTTGGTTTCGTTATACCAGAACATGTGATCGCACGGTTTGGTGGTTGGGGTTATTGAAAGGCTTTTTTTCTCTTTCACTTAAAATTGTTTTTTTGATTTTTACTTTATTTCAGTATTTATTTAGTACGCCTGCTATAATCACATTTAAAGTGGCATATGTTATATTTCTCTTATTTTTGTATTTTTCAGTATTTCAGTCAGTATTTTAGACAAATGTCAGAAGTAAAAAACCTGGACTACTTATTGCTTATACAGAGTGCAAAAGTCTGTGGTCCCTGAGAAGTTTTGTTTCTCTCTGGAGAATAATACACCTTTTCATCTAGGTCTTACAGTATATTCTACTAGTATTATTTTGTAGAGAAATCTATTTGTAAAGGTAATAAAAACAAGATATCTAGCCATGGATATGTTCAGTTTACTGTGGACTTCAAATTCAAGGTCACAAATTGTTTACACCATGTTGTTTATTCATGATCTGTTTTGCTCTGTTGAGTTGTAGAATTAATTAAGGTGTGCCCACATTTTGGTTCATTTGTGCTTGCCAACAAACATAACATGCCTACAATTTAGGCAAATGAATTTGCAGAAGAAGTCAGCTCAGGTTTATTCCACAAGACTCCATTATGGTTAGCTCTTGGAGAATTGAGTCAGAAAGCGATTTGAAGGCTAGAGAAATGGTAAATGGCTTCAGGATGATTCATATAAAGTTAGACACCAAGTTTTGGATAAAGCCTATGTAACGTTCATACATTAAAAATGGAGTGCAAGAAAAAGAGCTATCAGTTTTCCAGTTTTAACAGCACACCAAAATGTGGCAAAATTATTGAATTAATAAAATAAATAAAACAGGATCTTGGATTTAATGGATTTCTATATTACTTTCCTAACTTAATATTTTATTACAATTAATACAATACAGGAAACAAATACAAAATAACAATTTTAATAAAATGATTTTTGCTTATTGTTTGCTACATATGGGTTGTTAAGGCTGAGGCTTTTTATGTTTATTTTATATAGCAATTATTATGCACTTGTTATTTAGTTCATACAGATGAGCCCAGTTAATATATATCTAAACTAAGCAGCTCTGTTTTGGTGTCTCGGGTAATCTAATGTACAAAAACTATTATTATTATTGCATTGGAAAATAAGCAGAAAACAACAGGTGTCCTTTTCCGAGAGCACCAGACATGTCTTTTGATTTCTGGAGCTTCAAATTCAACACATGTCGACGGGAACGTGAGAGTGCTTGCTGAAAGCTCGCTAAGGCAGCGCAGCACAAAAATAGCCTGATGCTGGCTATGCTTTGACAATTATTTCATCATCCTTAATGTCCTGCAGACAAGCTTGCATGTGTAGCGTGCACAATTTCAGGATTATAGGAGGTGAATTATTTAAACCTCCGAAGTGAACATTTTAGATAGATGAGGGTGAAGACAACTGTAACAGTGCCAACGGCAGACCTCTGTGTTAAGAGAACACAGAAAATTTAGGGGAAGCGTGTGCTAGAGCTGACAGACAGAAATGTAGAAATGGGGAATATACTTCGGCTTTGCTCAGGTTTAGTGACGCACAGTTTGGTTAGCTCACTACTCAGAGTTTCCAAATGATCAAGAAAATTATTTGTAGAAAAATAGCACACATCCCACCTGAAACAATTTAAAACAAACTAACCAATGTTGATCATTTTTATTTGTCGCCAAACATAGTTATATGCAGAATACAGCTTGCAGTGAAATATCTCGCAGTCTGCCAGATTCCACATCACAACTTATCTTGCAAGTCCTGTGGCGATACAGGCCCATATATCAAACAGAAACCCTAGGACTAATTTGCTAAATGTTTTTGCATATTCTTTGCAGTATAGCAAAAGTGTATGTGGCTGGAAAAATTTAACTGCTGAAAGTAGTACAGTAGTAATGCCACAAAATGGTACAACTTTTTATGTCTTACATACTGCCAGCTTTACGATGAGGACATTCCTTGAATAATATTTAAGCAATGATTCATTTGCATTTTGCTGTGCTTCTGGAATATAATTTTTAACCAAAACCTAGTCATTGTAATCAATAAAGTTTCAGTGCTTGGACCCTTATTAATTATTTACGATTGCTTTGTATTCATAGAAGTCTCACGCACATGCACATGATGCAACTGCGCTCTCAGTAACCCAATACCAGATTATATCAGCCGGACAAACATAGTAAAAGAAAGGAGACGCAAAACAATTCTTCCCCCTCTGACGCTCCGTTTGACTCCAATAAGCACGATCTCTATTGAGTAAACCTGAGGCAGTGTTTGAGCAGAAACTGGCCATATGTGAGAGTATGTGTGTGTGTGTGTGTGTGTGTGTGTGTGTGTGTGTGTGTGTGTGTGTGAGTATGGGGAGATTTCTGTGTGTTATGTTTGACAGGGTGTGCACAGGTGGACCAGGTGTGCCAAGCAATAAAAGCTCAGATAGGGTAAAATAGCAGAATGAGGCAGCGAGCAGGAATTACAATTTTGAAACTAGGATTGCTACGGTCACCATGATAATACACAGAAAACCTGATTATTAATGTGTCACTGAGGCTATTGATAGATGAGGAAACTGCCCTAAAAAATGCAGCTCCTTTATCTTGTAATTAATAATTGTACAAGAGGATAAAGTGGCACAGAGGAGGCATGCAAGAGCACACTAAAACCTAGAGCACAAATAATCCATAATCCTTTTTTTTTACAATGAAGGAGATAAAAAAAAAATCTAGCCAATGTGACAGCTTGACAAATCAGAAAACCTGTTAAGATTGTTAGACCTGTTAGATTTGTGTATTGGTGCATTCTGACTGTTGAGCAACTCTGATATTAAAGCTGATCATGCCGGATGACCATGAGGGTCATGAAATAGACTATGCCATGCAATAAACATCTGTTAAAAGCACTGAGCTCTGTGTCATAAAATAATGTGTCAAATATTGTAATATTAATATTGAACATAATTCAAGAGAAAACATGAGCTCTATATACTATATATAACTTATTCCATATTATTGCTAATTTTCGGTTTTGTCTGTTAGTATACCGTTTTATTCATTTGGCATTTTGCTCAGCGTTTGAGGATTACAGGCCTTGCTCACAGGCCCAACAGTGACAGCTTGGCCATACTGGGATTCAACTCACAGCCAACCTTCTAATCTGCATCATTGCACTATATTCCTTTCATATTTACCACTGCTTGAATTCTAAGAAGTACAGCTTACCTGTATGTAATTAGGTTTATAGGACCTTTTTGTATGAAGCTAGTTAAAAATTACATACAATAAACAGACAAATAAATACATATATAATTACAATATTTATGTTCAAATAAATTATTGTTTTGGTCTCATTGATTTCTGAATTAGGTCTATTCCAGGTTTGGGCCATCATAATGTTTAAATACTACAGTATTTTTTTATTGATAACACTCTATAATGGATAAGTTTCCAAAACTTTTTCTTTTCTTTTTTCACCGATTTTCACACATTTTTTCTTTTAAACATTTAGGTGCATACAGAGTTCATTCTCCATTCTTCAGAATTTGAATGGTTTTTTTTCTTGAAAAGACTTCCCATCTACTGTAAGATCACACTGCAGTGCTGTAATGACAATCAAATTTCAATAAAATCCTTTTACTTTAAAATTCTTTTTATTTTACTATACCTGTACCATTCATCAGTATTGTTGTATAAATAAAAGGACGATATCAGTTCTTTCGTAATTGTGTTTTGAAATCAGTCAGTGGTGTAATCTAGGCAATGGAATGAGGCCAAAGTTAGATTTTAAAAGAATAAAATATATTTTTAATTTATTTTATCTTTTTTTTATTTAGATTGAGGTTTGTACATATTGTTGTGTTGGTCCTAATAGCTTATGAGTTGAGATTAATAGCTTATATTTAAAAAAGGGGAAAATTGTGAACGGTTTAATAAATTAAGTGTTAGCAATCAGGAAAAAACATTGTATTGTAGAAACGCTAACATAAGTTATTATATTATTATATTATTAGTTAAACTGGGACAGTTCTAAAGCTTTTTGCTCAGATATATCTAACTGATAGAAACCCACGCGGTTGTGTTTTCGTGGATCTGGAGCGGATTCAGTGCTACTTTTGGTTCTAATCCGGTGCAGTCTGTCATCGAAGAACACTTGATACAGCAGGAACTGTCCTGATTGGAATTTATCATGCAGCCTTATATAATAACTGACTTTTCCCTAGAGAGGGTTTTTGCTATTGGGTAATACTTCTTGTTCTCCCTCTTTCGGCTGCTCCCTTTAGGGGTCGCCACAGCGGATCTTCCATCTCCATATCTCCCTGTCCTCTACATCTGCCTCTTTCAAACCAACTCCCTGCATGTCTTCCTTCACCACATCCATAAACCTTGCTATCGGGTATATAAACGTACACATGTAAAAATTTAAGTGCTGAATGAATAGGATTGAGATTTTCACACATTCCCACTGCCTTAATATGTGTGTGTTCTTTGGGCTGATATTAGTGCATTAAGATTGTAAAGCCTAACATTGTTCTCTCAATTTAATGATTGATCTAGTAATGAATGATTAATGTATAGGTAGGTGTGTGTGTGTGTGTGTGTGTGTGTGTGTGTGTGTGTGTGTGTGTGTGTGTGTGTGTGTGTGTGTGTGTGTGTGAAAGAAAGAGCTACTTTTGGAAATTGACATGTTGCAGTATTTTACTTGGCTTTCAGAATATTAGAGAAATAGGAAGAGTCGTTCTGATATAATGTGTGTTTGTGTGTGTGTGTGTGTGTGTGTGTGTGTGTGTGTGTGTGTGTGTGTGTGTGTGTGTTATATAACTGATCTTACAAGTACACATATTCATCAGTAAAACAGAGTTGGTTGGGTTATCCTATTCATTTTATTTTCATTGTTTATTTTTAAATGATGTAGATTTTCTTGTGTAATTATTTTTATTCTATTTATTTATACACAGTGTCTCACTAAAGTAAGTACACCCCTCAAATTTCAGTAACTATTTTACTGTATCTATTTTACTATTTTACTGTATTTTACTTAGGGACAAAACTATAGAAATGAGCCTTGGGTAGATTTTAGAGTAGTCAATGTGCAACTGTAATAGCAGTACAGATTTACTGTCCTCTTATAATAACTTGGCATACAGTCATTATTTTCAAAATAACTGGCAACCTAAGTGAGTACACCCTAAATGATAACAGCTATACGTCATTTAGCCATGCAAAGCCACATGTCCTTTTCATCATGTAGCTTTAAATACAATTCTCTCATACTGAACACTAGATGTTTACCCAGGTAAAGGATCATGGCAAAGAACTCTCTGAGGATTTGAGAATTAGAATTGTTGCTCTCCACAAAGATGGCGTAGGCTATAAGATCAGTAACACCCTGAAACTGAGTTAGAGTACAGTGGCCAGGGTCATAAAGAGGTTTTCCAAGAAGGGTTCCACTTGGAACAGGCCTCATAAGGGTCAATCAAAGAAGTTGAGTCCTCATACTGTGTGTCAGGTGCAAAAGCCGCATCAAAAAACAGACGCATGAGTTCTGTCAGCATTTCTTTAGAAGTTGCCGAAGTTGAAGGTCCGCTTGTCAGTGTTCAGACGCAACACACTGCAACGAGTCGGTTTGCATGACCATCGTCCCAGAAGGAAGCTTTTTCTGAAGCTGGCTCACAAGAAAGCTTGCAGACAGATGCTAAAGACAACCTGTTCAAGAGCATGAATTACGTTTGGCTCAGATGGTGTCCAGCATGTGTGGCGATTCCCTGGTGAGGAGTACCAAGAAAATTGTGTCTTGCCTACAGTCAAGCATGGTGGTGGTAGCATCATGATCTGAGGATGCAAGAGTGCTGCTGGTACTGGGGAGCTGCGGTACATTAAAGGAAACATGGATTCCAACATGTGCCGTGACAGTCTGAAGCAGAACTTGATAACATCCCTTCAGAAACTGGGACAAACATCAGATTTCCAATTAAATAATGATCGCAAACACAAAGCCAAGATGACAACTGCCTTTCTGAAAGTAAAGGTGATGGAGTGGCCAAGTATGTCTCCAGACTTGAACCCTATTGAGCCCCTGTGGGGCATCATCAACAAAAGGTGGAGAAGCACCATGTGTCTAACATCCAGCAGCCCCGTGATGTCATTATGGAGGAGTGAAGAGGATCCCAGCAACAACCTGTGCAGCTAGTGAATTCCATGCCCAGGAGGATTAAGGCAGTGCTTGATGACAATGGTGCTCACACAAAATATTGACACTTTGTACACAGTTCACTTAGGGTGTACTCACTTTAGTTGGCAGTTATTTTGACTATAATGGCTGTATGTTGAGTTATTTTTAGAGGACATTAAATATATACTGCTATACAAGCTGCATTTGTTAGACCCTATTTGGGTAATACAGATGTGTGTGTATGCGTGTGTGTTTTACATTTAATATAAAATTTTCTAAAGATATGATCTACTTAACTGTACTACTTATTTTAGCATACTTTAACAAAATGTCTTCACTCCTACCGTCCTTCATTCATTCATTCACTCCCTCCATTTGTAGAATTGTCAGGATTTTCTCCTTTTAAAAGAAATTCTTGAAGCTGAACATAAAACGCTAAAGAATCTATAGCGATAGCCACTCCCTGGTTAGCGGCTAACACTAGCTATAAGGATTCTTTATTGTTTTCATGTGTGCGCAAAGCAAATCTTATTTTCGATACAGAGTGAGTAGCCACAGTGATACTGCCATAACTCTTTTTATACCCCTGTCATTGTTGTGTATGTTTTCAAGTTTAATAATTAATAATTTTAAAAAATGCACTCAAAGTGTGAAGCGGAGACGAAACAAACTTTGGGTCTGCAACAATACATCCCTGAGGGGAACTCAGATTGTAACTATGTTTCACAAGTAAAAAGGATTGCATGCTGTACACGTGTACCGAACCAAAAGCCCTATTTAAAATAATTTCGGTACGAATACGGTACAGCCCATATATATTTAAAAAGTGATCATAATAAGGTTGCTGTCGAATATAATTGAGTTGTTAGGTTATATATATTTTTTAAATCATGCAGAGGGATGCGAGATGTGATTTACCTCTGTAGTCCTCTCAGGTAGGATAAAATTGATTAAAAATTTGTAAAAGGTCTTAGTGCACCTCATAATTAAATAAATGAATGACTAGAGTTGAAGTACGTAATATGATACACAGTCCCCTCCAAATAGATTGGAAGAGCAAAAAAAAAAATGTTGGTTCTGCTACATAATAAAGACATTTGTGTTTAATATCAACAGATGAAAATTGATATTTGCATCTAGCGCTAAACAACCCACCAAACATGACAAACAAAGAAAACAAGAGCTGTTGATCTTGACATGGTAGGGGTGAGGGTATCACAATCCACTGTTGGAAGGACACTTAGAGTGCAAAAATTTAGAGCTCATACAAAAAAAAAATCACCCAATCAGCAGTAAGAATCAGAAAGCCAACAAAGTTCTGCAAACAAGATTCAACTTCATCAAAGTGAAGAAAAGGAGAAAGTCTGGAGAAAGGAAAGCTTTGATCATGATCCATAACATACATGGTGCAGATGTCATGGCTTGTTGGATCCAAATGAATCTACCCTCATTGGGAGGAACTTGTCATGTAGCAGATAATGGTGCAAACTATAAACACAACATGGGCCTTTATCAGGAAAAAAAGAAAGGATTTAAGCTAGTCAAGTCAATCACCAGATATTTATCCAGTTAAATCCGAATGTCTTCTGCATCACAAGTCAAATCATAATTGATTTATAAAGCACATTTAAGAACTGTTGACCAACGTGCTGTCCAGAGGATTGAAGAAAGATGCAGATAAACAGATTGATAATATGATAAAATAAAGACTTTATTCATAATTTAAAACAAATATATATGTTTTAAGACATGACTTAAAATTATCGATGGCTTGACTTGGTGAGAACTTGATATGGAACTGCAACTCATTCCAGAGCCTAGGTCCAGCAACTGAGAACTTTGTGTCACCCTTTGTTCTTAATCGTGTTCTGTAAGCTATTTGAGGACCAATAGCTCTGGGCAAATGCTGATGGGAAATAAGTTTGGAAAGATAGGCAAGTGCCAGACTATGTAGGCTTTTATACACAAATAAAAGAACTTAAAGTACGATTTTGAAAGAGACTGGCGGCCAAGCATTGGAGAACCTAGCGGCAGCATTTTGAACAAGGCAAGATACAGCTGACTTAGAGGCCCTCAGGTAGAGTGATATTGCAGTAATCAAGCCTTGAATAAATAAAAACATGTATGACAATCTACAAATGATTCACTCCTGATTTAAACTCAAGATTAAAACATCTTTAACATACCGATACTCTTTAACTGATGATAACATAAAAAGAAATATAAGAATTTGCTTTTGTGTAACTAAACATTTGGACAATTAGCCATGTAACAGTACATGTTTTGGACCATATTAACATGTGCATTGACTGTACTGATCACTAAGCTCAGTGAGCTGGAAATCTGCACCTTCACTTGCAGAGGGATTCTGAACTTTCTTACTAACAGACCTCAGTCTGTTAGGTTGGGCAAACAGGTATCCTCAACTCTCATTGTGAACACCAGCATCCCACAGGGCTGTGTTCTGAGCCCACTACTCTACTCCATGTTCAGGTAGAGAGGGTCTCCAGCTTTAAGTTCTTGGGAGTTTTCTCTAAAGATCTGTCCTGGCACCAGAACTCTTCAGCTCTGGTTAAGGAGGCACAACAACGCCTCTACTTCTTGAGGAGTCTTAAGAAAACTCATCTGTCCACAGGGATTCTGAGTTTTTACCTCTGCATCATCGACCAACTCCATCACTGCATGGTACGGAGGATCCACTGTATGTGAGCGCAAAGCCCTATTGCCCAACGCATCACTGGCACCCAACTACCTGCCAGTGAGCACCTTTACCAGATGTCTGTGCAGAGCTCACAACATCATCAGGGACTCCTCACATCCCAGTCACAAACTGTTTAACCTGCTTCCATCAAGAAGATACAGAAACATACCCACAAGAACCAGCAGGTTCATGGCCAGCCATTTCCATGCACCATCAGCCTACTAAACTCCACACTACACCGTTAGATCACTGTATAAACACTGTATATATCTTCTGTACAATTGTACATACAACGTACATATTACATATTGTTTTTTTTATACCCCTCATTCTACACACATACTGTTGTACTTTTCAACCATGTCTACACATCTCTTCACTGGTATAGACTTTATATTTATTCACTGTACATATGTTTACATGTTACACTGTACATATGTATATACTAACATATCTATCTATCTATCTATCTATCTATCTATCTATCTATCTATCTATCTATCTATCTATCTATCTATCTATTTGGACAATTAGTCATGTAACAATACATTTAGAGGGAATTGTACAGTACCAGATATGCTATATAGGGAAGAAACAACACTATAATAGCATTCAATTTGGTTGTTAGGTATTTGGTCTAGTTTAACTGTTATCTTTGAAAGTGTAAATGAAGAAAATTTGGTAGATTATAAATGCTTTTCAAAAGAAAAGTTTGGATTATCTGATCAGGTGCCTGAGTGTTGAATGAAAAAGGCTGTGTGTTGTGCAAACGTCAGAAACCATGTTCTGTTTAAAATTTCCTCTACACTCCAAACATCTCGCCTAACATTTCTTCCCAGAATGCTCTGCTGCTACCAGTGATTGGGCCAAATTTTCTGCTCCATTTTCTCTCTCTTTCACTCTTTCTGTCGCTCTCTTTCTCTCTCTCTCACAAACACGCATACACACATACAAACACACAACACAAATATTTTCAGCATAAATGTGTTTAAATACAACATAAATATTTGTTTTTCCACCTTGTCTTGCACATTTACACAATGCGCACCACAAACACACACACACACACACACACACACACACACACACACACACACACACACACACACACAGAGACAGAGACATACAAATATGGCATGGTATGACAGAATTGCTATGACAAGCTTTCACTCTTCCTCACGTTTTTCTTTCTTTCTTTGTCTCTGACAAGGTCTGTTGTTCTCTGTCTGAATCACAGTCTGCAGCTCTGTGCCGCTTTGTGTCTCTCTCCTTCTCCCTCCTTCACCACACAGCAGTGTGCTTTGGTGTGGTGTATTTCAATCTTGTATTATCAGGACACATGTAGACCTCGTAGAAATTGTTTAGTTTGAATTGAATTACAAATTAGTTTAAATCCCATGTTACCCCAAACATGGTCCATGCACAGCATACATCAGATCAACATTTCATTTTTTCATTCCACTTCACCATTCAGTCCAGGATTACTGAAGTGTTTCTAGTCCTTAGTTTTCTTTTATTTATTATTATAGACTTTTTTCTGTTCCTATTTCTGTATGTCCTGGTTTGGTTCACGTGTCACTGCCCCTAGTGTACATGTGCCATGCATGTATGAACATAGATACCTACGCAACTGTCCTCTCCCAAAGCCACAACATGCTGACAGATACTCTGTTTCAAACCAGGCCTGAAATATCATGCTTGAGGTTTAGCATTGCTTATGAGGGCTTTACTTATGAGGGCTAATGTAAAATCAGCTCTTCTTATTAGCAAACTCAACTGTTGGCTTTTAGCTCATTTAGGAATATACCAGTTCAGAGTAGTTCAAGTTCAAAAAGTCCACAGTAGTTCAAACACTCATTATATGGACGGACATTTGTCACCTGACTATAAGATGCATATATGCCTTTTCAACATCCTATTCCACATTTAGTCCCCATTTGCTGCTATAATGATCTCCACTCTTCTGGGAAGATGCATTTTGGAATGTGATTGTAATGAAATCAGCCACAAGATTGTCAGTAAAGTCAGGTATTAATGTACAATTCATCCAAAAGGTGTTCAAGAGAGCGCTATAGTAGGCCACTCAACTTATTGTTCCACTCCAACACATGCAAAGTATATGTTCATTGAGATCGCTTTGTGCACCGAGGCATTGTCATGCTGGAACAATATTTGGGTCTCTGGGTGGAATCGAATGCTTAAAAAGCACATACGAATCTGATTGGTTTGGTGTCCACAAACTTTTGTCCAACGTGTCAAACTAGATATTAATTTATTCATAATCAAAACTACACACAAGCAGTATGGCATTTATGAAAAAGCATGGAAGTATGGAAAATGTTTGTATTACTCAACAAATCATGACTATGTGTATATTTATTAATGGTATGATGGCCCTAATAAACCTTCAGGAACTCTATAAGAGCTTGTCTAGATTTTTTTTTTGAGTAAATGTGTGTGTTTGCTTTACTTATGCTAAATTTCTACAGTACGTAAACCCAGCAGGCTGAATCGATAAAGAATCAACAAGGTTTTTTTTTCTTATCAAGATGTCTGTCAGCGCCCGTTTTTTCCAGTGTGTATGTTGTCACTAGACAGAGCCCACATGCATGATGGACTGATTTCATTATATTTTGGGCGTTCATGCTCTCATGGTGCCAGCAGAGATTGTTTGTCAGGGGACGGACTGCCAAGAGAATGGATGTGCTAGAATTTATTATTCAAGGAACATATTTAACGGTATTATAACACAACAAAAAGTCCCTTTTAAGTGAATGCAAACTGTAATTGCTGTCCCTCAGCATTATGTAGAATGTCCAGCCAAGAAAATAGAATGTTATTCAGTGTTGAGTAGGGGATGCTGTATCAAGACAAGTCTGGATAAAAACTAAACCCCATAGCCTGAGACTCAGAATAGCAGTTACCATAGCAACCAAAGTCACATGACCTACTCACAGTAAAAAAAAAAAAAAAAAGCCCATGAACACACATACAATACAGACATGTGTGATGTATAGCAGGTGGGGGAGGAGTGTGTTTGTATGGAAAGAAGGGGATCAATCGTTGTACATAGTATATATGTGACCAAAAAAACAGGCTGCTCCTCTTATAGAATTAACAATTGTATTTGTTGTGTGTGTGTGTGTGTGTTTCAGAAAACAATAGAGACAGGCTCTCCCATCACCATTAGTATGAATAATGTGCCATTCCTTTTTCCACTTGGAGTGGATATTTGTGTCTGTATGTGTCCGAAGCCAAATCGAAGCCTATAAAAGACGCTAGGAAAGAAAGCATGCTTTATCTCATGTACTACAGTTATTTTAATATCAAGTAGCCTCATTTATCTACCTGAGTATAAATATATTCATAAAATCAATTATTTACACAATAAAGCATTTAGAAAAATGTAGTTCATTTAAACAAAAGAAGTTTTCATCCTATGAAGGGTCATGATTATGTGAACGTTTGCAGAGAAGTGGTTCCCTGTGGTTTGGACTTCTGATCAAAACATTGTGTGTTTGAATTTTCCAGCAATAACACTGCTGGGCCCTCAAGCAAGGCCCTTAACGTTTAGATTCTTAGCCCATAAATAAGATACAAGGCCAAATGCTGTAAATGTAAAGGCAAGTGCTGTTGCGTGAATAGTTTATGATGCGTTTGTATCATAATTGATTTATAATGAGGTAGTTTTATTACTGCATGTGCCCTGACAGAGTGCTCATAAGCAAAAGCCTCACCTCACTCTATGTTGCACATATGTTTATTCACTTTTAAGTCAAGCGTAGATTTTTCTTTCATTAAAAGAGCTTCTTGAAGTCTCCTGAAAGTACTTTTGTACTATGATAATTTATGTATGCAGTTTTCAAGGCGTAAACAAGACGTGCCTAGGCAACAGAAAGTTTTTTACATAACAGGTCCATACTCATTACTGAAAGGATATATCATATTATATATCATACCCATTTCAATTCACTTTGATATAAAATACAAAAGGATGTAAATGTAAACTTATAACCAACTAAAAATAAATCCTCGTGTGGGTAAGTCTGGATTGAAGGATTTCAAATTAGTTGGATAACTCTAAAGGTGTAGCTTTATTGTGCGGTTCAATCAGACTTTCAAAATGAATTTAGAATTAAAATTGCAAGAAGATTTTATGCAATCTTAGGTTTCCATTCATAAATCAGGTTCAAAAGTAGAATTTTGAGATAATAGTGTATATTCATCTATTATTATGATTAATAGACTTTTCTTCTGTTGTGCTCATATAATTTCTAAGTCATTTATTAAATGTAAGTAAATTTTTATATTCTATATATATCACTTTTAATAATGTACATTGTCCCAAAGTAGCTTTACAGAAATAAACAAATTGGAAATATGCACCATGGTGGTAGCTTAGTGCTTAGGGCATTGGGCTCTGGTTCGGAATGTCACAGGTTCAAATCCCAGCACGACCATCCTGCCATTGCTAAGCCCTTGATTAATTCCCATAACCCTCAACTGCTCATTTGTAAATTGCTCTGGATAAGGGTGTCTGCCAAATGCCGTAACTTATATAAAGAGAAAAGTATTGGGACACCTGGCTCTTGCAGCTATATGTGGTTTGTCCCCAAACTGTTACCACAAGGTTGTATAGAATGTCTTTAGATGCAGCAGCATAAAAGTTTCCATTCACATACACTAGGAGACCCAAACCTGTTCCAGCATGAGTGTTGTAAAAGATCTTGAATGGCCTGTTATAGAGCTCTGACCTCAACACTTTTGAACGTATTGAATCTTTGGGATGTATTGAAATGTTGACTGCAGCCGGGGGAGCAGTCATCATTCCAACACATTCTAATTGTACTAAAGTCCTTGTGGATGAATGAGCACAAATCTCCACAACCACAGTCCAAAATCTAGTGGAACATTGATGGTTATTGTAACAGCCAATGGAAACTAAATGTGGAATGGGATATTTAAAAAGCACACAGTCTTGTTTTCAGGTGTCCATATAGTTCATATAGTTTATATTTAAAAATAGAATTAACATTGTGCATGTATGGTATAGAATTAAATTATGCATATATTTAATCTAGATGCAGATCATGCCTTTTCTGTGTTTTTATAAGTCTGTTACATGCATTTGCAGCAGACAGCATGTTTGTTTTCAGAATAAATAAAGTCTGTCTGTTCATTTCATTGGGTTTCAGAGGTCCAAGGCACCATGGGAGGAAAACTGAGCAAGAAGAAGAAGGGATACAATGTGAATGACGAGAAGGCAAAAGAGAAGGACACAAAAACAGAGGGAGCGTCGGTAGAGGAAAACGACACTTCTAAAGACAACAAGGACGAAGCTGCGACTGCCACGGAAACCACCGAGACAGCCAATGACACGGCGGCAGCCACTAAAGAAGCGGCACCCGTTGCAGATTGCAGTGCGACCACGCCAAAAGAAGAGGAGAAGAGCGCTGCCCCGGCAACCAAGGAAGAGAAATTAGCAGCTAGCACCACCTCAACATCTAATGCCAAGAGTGCTGATTTTGCAAAAATGGAACCTGCCAAGAGTCCTGAAGCCCCACCGACCAAGGTAGAAGAAAAACCCGCTTCTGCTCCAGCACCGGCCAAGGAGGAAGAACCAGCGAAAGATACCACCCCAGCTCTTAAAGAGCCTGCCCCAGCTAAGGATCCTGCCTCTGCGGAGAGCAAGGCAGATGCTGAGGCTAAAAAGACTGAAGCTCCACCCGCCAAAGGGTCCGCTTCTGCACATCCTGTAACCATGGAGACCAGCCCTGCTCCCAGTAAGGAGCAGACAGTCGCTGTGCAAGATTAACGAACAGAGGCCAACAAAACGATAAGAAGAAAATCAATAAATCATTAAAAAATACGAGCCAATTTAATTTAGTGATCCTAACCCTTAAATTACAACCACTATAATATCAATAACTGTAATAATAATACTGACTTTGACAACATTACTCAACTTTTTTTTTCAAATGATGGCGGGTTTTTAATAGAGCAGACGGCAATTATGAGGTGGTAATGAAATTGCATGTATAAGTAGAATATAAGATTTGATGATGATGATGATTGATGATGATGAAGAGAAACATGGTCGCTGTTGATTTCTGTTGTCACAGTTATTATTGTTATTTAAACACTGACACAAGACTGAATCTACCATTAGCCCCCCAAATCTTACTCTTAATGTCTATCTCATTCTTAATGTCTCTGTTTCTCTCTCTCGCTCTCTCTTTCTCTCTCTTGCTGCAGGTGTCACTTTCCCTATTTAAATCCTCTGTCATTGAGGCTTCAAATAAAGAGTGAATGTGGCTTTTTTTTTTGCAGGACACACACATAGTTCTCACCAGTCTGTTCTTTCATTGCTTCTCTTCTCCGAGATGAGCTTGACTGATGTGTGTATGTGTGTGTGTCTGTATGGTGGTCTTGCATTCTATTGGGTATCTTCTCTTTGCTGCTGTCTGGTTTGTGCTTTGGTCATTTTGCAGTGGTTGACGTTGTGTTTTGGCCTTTGTTCTCTAATCTTTCCTGACCTTTCAATGCCTTTCAATGATATCCTTTATATTGATGGGAAAAAAAGAAGAAATTCAATTAAAATGTGTGCAGCACAATATAATATATGCACACATGCACGTGTACACTCCCTTACTCATTCACTCACTCACTCACTCACTCACACACTCACTCACTCACTCACTCACTCACACACCACAGAAAGAAAGAGAGAGAGAGAGAGAGAGAGAGAGAGAGAGAGAGAGAGAGAGAGAGATCGTGTTAACAGGTGTTATTGCATTCAATCCTATATGCAGATTTGCAGTGTTTGTTTAATTCTCCCAGTGGTATTATATGTACAAACATGTGTGCATGGGTGCGTGTGTGTGTGTGTGTGTGTGTGTGTGTGTGTGTGTGTGTGTGTGTGTGTGTGTGTGTGTTTACTGTATGTGTGTGCATGCATGCGTGTGTGTATGCGTGTGTGTGTATGTGTGTTTAGGTGGCAGTACCCAAGGAAACAGTCGGCCTTCTTAATGATTATGCAGCAGTTGATATAGAGTCCATGCATGACAAGAGAGAGAGGGAGAAAGAGAGAAAGACAGAAAGAATGAATATAAAGACAGTAAGAGGGTGGGATAAATAGTTATGTGGAAGTGGGAATTACTAACATTTATGCGTGTGTGTGTGTGTGTGTGTGTGTGTGTGTGTGTGTGTGTGTGTGTGTGTGTGTGTGTGTGTAAAAGTGAGAGAGCGAGAGAGAGAGAGAGAAAGAGAGAGAGAGGAGAGAGAGAGAGAGTGTGTGTGTGTGTGTGTGTGTTGTAATAGATTTCTTGCATGTCATTTGTTGAGTGGCCCTGTAGTGTATTTTGGTTGCTGTGGAAATAATGTTGACAATTCTCTATTACTCTGTTTCATTAAAAATGCACGAACACACCAATAGACTCTCTCTCTCTCTGTCTCTCTCTCTCTCTCTCTCTTTCTCTCTCTTTCATAGACACACACAAATGATTTGTCTATCCCCCTCTTAACATCCCTTGCCAAAATAAAACAGAACATAAGCTGGATGATTTGAAATTCTATGTTCTTGTATAGATGGAGAAACTAATAAAATGTAAGAAATTGATTGAAATCCCTGGTGAGTCATGTCTTATCTTTCTTTTAGTCTCTGCATTTTCATGTGTTCTGAACTTTATGAGTTATATTTTTATATAGTATATATATAATTTAGACTAACCTTTATTTTTAGTCTAACCTTTAACAAACCAAACCTTCTGTACTTTAATAAAGAAAAAGCAGCTCTTTTTTGTTACATATACATTGTTGCAAAGTGACCTTCTTTCCTTTACCTATCCCAACTTGTTAGGATCTTGAGGTCGAAGCACAGAGGAAAACATAATAAAGCATACCTGGAGCAGAGAAGGTTAAGGCCTTGTTCAAGCTTGGCAGTGCCGGGAATTGAACCCTCAACCTTTTAGCCAGTTCTGCCCACGTGTAAGATTCATATAGCGCTCAGGTTTTTTGATTGTTTGACTAGAAACACCCTATATATATATATATATATATATATAATATTAAATTAACAATAATATATAAACATATATCAAATTAAAACATCTGACTTTTTCAGCTATTTGTGGTTTTATCACAAAGCTGGATGAAAAAAATGGTAGCATTAAATCTTCCCTTTACTTGAACTAATAGACACAAACCTATTCCAGCATGACAATGTGCACAAATGAACACAAATAAGCTTCACAGAAAACAAAACAAAAAAGGTTTGTATTGGTTGAGTGGAAGATCTTTAGAGACCTGCTGTAAAGCTCTTACCTCAACACTACTGAACAATTTTGGGATGAACTGGAACACTGACTGCTCCACACGCCTCCTCACCCTACATCAGTCCCTGGCTTTACTAACACCCTTGTGGCAAAATGAGCACAAATCTGTACAACCACACTCCAAAATCTAGTGGAACATCTTCGAGGAAAGAATAAAGTATATTATGAAAGTAGATGGAGACTAAATGTGTAATGAGATGTTCAAAAAGCACATGCAATTGCCCATGATAACTCTATCTAATAGTTTCTGAACACTCTTGTCATGTAAAACTATCATTCCTAACACCACCAGATCAGATAGGATTCTCTCATTATACTACAATCCCCAATTAAAACGATTACCTATTCAAATCAGATCAGACATGATTCTTCAGTTTAATTCTTGATTTAAACAATTACTGACTGAAACCAGATTAGAAATGATTTTCTGCTTCATTCCTGATTAAAACAATTCCTGATGTAAATCAGTGTGAAGAAGCTTTTGAGAGAAAGCTCTAATCAAATCAGGATAATGCTAATCCCTGCATAAGAAGACATTCAAACTCATAATTTTTTCCAAACTCAAACTCAGTGAATTCTGTATTACTTTCATGGGATTCATAAACACTGAACAAATAAGGAGCGATTGGCATTTAAATTGAATAAGTAGTTTGCAACAACATTTCACTGGCTGAGGGCTGACCATGGTTACCATTCTTGCCTAGCAACACACTTGAAACCAGACAGAATAGAAGATACAGTAAATACATGCAATATCTTACAAAGACACACACGCGAAGACACACACACATTAATCTCTGACTTCCCCCCTTGTAAACTCGGAGAATAAAATTAGCCATGGTACGGCCAGATTGGTATAATTTACATTTCAGAGTCACTAAAGATGGTTGTACTGGTAAAACTCCACCCCCGGCTTTCTAAGCTCAGCAGAGTCCCTGGGGGGAAAATCAGTGCCTGTCATTGGTTGGCTGCATTTCTATGGTAACACAGCTGTGTGTGCATGTGTGTATTGGAGGCAGGTGTGCTTCTAATAAGAGATCAGTATGATCTCTACTAAAGTGCCATTCACACCCTCGACCCACCCCTGCACTGCCTCTTTCCTGCCTCCGCCCTGCCCACACATTGTCCATCTACCATGCTCCTTATACAAACTGTTAAAATCATTTGGAACATCTAGTTCGCAAGTTTTTAAACATATTAAGGGGCAGCCCAGCTTGCAAATATATCTTTGGAATGTCAGCATTGCTCTTGAGCTACAAAGAAGCCATTATAGTGATGAAAACAAAACTATACAGCATACATGGCCATGTTTAACATAATCGATGGCTCAACAACAATGATGCCAGTAAATGCACCATATGGAGTATTGGGACACCAGACTTTCTCAGCCATATGTGGTTCTTTCTCGAACTGTTTTTTCAAAGCTGAAGGCACACAATTGTATAGGAGGTCTTTGGATGCACTGAAGAGTTCCCTTCACTTGAACTTAGAGACTCAAACCTGTTCCAGCATGACAACACCTCTGTGTACAAAGCAAACTCTATGAAGATATGCTTTGCATGGTTTGGAGTGGAAGATCTTCTGCTATTATGCACCTTTGGGATTTGGCATTTGGAACACTAGCTGAACCTCAGGCCTTCTCACCTCTACTACATAATTACCTGACGATACTAGCCCCCTTGTGTCTAAATTAGCACAGATTTTCACAAGCACACTCCAAAATCTAGTGGGATATCTTAACGAAAGAGTGGGGGAAATTTAAAGAGCAAACTGGGACTAAATGTGGAATTTGATGCTCAAAAAGCACATACTATACTTATGACCATGTGTCTGCAAACTTTTGGCAATATAGTGTACTTGATTGTTGGTAGACTATGCAAACAATGAAAATACTGTCAACTTTCTAAATAATCAGGTGGATCAAGAGTCAGTTTTTGCTTTTATTGGTGTATCTATAGCCGTGGAATATCATCTTGGCATTAGACAAGCATCATACATCAGTTAGATAAAAATCATATACTGGTTCATATATTTATGTAAAAATACAAATCCCAGTTTTTCTGTACTTATAAATGTACTTTTTTCTTGAGTATTAAATGTAATTGAACTTATCTATAAAAACTATATTTTAATAATTTATAAAAATGCAATTCAATATTTCATGCTCCTGTACATAATACACTTTACTGTATAGTGTTTTAGATACAGGTGCACTGTGCGCTCTTTACATCTGATCAACTTGATCAACTGATCAATCTGGTCAAGAGCTGTGAGGTTACAATTGTGGTCTCACAAAAATGTTATTAACATGAATCGGGGGTAAGTGTTTACTGATCAGAAGCTCAGACATTCAAGCCCCAGTATTGGCGAGCTGCTTGAACAAGCTTAAATCTCTGAGCTCTTGTGCGAGGTCCATGTGCGAGGCCCTTATCCTTCTGTGCTCAAGGAGCGTTGTATTATGGCTGACCCTGCACTTTGGCCCCATCTTAATTAGATCACTTGTGAAGTAAGAATTTTAGTGTGCTTTTATTTATATGTGACAAATAAAAAGCACCTTCATTTTATGTATTCACGTGATTAAGGTCATGTATTCCTGAAACATAGTGGCCTAAATAGTAAGATTGCATCTATAAAAATGTAGTTAAATAAGAGTAAATGTTCCCCAAAATGAAAAGACTGTGACAAAATACATAGATTCTATAAACTATATATATCACAGCAAATACCATATATGCCTTAATATTACTAGCTAGATTTTTTCAGAAATTAAACCAAGAGTAATGGAGTGAGTTCTATCTGTATCTGCTGCTTTTTAATAAGCTAATGGTGTATAAAGTAATGCTACAAATAGAAAAGCATTTTAATTTTGTTCGCATAACATACATTGGCATTTTATTGCATGGAAAGCAGCTTACCCAACACTGCAAAATTTTTGCTGATCATTTTTTCTGGAGAAAAAAATGTCAAATCATTTATCATAACACATCCATGCAAGCCAGTGAATAAGTGAGTTACCATTTCAATTGCTAAGTGGCAAGCCATTGTTCAAGCATCACACAAAATCTCCTAGAATATTGTAAGACTTACAAATCTTTTTAAAAGAATTCATGTAGAGATTAAGCCTGAACATAAAAAATATTTCTCTGAAGTTGTTACTATTAACTACCAAGGAATACTAATTATACTTTCACTCTCCCTCCTCCAAAAATAACACTGTAAAGTGTTACCCTTGAGAGCCTGATGACTGATGACTCTCTTGTACCATTAAGGAGAATGAAATATCAAGAATGATGCCAAAATGCTGATCTAAAGACAGAAAGAGGGCTTGGGGCAACATTTGGCGACATGGCAGGGTCATTTTAGGTTATAATAAATTGGGCTTACTGATATATCTCAGACTGATTTGCAGAAGCTGAAGTAATAGCACAGGAGCTGTCCAGTGCTGAACTTAAAATAGCTCATTGGTCCATGTCATGTTCTAGAAGAAGTGGATTTAAGCACAGGATTTAAACTTATTTATTTGAAAATCCAAATAGGCAAAGTAGATCAGAAACAGAAGGTAGGCAGAGGTCAGTTGATCAGCCAGTATTAAGCAGAGTAATCAATCTCACAAGATAAGAAAATTAAGCTGTAAAAGTAAAAATATACAGAGAAGAATATTTAGAAGTAGATTGAAAAAGGCAAAAACAGTACAAATGAGAACTTCAGAAAAAATGAGAATTAGTTGAAATATGTAATTTAAACAGGTCGAGCCTGTATACAGGTGAATGTGATGAATGTAATGTATGGACTATTATCATATTTGGAGTTGTGGTGGCTTTAAACTATAATCTACTCTTAGCATTTTAAATAGGTACTAAGTCCAGTTGAACTGTTTTACATTTGGTAGAGTGAGAATCTGCAATCAAAATAAAATTGCATATTTATTCTATAATTTTACCAATTTTATTATTATAACCAACCAGTCAATCAATCAACCAAACAAACAAAAAGTTATGCCTGATCTAATGTTGCCTGGTCACTGGGGCATTGTGTTTTGTGGGGGTGATCTCATGTTAGGTTGGCTTTTTTTCAACCTCTAATCACACCTTAAAATAAAAACAGGCTGTTGCCGAATGTCCTGCAGGGTGTCCTGTTTTTTTTTTTCAAACTTACCCTGGCCTCTTTTTTGCTTCTCTGTCTAATCTAGCTGATTCCTGATATTTCGTAGAAGCCTCCTACAATTTTCCTGGATATTTAATTTCATGGATATTTTTCAGATTCAACTTCGTCTGATACTTTTCTAGTATTTCTTTTGGAATTGCTTTAAAATGTCCTTGTTCTCTACCAAACTATGGGGCCTTCAAGGAACAGATGTATTTACTCTGAGCTCATGTGGTGCTTCAATTGCATTTCTATTTACAGCATGTGGTAGACAGTGACTTACAGATATGCTTCGTAGTCTGTAATTAAAAACATGTCTTTATGCTAATTTGATATGTGAATGTTAATGCTAAAATCCTTATAGAAAGAATGTAGTACTGCACTGTTTTTTTTTATATTGTCATAGTCTCAAAGATTTATAGAAAAAATCTGACAAACAAGACCCAGGACTGTTGTGCAGCTAGAATCATGTATCAGACACAAATGGACAACATTCCTCTCCCAAAGCTCCAGCAACTGGTCTCTTCAGTTCCCAGATGTACAATAACTGTTGTTAAAAGAAGAGGGAATGCTACACCGTGGTAAACATGGCACTGTACCAATTTTCTAGATGTGTTTAAGCCATCAAGTACAAAATCATTTTTTTTTTTTTAAAACAGTATATTTCCTCAGTTTACATATTTAATATGTTTTCTATGTTTTGTTGATAAAATTTGATTTGCAAATCATTGCATTCTGTTTTTAATAACATTTACCATTATTTTCCCCAATTGTTTTGGACATGGGGTTGTATTATGAGTATCTGATTATACAAAGACACAGCATGGGACTCTGCTCTAATCAATTACCACTGCAAACAATGAATATTACATTCTTCAAGCTTTGTCCAAAGCCACCTAGTAAATTGAAATGTTCATGGTATTAACAGACATTTTATTTTAGAAGAGTTAAGAGCAGCTAAAAAGAAAGGCAGTGCCTGAACTTTGTCAGTCATCACTAGAAGAACAACATGATAAGGTCAGATGGACAGGTGAGATCAACCAAAATCTATTCAACCATAGACAGCGTTGCTGTCATTGCTGTGTTCTAGTTGTTACATAAAAAGTGGTTTCTATAGGTTCTAATATTAAACTCTATCCTCAGTGGCAACCAGTGCCAGTGATTATTACCTTCAGAATTGCAGTAAATATCTAAATATCTTAGATATGCCTTGTGAAAATGGAAAAACTTCTGAATTCCACAGAATAAAATGTGTGGAGGTAAACCCAGCCATTAGGGAGGCACAAGCCAGTGCACTCTCAGTGCCGGTCCCAAGCCCGGATAAATGGGGAGGGTTGCATTAGGAAGAGCATCCAGCGTAAAACGTGCCAAATCGAATATGCGGATCACAGTTAAGAATTTCATACTGGATTGGTCGGGCCCGGGTTACCAATGACTGCCACAGGTATTGCTAGCCAACAGGGTACCGGTGGAAATTGGGCTACTGTTGGCCGAAGGAGGAGAAGGAGAGGAGGAAGACGTCTACAGAGACGGCAGGAAAGGGAGAAGTGTAGGAGAGTAGAGGTTAGGGTTGGTACTTTAAATTGACTGGTAAAGGGAGAGAGGTAGCTGATATAATGGAGAGGAGAAAGGTAGATATGTTGTGTGTTCAGGAGACCAAGTGGAAATGGAGTAAGGCCAGGAACATTGGAGGTGGCTTTAAACTGTTCTATTATGGTGTGGATGAAAAGAAAAATGGTGTAGGGGTGATTCTGAAGGAAGGATAGAGTAAGAGTGTAGTGGAGGTGAAGAGAGTTTCTGGAACGTGAAGTTGGAAGTTGAAGGGATGATGATAAATGTCATCAGTGCCTATGCTCCACAAGTCGGCTGTGAGATAGAGGAGAGGGAAAGATTTTGGAGTGAATTAGATGAAGTGGTAGATGGTGTAACTAGAAATGAACGATTGGTGATTGGGGCAGACTTTAATGGGCATGTAGGTGAAGGAAATGGAGGTGATGAGGAGGTTATGGGTAGGTATGGCCTTAAGGAGAGGAATGTGAAAGGGCAGATGGTGGTAGATTTTGATAAAAGAATAGAAATGGCAGTGGTGAATATGTATTTTAAGAACAAGGAGGATCATAGGGTGATGTATAGGAGTGGAGGAAGGTGCACACAGGTGGACTATTTTTCATGTAGGAGATGCAACCTGAAGGAGATTGGAGACTGTAAGGTGTTGGCAGGGGACAGTGTAGCTAGACAGCATCAGATGGTGGTCTGTAGCATGGTTTTGGAGGCGAAGAAGAAGAGGAGGAGGAGAGTGAGGACTGAAAGAAGAATAAGATGGTGGAAACTGAAGGAGGAAGAGTGTGTTGTGAGGTTCAGGGAAGAGGTCAGACAGGGGCTCGATGGTGGTGAAGAGGTGTTGGATGATTGGGTAACTACTGCAGGAGTGATGAGGATGGCAGCTAGAAAAGTACTTGGTGTGACATCTGAAAATAGAAAGGAAGACAAAGAGACATGGTGGTGGAATGAGGAAGTGCAGGAGAGCATAAGAGGAAATAGGTTGGCAAAACAGAAGTGGGATCGACAGAGTGATGAGAAAAGTAGGCAAGAGTACAAGGTGATGTGGCAGCAGGTAAAGAGGGATGTGGCGAAAGCCAAGGAGAAGGCATATGAGGAGCTGTATGAGAGGTTGGACACTAAGGAAGGAGAAAAGGATTTGTACCGATTGGCCAGGCAGAGGGACCGAGCTGGGAAAGATGTACTGCAAGTTAAAGCAATAAAGGATGGAGATGGAAATGTGTTGACTAGTGAGGAGAGTGTGTTGAGAAGATGGAGGGAGTATTTTGAGCTGCTGATGAACGAGGAAAATGAGAGAGAGAGAAGGTTGGATGATGTGGAGTTGGTGAAGCAGGAAGTGGATAGGATTAGTAAGGAGGAAGTAAGGGCAGTGATTAAGAGGATGAAGAGTGGAAAGTCAGTTGGACCAGATGACATACCAGTAGAAGCATTGAGATGTTCAGGAGAGATGGCAGTGGAGTTTTTAACCAGATTGTTTAACAAGATTCTGGAAGGTGAGAGGATGCCTGAGGAATGGAGAAGGAGTGTGCTGGTACCGATCTTTAAGCACAATGGAGATGTGCAGACCTGCAGTAACTACAGGGGGATTAAGTTGATCAGTCACACCATGAAGTTATGGGAAAGAGTAGTGGAAGCCAGGCTGAGGGAAGAGGTGAATCTGTGAGCAACAGTATGGTTTCATGCCGAGGAAGAGCACCACAGATGCCTTATTTGCTTTGAGAATGTTGATGGAGAAGTATAGAGAAGGACAGAAGGAATTGCATTGTGTTTTGTGGATTTAGAAAAAGCGTACGACAGGGTGCCAAGAGAGGAGTTGTGGTATTGTATGAGGAAGTCAGGTGTGTCAGAGAAGTATGTGAGGGTGGTGCAGGACATGTATGAGGACAGTGTGACAGCAGTGAAGTGTGCAATAGGAACAACTGACTGGTTCAAAGTGAAGGTTGGACTGCATCAAGGATCGGCCCTGAGCCCTTTTCTGTTTGCAGTGTTGATAGACAGGTTGATGGATGAGGTCAGACAGGAGTCTCCCTGGACTATGATGTTTGCGGATAATATTGTTATTTGTTGTGAGAGTAGTAAGCAGGTTGAGAAGAGCCTCACTCACGTTTACTACATATATATTTGGATGTATTTGGATATATTTGGATGTTATGCCACCGATCAGGCATAACATTCTGACCACCTGCCTAATATTGTGTTGGTCCCTCTTTTTTCTGGCAAAACAGTCCTGACCTGTCAAACACTAACAGCATTAACTTCTTCAGCAATTTGAGCTACAGAGCTCGTCTGTTGGATTGGACCACAAGGACCAGCCTTCGCTCCCCACGTGCATCAATGAGCCTTGGCTGCCAATAACCCTGTCTCCGGTTCACCACTGTTCCTTCCTTGGACCACTTTTGATAGATACTGACCACTCCAGACCAGAACATCCCACAAGAGCTGTAGTTTTAGAGATGGTCTGACCTAGTTGTCTAAACGTCACAATTTGACCCTCGTCTAACTCACTCAAATCCTTACTCTTGCCCATTTTTTCTGGTTGTAACACATCAACTTTGAGGACAAAATGTTCACTTGCTGCATAATGAATCCCACCCACTATCAGATGCTATGATGGAGAGATAATCAGTTTTATTCACTTCACCGGTCATAAAGTTATAAAGTCATAATAATAATTATGCCTGTTTGGTGTATATACACTGTAAGTGTGCGTGTGTGAGTGTGTGTGTTTGTGTGTGTGTGTTTGGAATATTCAAGAAAGCTACTAAACAAGCCATGTTAATCTTTCATGTGTTTATCACAGTGCTGTAATTGTGTTGTTTAAGGAGATAAAATGTATATCTTTCTGTCCCTTTCTGAGTCTCCCTCTCTCTCAAACACACACAAACACACACACACACACACACACACACACGCACACACGCATGCGCACACACACACACACACACACACACACACACACACACACACACACACACACACACACACACACACAAACACAGCAAGAGAGAGAGAGAGAGAGAGAGAGAGAGAGAGAGAGAGACTCTGTTCCATTCAGAATCCTTTTTTTTCTTTTTTTTTTCTTTTTTTTACCTAATACACTTTAATACATTTTGAAGGAAATTTCCCTCTCAACAAGACATGAGCAATTACCATCAAAAAGAATGCATGGAACAAATGTTCCATGCATTTGTTCCATGCATTTGTTCCACCTTCATTATTTCTGAGACGAATAGTTTGCAGGAGGAAGCAGGAGGAAATAGAATTCCTGACGAGTTAAGATAACAAGTGAACAGATATTTACATAAACTTATCAGTTTATTTTTTTGTTGAATACAAAATGTTGCTGAAATGTATGTCATAAATGATAGTATCTTCTTTGAAAGAGGCTCATTTACCATCCAAGACTACATTCAAATATTAATAAAGCTTTTATGTGACGTATAGGATAATGAGTGTGTATTGATCTACAGAGCTGATTGGGGATTAATATACCTGACTCCACCCATTTCTACAAAAACTAGATAATAAATATATAATTAAAAGCTGATATTCCTACTTATATCCATTGTAATGTTGGTGTTTCTATTGCAGAATGACGTCCAGTATGCCTTGCCTTCACACAAATCTCGTTCCAAAAACACGAACAAACACAACAGTCGACACACTAGGATGTACACTAGGACCGGCATTTGGGTGGTTGCCCAGCAACAGGATGTGTGGCAGCTTCACGATTGTCACTAAGTGTGTGTTATGTGTTTCGAACGTACTGCAACGAGTGTGTATATTGGCTTGTTAGGGTGAGGAGCTTTCAGAAAAGATGGACCTGACAGATGGCATCTCACATTTTAAACATTTACACACACACACACACACACACACACACACACACACACACACACACACACACACACACACACACACACACACACACACACAGACACACACACACACACACACACACACAGAGCCTGCAGTGTCACAGCTGAGCTCATATTTATGCCAGTTTCTATGCTTTTTATCTCTTTGATATCTGTTTTGTGTGCTTTGCCATCACTTTTCTTTTCCATTTTCCCCACACTCTTTCTTTACCTACACACATTTTGTATACAATCTCTTCTAAATCATCATAGCAACTGCCTGCTCTTGAGTTCATTGGTCAAATCCCATAACAGAGAACCCAAAGACATTCAGACAGGAGGAAAGTCAAAGACATTCAGACAGGAGGAAATCTTTCTGACACCCAAACAATTACCCATTAACACAACCACACACACATACTACCACACACACACTCAAATACACTCAAACACCTTCGAACAAGCAATATGCAAACACATTCAAAAATATGTATACTCCGCCAGCCCTCCGCAATCAACAGGCCACTGCACACGCACACGCACAAGCACACGCACACGCACACGAACATGCACAAACACACACACACACACACACACACACACACACACACACACACACACACACACACACACACACACAAACACACACACACACACACAAACCAAGCCTTTCCTGTAGGGTGACATGATGAGCAGATCTAGGTTGCCATGGAAACACATCCTACGTAAGAAGAGGAAACAGAATGGAGCAGATTATGGTAATCTATAACTTTTTGCCCATGAAGACTAGCAGCGAGCAAGGTAAAGAATGAGTTTAGGGGGTTTATTTATAAAAAAAAAGGAGATGGTATATACTTTTTGAGCATTGCATTACACAATTTGTTACAATTTGCTCTTATAATTCACTCCTGTCTTCTGGGAAGATGTTCCACTAGATTTTGGAATGTGCTTGTGGACATTTGTTTTGATCAGCCACAAAGGTGTTAGTAATGTCAGGTACTGATGTAGTTGAGGAGACCTGGGGTGCAGTCATTGATATATATATATATATATATATATATATATATATATATATAGATAGATAGATAGATAGATAGATAGATAGATAGATAGATAGATAGATAGATAGATAGATAGATAGATAGATAGATCTGCCTAGCTGCGATCATGCAAAACTTTATATAGACAGTAACAGTATCCCAAACTCTGGCGCACTTCCAGAACCCTGGAGCTGTGAGGCAGCAAAGAAACAATAATTGAAGGTAAAATTTTATATTTAAAACTTTTGACTGTAGGGGTGGAGACTTATTATATAGTCCTAATATCAGAATCTAAATCAGAATCAGAATGGGTTTTATTGTAAAGTGTGCTTACATACAAGGAATTTATCTTGGTGGCAGAAGCTTTTAGGTACAACTTATATATCTTATACAACTTAATATTACTGACAAAAATATAATAAAGTATAATAAAAAATATATGATATAAATTCTTTTTATTATAGCAAATATTTTTTAGATTTATATTTATATAATATATATTTTTAATAATCTGATGGTTTAATACATTTAATGTACCTTACATATTTATTCACATATATTGAAAAGACACACAAATTAAGCTATTATAACAGAATTTATGTGAAATTAACAAGAATATAGACTCTTATTGTTAATTTTGATTTAATTTAGCAACAGATAGCTATTTAACTAATCTATTAAATAACATAAATTAACATCAACAAAAAGCCATTAACATGCATCAAAGAATAACTACAATCCCCACACTGCTTTGCATTCTTCTTCTTCTTCTTCTTCTTTCGGCTGCTCCCATTAGGGGTCGCCACAGCGGATCATCCGTCTCCATACCACCCTGTCCTCTACATCTGCCTCTTTTACACCAACTACCTGCATGTCTTCCCTCACCACATCCATGAACCTCCTTCTTGGCCTTCCTCTTTTCCTCCTACCTGGTGGCTCCATCCTCAGCATTCTTCTACCAATATAATTCATGTCCCTTCTCTGCACATGTCCAAACCATCTCAATCTCGCCTCCCTCACCTTGTCACCAAAACATCCTACATGCGCTGTCCCTCTAATAAACTCATTTCTAATCTTATCCATCCTCGTCACTCCCAACGAAAACCTTAACATCTTCAGCTCTGCTACCTCCAGCTCCACCTCCTGTCTTTTACTCAATGCCACTGTCTCTAAACCATACAACATCGCAGGTCTCACCACAGTCCTATAAACTTTTCCTTTCAATTTTGCAGATACCCTTCTATCACAAATCACTCCTGTCACTCTTCTCCACCCACTCCACCCTGCCTGCACTCTTTTCTTCACTTCTCTAACACACTCTCCATTACTTTGCACTGTTGACCCCAGGTACCTGAATTCCTCCACCTTCTGAAGCTCTTCTCCCTGCAACCGCACCACTCCACTGCCCTCCCTCTCATTCACACACATGTATTCTGTCTTACTCCTACTGAGTTTTATTCCCCTTCTCTCCAGCGCATATCTCCACCTCTCCAGGCTCTTCTCAACCTGCTCCCTACTCTCACAACAAATCACAATATCATCCGCAAACATCATAGTCCAGGGAGACTCCTGTCTGACCTCGTCCGTCAACCTGTCCATCACCACTGCAAACAGGAAAGGGCTCAGGGCCGATCCTTGATGCAGTCCAACCTTCACTCTAAACCAGTCTGTCGTACCTACTGCACACTTCACTGCCGTCACACTGTCCTCATACATGTCCTGCACCACCCTCACATACTTCTCTGACACACCTGACTTCCTCATACAATACCACAACTCCTCTCTTGGCACCCTGTCGTACGCCTTCTCTAAATCCACAAATACACAATGCAATTCCTTCTGTCCTTCTCTATACTTCTCCATCAACATTCTCAAAGCAAATAAGGCATCTGTGGTGCTCTTCCTCAGCATGAAACCATACTGTTGCTCACAGATGGTCACCTCTTCTCTCAGCCTGGCTTCCACTACTCTTTCGCATAGCTTCATGGTGTGACTGATCAAATTAATACCCCTGTAGTTACTGCAGGTCTGCACATCTCCTTTATGCTTAAAGATCGGTACCAGCACACTTCTTCTCCATTCCTCAGGCATCTTCTCACCTTCCAAAATCCTGTTAAACAATCTGGTCAAAAACTCCACTGCCATCTCTCCTAAACATCTCCACGCTTCTACCGGTATGTCATCTGGTCCAACCGACTTTCCACTCTTCATCCTCTTAATCGCTGCTCTCACTTCCTCCTTACTAATCCTATCTACATCCTGCTTCACCAACTCCACATCATCCAACCTTCTCTCTCTCTGATTTTCCTCATTCATCAGCTGCTCAAAATACTCCCTCCACCTTCTCAACACACTCTCCTCACTAGTCAACACATTTCCCTCTCCATCCTTTACTGCTCTAACTTGCAGTACATCCTTTCCAGCTCGGTCCCTCTGCCTGGCCAATCGGTACAAATCCTTTTCTTCTTTCCTTAGTGTCCCACCTCTCATACAGCTCCTCATATGCCTTTTCCTTGGCTTTCGCCACATCCCTCTTAACCTGCTGCCGCATCTCCTTGTACTCCTGCCTACTTTTCTCATCACTCTGTCTATCCCACTTCTGTTTTGCCGACCTCTTTCTCCTTATGCTCTCCTGCACTTCCTCATTCCACCACCACGTCTCCTTGTCTTCCTTTCTATTTCCAGATGTCACACCAAGTACTTTTCTAGCTGCCTCCCTCATCACTCCTGCAGTAGTTGCCCAATCATCCAACACCTCCTTAACACCACTGAGCCTCTCTCTGACCTCTTCCCTGAACCTCACACTACACTCTTCCTCCTTCAGTTTCCACCATCTTATTCTTCTTTCAGTCCTCACTCTCCTCCTCTTCTTCTTCGCTTCCAGAACCATCCTACAGACCACCATCCTATGCTGTCTAGCTACACTGTCCCCTGCCAACACCTTACAGTCGCCAATCTCCTTCAGGTTGCATCTCCTGCATAGCACATAGTCCACCTGTGTGCACCTTCCTCCCCTCTTATACGTCACCCTATGGTCCTCCTTCTTCTTAAAATAAGTGTTCACCACTGCCATTTCCATCCTTTTAGCAAAATCTACCACCATCTGCCCTTCCACATTCCTCTCCTTAAAACCATACCTACCCATCACCTCCTCGTCACCTCTGTTCCCTTCACCAACATGCCCATTAAAGTCCGCCCCAATCACCAACCGTTCTTTCCTAGGTACACCATCTACCACTTCATCTAATTCACTCCAGAATCTTTCCTTCTCCTCCATCTCACAGCCAACTTGTGGAGCATAGGCACTGATGACATTTATCATCATCCCTTCAACTTCCACCTTCACGATCATCACCCTATCAGAAACTCTCTTCACCTCCACTACACTCTTACTGTACTCTTCTTTCAGAATCACCCCTACACCATTTCTCTTTCCATCCACACCATGATAAAACAGTTTAAATCCACCTCCAATGTTCCTGGCCTTACTCCCTTTCCACTTGGTCTCCTGAACACACAGCATATCTACCTTTCTCCTCTCCATCATATCAGTTACTTCTCTCCCTTTACCCGTCATAGTACCAACATTTAAAGTACCAACCCGAACCTCCACTCTCCTACACTGCTCATTTCCCTGCCGTCTCTGTAGACGTCTTCCTCCTCTCCTTTTCCTCCTTCGGCCAACAGTAGCCCAATTTCCACCGGTACCCTGTCGGCTAACGATACCTGTGGCGGTCGTTGTTAACCCGGGCCTCGACCGATCCGGTATGAAATTCTCATTTGTGATCCGCATATTTGATTTGGCACATGTTTTACGCTGGATGCCCTTCCTAACGCAACCCTCCCCATTTACCCGGGCTTGGGACCGGCACTAAGAATGCACTGGCTTGTGCCTCCCTAATGTTTGGGTTCCACACTGCTTTGCATTACTCATATAATATTAGACTACAATACTATTAATCACACTTTACCATGAATTTAATCCCAGTACTATTAAGATGCTACTGTGGGCCCTTGAGCAGTTGTGCAAATCTAAATTGTGCAAATGTAGTAATTGTGTAGTTGTTGTAATTGTGAAATTCAATTCATTTTTGTTTATATAGCACTTTAATCAATGGATATTGTCTTAAAGCAGCTTTACACAGATAATGTGGTGATAAAGAATGAAAAAGATTTTCTTAATAAGTGTAAGATTGTCCCTGATTAGCAAAGCTTTCGAACATTTCTGGATTCTTCACAAATCCCAGCAAACATGTGTGTAAATTCTGTATGTAATGTTTCGGGACCCCTGACTTTTCTAGTCATATGTGGTTCTCTTACCACAAAGTTGAAGGCACAAAATTGTATAGGATGTGTTTGGATAAAGTAGAATGAGATTCTTCTTTCACTTCAATGTTGAGACCGAAACCTGTTCCGGCATGACACTGCACATGTGCACAAAGCCAGCTCCATGATGATATGTTTTTTATGAGTTGGAGTGGAAGATCTTGAGTAGCCTGCTATAGAAATCTGACCTCAACCCTACTGAACACCTTTGGGATGAATTGGAAAGTGGAATTGGAATTGGAAATTTTAAACTGCACCCCAGGCCTCCTCACCCTACATCAGTACCAGACATTACTACCACCCTTGTGGCTAAAGCACATTTTAAATCTAGTGGAACATCTTCCCATAAGAGTATTGGTGTTTATGACCGCAAATGTGAACTAAAGGTGGAATGGGATAGCACATACACATCTTATGGACAGGTGTCCACAAACGTTTGTCCATATAGTGTATATTACAGTAGCCTTGATAATTTACACACAATAAAGGAACACCACATAATGAGACTTGGTGTTCTATTGAAAATAAAGAATACCTTGGACTGGTATTACCAAGACGCTCTTTATTTCAACAGCACATGTTAATCTTTTACCTCAGAAATTCAATCAAAGTGAATAAGAATTATGATGTATCTATTGACAAATGGACCATTACATTAGATCATTTATTCATATTTTTATGTTAGGTGAGTATTTTTCTTTCCCTTTAGAACAAACATTGAAGTTTTTTACAAAGAAATTGGAAAAGTTTTCATCATGAAAATGTTCTCCAGTCTTGATTATCCAAAGATCTTATCTGAAGCATCTATCATAGAACTTTATTTGCTCGTTAAAGGGCTAGAATGTTAAGAAAGCTTCACACACACACACACACACACACACACACACACACACACACACACAAACACACACAGGCTAGGCAAAATGAGTTCAGAGTCCACGTGGGTGAACCTTTTACCATTTTGGAATGTCATGTCGTGTGTGTGTGTGTGTGTGTGTGTGTGTGTGTGTGTGTGTGTGTGTGTGTGTGTGAAGCTTTCTTATAAAAATAAGTTCCCACAACAATTATATTTTACACCACAAGCGATCAAAGATTTTCTTTTCATTAATATTTTCCATGAGAGTTCTTAGCTCCATCTGCTGGATATTAACTGCACTTACAAGTGTAAATGCACCCAATGAATGAAAGAATGAGAAAAAAATTCCCTCCAACTTTTCCTATTATGTGAGGTTCTGATGTGAAGGTATATGTCAAGGATATTCAACAAAGCCTGAAAACAAAAGACTACTGAATGACCATGGACATGTATTTAGTAGATTATGTCTCCAATATGTCAAGTTATTAACACTTGAGACTTGTTCTATTAAGTCTCACAGGCTTCATGTCATGCTTAGATCATGGTACTGTCCATTAAGGCATTTTAATCTAAATACATTTATGAAAATCTGTTCATGTAATCATCAGATATTTAATTAAAGAAGAGTGTATTAAAGAGTGTCCTCCAGAATTACTGGCACCCTTAAAGTACATTTTTTCTTTTGCATACTGGATTCAAAAACATGTAGTTCATCTCTTGTGACATCTGCCCTAAAGCAAGTATCAGCACAGAGCCTTATCCTGAAATGTTTAACAAGCTTGGATGCACTCATAGACCAATCGTGGACCATTATATTCTAATATATGTGTATTCTTTAAAAACCTCCTTTCAGTAGGGGTCAAACCTGAGGTATTTATTTGCAAAAATGCTGATTTTGTGTTTCTTTAAGGATTTCTGTATTTCTTTGGGTTTCGGTTTAGCTCATCATTTTGTTGAGAGCTCCATCAAGATCAGAATTTAATTTCCTGAAAGCGGCAACTAAGTTTTGAGATGAAATATCCTAATATGCAGCAGAATTTTTTATGCAATTCACCTTCACAAGAAGCCTTGAACCACCAGAAGTTTGTTCTCATCTGACAACAATAGAGTTTAAATGCTACATGTTGTGAGGTGCTCTCAGATAAAGAGATCTTTTTTGAAGAACTTCCAAAAAATGAGCTGTTAGCTGTTTTGCTGTATACATTTTTACCAGTCAATTTTGATATATTTCTCTACCACAAGAAACCATGACTTTTTTTTCTCTTCTCTCCTTTTCAAATTCAACTTAAATAGGAGGCGCACACATGCTCTGGCAAATAGCATACCTATTTAAACTTTCTTTCGGCTTCTCCCGTTAGGGGTCGCCACAGCGGACTATTCGCATGTTTGATTTGGCACATGTTTTTACGCTGGATGCCCTTCCTAACGCAACCCTCCCCATTTATCCGGGCTTGGGACCCGCACTAAGGCTTGTGCAACCCTAATGGCTGGGGTTGGTTCCCTGCCCGGGGATCGAACCCGGGCCGCAGCGGTGAGAGCGCCGCATCCTAACCACTAGACCACCAGTGAACCTTAAATGTCATACCTATTTAATTACCCTAATTGTGCATAATGTTTTTAACTACTTATGTATACTTCTTTAAATAAATAAACTCTGAATCACTTTTTTTTTTTACCAGTGTTTCTGACATTTCCTCTGGATGGAGGAATCTTCAATTGTAGACTCTGCAGCCGCGGATGGTTTCACATCAGCAGCCTAAAGATCCAAGTTACTGAGCAACTCAAGAACTTTGAGGATGAATGTGGACTGCAATTAATATCAACAATCTGCCACCCAGAAGAGGATGGGTTTCCTTTTGAGTCTGGTTCCTCTCAAGGTTTCTTCCTCATGCCATCTCAGGGAGTTACAAACTTATAGTCATTAAACTTAGACATTTTTGTCTTTAGAATCTCTTTATCTCTGTAAAGCTGATGTGAGACAATGTACAAAAATGCAATACAAATAAAAAATGAATTGAATTGAACTTTTAATTGCTTTAACACAAAATGCATTGTTTCATTCATAAACCACTGCCTACAAAATAGATACACATATACAGTAGCACATATTTCAACTGCTTTTAAAATAGTCAAAAACACATTCAAATCAAAATGATGGCAAATTTCATGGATTTGTATAGAAATATAAAAAATCTTTTGAACATGAACTAATAACCATTTCAATCACAGCTATGTTGCACAGAGAGCAACTGAAATGTCCCAGGCCAGAGAGGAGCTAACATCAGCACTATCCAATGATGGTGTGCTAATACATAAACCACTCATTGACCTCTACAAAAGAGAGGCTCATTTATTTTCTGAATGATTTGCGTAATTAACTTGTGCGAGCAGAGAAGAGAAGGCAAGGGGGAATCCCACTACATCTGTATGGGATAATATGGTATTCCACCACTCTGCTGCAGTCACAGTGGTTTGCTGTCAATCCCAGTTTTTCGTTTTTGCATGGAGGTGGAAGGTCTATGACCATCATCCTTATGACCACATGACTTTACTGGATGCAATGAATGAGGGATGTGGAGACATTTTTCCTGAAGACTGTTAGGGTTAGATTAGACATTCTAGTAGGTACTTTCCAAGATGCATTGAGAGAAGACATAAAATGAGATGTTGAGAACGTGTAGCCGATTACAAGAGAATTTGAGGACAAGACTTTATTTGTACTTTACTGTATGACAATATAAGTGATTAGACTACACATGTTGATAAATTGACTTTTTTCACCTTTCACTTGCAAAGAAAACAAATTGCAGCATTTCCGATTTGATCAGAATTTCATCAATTTCATTCTCAGTCCATATGCTTTAGATATTATGCTTTAGTTTAGTTGCTAGTTTTAGCAAGCTATTTTTGTTCTGTAATGAAATCTTAATTATGCAAAGAATCATTTAAACTGCAAAGATAAAAGTTCATCATGTAGGTGATGCTCCCTGTTCTTAGTTTTATGCATTATTTTTTTCTAATTTTTTTTTCTTTATCTAAATGTGTTCTGATTGTGTGTATAACAGTGTTTGTTTTCTTAGTGATGTTAGTGTTATTTTTTTGGTGGAACATGCTTATTTTGAGACATACTGTATATGAGGTGTTTTTTGTGTTTAGTGAGTTTCAGAGGTGAGACTAAGGTTGACTCATGTTGTACTGTATGAAAAGTTCTGAAAATGTCACCAGTATTGATCAATGTATCTTAGAAAAGATTTTTCCACCTTCGCTGCTGTTACTTCTTCTGCTCTGTGCTGTTATGAAAAGGTGCACAGTCGGCATTCCAATTGATCCCAAAAATGTTGAAGTCAGGGATTTATACGGGTCACTCGAGCTCAAACATCAATATTGGCAATTCATGTCTTTATGGGCTTTGCATAGTGGCATTGTGCTGCTGTAACAGGTTTGGGCTGCTAATTTCCAGTAAATGTACACTGCAAATATTAGCACACACAAAGCTATCATATACAATTGCGTGCTTTTAACTTTATGGCAACATTCATGTGGCCATATGGTGTATATTTATATCTGTGCTCTTTGGGGCAATATCACATGCTAAATGTGAATGGAAGACGAAGTCCTGGAGAAAAAGTGAGTAATTTCATGAATGAGCAAACACCTATTACACATCTGCTTTACATTATTTCCCTTTGTATGATAATTTCTTGCAGTGTGAGAAATGCCAAGCAGAATCTGGGGTGCTGAGTGAAACAATTTCTTTCCTCCTGTTGAGCTTATGTTTATGCACATGTATGGATGGGACATTTTTGTTCTTGCAGAGCTTTAGTTCTCAGACAAAGGTGAATAAGAAGGAGCGTGCAGGTTTTTGATGCTGTAAAAGATCTAGAACAATATTTCATTTCTGATTAAAACTCCAAAAATCTTAATTGCATTAACATTGTATTGTACTGTATTGTTGTATACATTATATTCACTCTTTATATTTTCTATTTATTTCACATACTAGAGGTGAATGGACTGTTCTAGAACGTTGAAGGTTGGGCTTTAGGTAGTAAGAATGAATACAAGGCCTAACAAAGGGAAAACAGAACCATTATAGACATTTATATATTTATTTATTTCGGGTTTTGGTCTCACTAATAAAATACTAGAGCTTACCTGGGAAACGTCTGTAGTCTGCCCACTCTCTGACCCCACGTGTCATGCATAATCACAAATGTTTGTGAAATTGAGGAAGAATTTTGATGCAAATCTAAGCACATTTTAAAGAAACTGAAAGAGCATCATTTTAATTCACCTGGTGCAAGTATAACATAACAAATGTAATCATAGAGTCTTGTTGTCAGGCCATCAAGTAAGCACAGAAGATGCTGCAGATGGAAATGCTAAAACCACCAAACAGCACTTAGTCCAGTGTCATAATTCTTATTTCCAATACAGTCAAGAATATCAAGTTTCTTGGTGTCCACGTTGCCGATTTCTTGTCCTGGTCCCTGCACACCATGTCAGTTGTTAAATCAGCGTTAGTTTCTCTCTCTCTCTCTCTCTCTCTCTCTCTCTCTCTCTCTCTCTCTCTCTCTCTCTATATATATATATATATATATATATATACATATATATATATAATATATATATATATATATATATATATATATATATATATATACATATATATATATATACATACATATATATATATATACATACATATATATATATATAATATATATATATAATATATATATATAATATATATATATATATATATATATATATATATATATATAATATATATATATATATATATATATATATACACAGTATATATACAGACACTTCAGCACACACTTCTAAATAATTGTAACTTTCTTATGCCTCATTATTTTTTTGTATTTATTTATTTTTTGTGTTTTCATTCTGTTTAATGTTTAATATGTAATATTGCTGGTTGCCTGAGGACTCAATTAAGAATTTAATTATACAAATCTGTACAAATGAAACTTGAAACTTGATAGACAATGGACCTGAAAAGGCTTTCATTGTGTATCATATTTTTAGTAGTAGTAATGGTAGGAGGTAAAAGTGGAGTTGGAATAGGAGTAGTAGGAGTAATAGTAGAAGAATAGTATGAGTAGTTGTAGAAATGGTAGAAGAAGTAGTAAAAGTAGTAAAAACGGTAGTGGTAGTTGTAGAAGTACTGTAAAACGGCTTTAAGACAATGTTGATTGTTAAAAGTGCTATTCAAATAAAAATGAAATAAATTGAATTGAATAGTAATAGGAGTGGTAGTGGTGGTAATGTAGGAGTAGTAGGAATAGAAGTGGTAGTACAGTAGCAGGATTAGTAGTCATAGAGTTTGGAGTAGTAAGTAACAGTAGAAGTAATAGTAGGAATAGTGGTAGGAGAAGGAGGAGTTGGATACAGTGGCAGGCTGTGCATTTGATACCTGGGCCTTCAGTGAGAACTTACCCGACTTAATCCACCTCTTAATACCACCACTGTCACATCGCAATTATAGAAACCATCAATACTATACAAAAACGCAATATAACAATGCGTGGCATTACAGGGAGAGAGGCTTTTCACATATGGAGGGTGAATACCATTTTACTAAAGCAAGAAACCCAGTTAAGACAAATCCAAACCTCTACACTACAGCCGCAACTGTGCACCTACATCATCTGGAGCAGTTTAGAATCAATATTTGTCTAATAACATGACAAAAACTTAAAAAATGTAAATAAAATGTTACCTACTCACAACAGATGCATAATCATAATTTACACTGCTCCCCAGAGGCTGTAAGCCAGTGGTACCGCTCGTATTTACTGGTCTGAAAGTGGTGAACAAACCCTTTCCCAGGCTGAGACAAGCTAGCTAGCTTCGGGATTGGCCAACCTCTCCTCACGATGTCTAGCTTTTCTTCAAATTTTATTTTTATGTATGTCTGAGACCAAATACATTTCTGTTCCTCCGTAGGCATAAAAAAGTGTAACTCAGATGTATTAATGTGTATGAGAGCTACAGACATGTTTTGATAGTTGAACTTGGCTGTAACAGTTTCCCTCTGACCAACCAATCAGAGGACGGAAAAATGCTGACGCTGCCCTGTGAGGCGAATTTAAAATCTGATTGGTTAAAGAAACAGGCCCTGAAGGCCCTGGGCTGATTAGATTGACATGGCAGCACATAGCGGCTGATTGGACAAAAAATGCAACATCCACATACACATACTGGAAGCAGTGCAGCCAGGAGAAACACTACAAATTGAAAAGAATAGACTGTTGGGAATAAATTAATAACATTTTATGTAACAAATATTAGAATTTATGTTGTAAATGTAGGTCAGATCTTCTGATAGTGTTTAGGCCAGCTTTGCTGGGTCTGACTGCCTGCCACTGGTAGGATTAATAGTAAAAGTAGTGGAAAAAATAGTAGTAGAAGAAATAGTAGTAATTGTAGAAGGAGTAGTAGTAATAGTAGAAGTGGTAATAGAAGTAGTGGTGGTAGTAGTAGAAGTGGTGGCAGTAGTAGGAATAGTAATGGTAAGAGAAGTATTTCTGTAAATTCCTTCAAATTTAGAATTAGAAGTGATAGTAGAAGTAGTGGTGGTAGTAGTAGAAGTTGTAGTAGTAGTAGCATAAGTAGTAGAAGAGTATCATTATACAAATAAAAGTCATTTCAACACTATTATCATATATAACTTGCTGTTAGTACACATGGGCCTGTGCTAAGTAATGGGATGTGGTTTAACATGATTTAACACTGTTGTACTTCATATTTAAGTTTTACTCTCAGTCCTCACTGAGAGCTGCTCTGTAGACTTACAGAACATATAAAAATGTTCAGCTTTTAACTAAAATTTTTTTGTTATGGCCCTTCTGAACATTAGTGATAGTGATGGGCAACAATCCTGTGTTTAAAAAAAATCAGGCTCCTCAGGTATTTATAAAAAATTAAACCCCTTTATTGTGTTTAAAATACAAAAGAAATATAAAAAAAAGAAACAGCAATACAGACACGCAGGCAGTTTATCAGACAGTCTTTGGGGCAGCTCAGTCTTTAACTCAGGCGTTGTGGTGCTTTGTTCAGACTTGATCCTCAGGCCATCTCTATGCTGGCTCAGTGTTTTTTTTCTTCCATAGTTTTAAGTCATTGAAAAAACAAAGTGGTAGTTTTTAGGGCAGTTCATTCTTGTCTGTTGCTATCTCTGCATGGCTAGCATCAGGCCCTGTGGGTGCCAGCAGGGTCCTGCGGTTATAGTGGCCCTTCATGATGCCTGAGTTGTTGTTTTCGTTGAGGATCTGCTTCTGCTTTTGCCGGTTGAGGGATTGCACAAGGCCAAGCACCACAGCGGCGAGCGAGTACTGGCCTGTAAGCTTGCGAGGCTGCAGGATGAGTGGGTTGGGTTGCACACGGCCTAGAAGGAAGTGCGTTCGGATTTTGCCTTCCTGCTCGCTGATGCCCTTCACGTAGATCTCACCGCGGTATTCAAAGGCAAAACCACGCTCTGTCAGAATGCTATACGTCTCCTCAGGGAGCTGGATTTTTCCACTCACACCTGTGCTGTCCATGCGGCTCGCCAGGTTCACGGTTTTCCCCCAGATATCATACTGAGGCTTTTTAGCTCCGATAACACCTGCTACCACAGAACCATGGGCCATTCCTGAGACAGTTAGAAAAAAAAAAGACAAAAAAATAGAACACATAAGAAGCAAAGAAGGAAGACAAAAAAAGAGTGGGATTTCAGTATTTCTATTCTGGTCTCTTACCGATTCGGAGTTGGAAATTGTTAAAGGAGTGCTTGTTGATCTCTTGTATGCTCTCGTTTAGAGCAATGGCAAAGTCAGCCAGAGCACAGAGGTGACCCCATTTATCTTCACATTGCTACAACACACACACGCACACACACACACAAATGTGGAGAGAGGAAAAAGACAATCACACACAAGCTTGTTTTATATGTCAAGAGCAGTATGCAGAATCATTGATTTTAGTCCAAATGCAGGGACATCAATATTTATGTGGAAATTTTTGCATGTACTCTTGCATGATTTCCTCTCTGCAGCGGCTTAAATACATTTTCTGAGCTTTCAGATTATGCAAATTATGTCTTTTGAAGTGGCAGATTTTTTTAAAAGCTATTGAGATGAATTTATTTTTCACTAGTGTCTAGACAATTGGCTTTAAACACAAGCATTCGCCTCAGCACCAAGCATAGTCCAGAAAAAAGAAGGAAGCAATGTTTTTTTTTTTTTTTTTTTTACTTGCTGTATAATAAAGAATACAACATAAATGAAAGATAAAAGAAGCAAAAAAAATAAAAATAAGTTATTGATTTGGCCCTTATAACCATACACTATAAGGACAAAGGGTTGTGGCCATATGATTCATATCTGTTTTTTTCATATGGTGTATTATAATATAATAACCTCCACTCTACTGGGAAAATGTTGGCATGTGCTTGTGGAGATTTGTGTGAGACTCATTCAGCCACAAGGGTGTTAGCAAAGTCAGGTACTGATGTAGAGTGAGGAGGCCTGGGGTGCAGTCAGCATTCCAATTAATCAAGAAGGTTTTAAATAGGGTAAAGGTCAGAGCCATTTAAGATCTTTCACTTCAACCCATGTGAACTATATCTTCATGGAGCTCGCATTGTGCACAGGAGCAACGTTATGTTGGAACAGGTTTACTGCATAGAAAGGCTTCAAATACAGTTGTGTGCCTCCAAAATTTGTGGTAAAAGTTTGGGGAAAAATCGCATGTGGCTGGGAAAGTCCAATGTCACAATACTTTTATCCACATATAGGGTATAGGTACTGCAGTGAAATAAAGGAATCCTATTGCAGTCTAATATACTGCTAATGAATAAAAAATAATGAACAAATGAAAATTTGGGTAAAATTATTATTATTGTCCTCATTAAAATGTAATTAATATTTCTTTATCCACCATACAAAAATACAATGCATAGTGAGCACGTTTATGCAGTTGTTTTTGTTAGCCATATTCCTGTTCAGTATATGGATTTAAATATTAACTATAAATATTTAATTATTATATAATTTAATAATAATAACACAATTAAATATCAGCAGATATGAACAATTTGATGGCTTCATTGTTCAACCATAAAGCGTAATGATATTATATAAAGCATCAGTGTTTTGTATTATACCTGTTTTTCAGGTGACAAGCCAGACACAGCCATGTATGTACTGCCAATGGTTTTAATCTTTTCAATGTCCTGAAAGCGATCCTCTCCCAACAGCTGTGAAAAAAGAGGGGAGAGAGAGAGCACAAAACATTTAAGAAATAGTATAGAAGGTAAAAAATAAAGAACGACCATATATATATATATATATATATATATATATATATATTATATATATATATATATATATATATATATATATATATATATATATATATATATATATATATATATATATAACCACTATATATATATATATGATCCATGGTTTAGTTTCTAGTTTCTTCTAAAATGACTCTGAGGGAATGTAGAAGTGGGGATAAGTGGTTTCTAGATCAAGGACACTTGGAAGCTTACCTGTTATTTGTTTTTTTATAGCATATGATGTACCAGAATAAAGCTCTTTTCAGACAATTGTATGCAGGCCAGACTTAGTATTTTGCATATACAGCATTAGGAAGATGCCCTTATCCACAGCAGCTTAAGATGACCTGATTTATACAACTGCACACTCAAGAGTAAAGGGCCTTGCTCAAGGGCCCAAGAAAGGCAGTGCTGGGGATTAAACTCATGACATTTCAATAAGAAAGCCAACAACTTAAACACTAAACTGACATTTCTGTTCAAAATATCTTTACAGTGATGTTTTGTAGCAAATATAGCAAACGTTTTTTTTTTTTTTTATGTTTTAATTTTCAGGAAAGACTTTATGGTCCAGGAGAAATGCTGAAAAACTGTAAAACCCTGTAAAACTTGGAGCAATTGATAATCAGCTAAGACTAAAAAACATTCTGTGTTTTTTAGTGTTCACTTTTACCAGCACCACTGTGCCTTTTTACTCATGAGATCAAATGAGCAGTGCAGGCTCACATAGCATGTCAGAAATGTCTTCTAAATGTCCACAGAATGTCTTCTAATGTCCCTAGATCTCAAACAAGAATAGCAAGCAAGCACTGAAGTTGACAAATACAGTAGAAAGTATTGAAATGTATATTAATTTATTTATTGCTAAACATAAAATACATTTGGATTTGAGATCAGATGAATGAGACAAAAGATTAGAATTTAAGCCTTAATTTCCACATTTCCCTTTAAAAGTATTAACAGAACACAGAACATGGCACCTCTGGTAGCAAACTCCTCAATACCTAGGTGAGCAAAAGTATTAGAAAAGATAGACTCTTAATTTCAGGAGATGAAATACTGCACGTTTTATTTATGCTAACCCTATTCCTTACACTTTTCCTCCATGCTGAAGTTCTTATGCGTGTTACAGGTCTGAATTAATTTTGCTTGTCGTGTATATGAGGTGGTATTAAAAAGCTTCGAGACTAGCTCTGTTAACAAGAAAGTACTTTATTTATCTACGTTTAAACACTATCAACCTAAAACTGCACTTCCAGCGTTCCTGCCACTTCTACTCTGTCTCTTCACAATCGTATGAGCTGGATTGAGCCGGATCTTCTCCTTTGGTAAGAAGGCAAAGTCCCGCAAGAGACAAATCTGGCGAGTAGGATGGGTGCGGAAGTGATAGCATTTTATTTACGGCAAGAAACTCCCGTGTGAGGAGATCTCGGTGGCAGGATGCACACTTGGTCAGAAAAGCAGACGTGGTATTGCATTTGATAAAAAATAGCACCAGTTGCACAGCTTCCAATGTACACAGGACGATGTCTATTAGCACACTGACATATAAAGTTTTTAGTTTTGTTTTTGGGATCTTCTTTACGGCTCCCCCACTGTTTCTGTCACCTACTTCTTCTTTTGTTTTTCTTAGTCAATAGTTTTGATGCCTGCTTGTTTTTACACCAGTCTTGTTAATGATATTCTTAATTGTTGATTTGGCATGTACAATGGCGCGGAATGATTTTCCCTGTTATGCCATTGTCAAAATGTCTGGCTTCTTTTTCAGACAGATCTCTTGTCTACATGTTGGATTATCCTATTTATCAGCATTGCAGTCTTCACAGAAAAAATACAACCAAGGGACATTCAGAGCTATTAATTATTTTTAATTGTTAATCTAACGGGCACTCATAATCAAATACAAAACACTTGTCTGTCACATTCCAATATTTTTAATTAATGAAAAAATGAGTGAGTTCAAACATAAGGTGCCATGTACTTAATTATTACACATATCTAGATGTAAATATTAGAAAATTACATTCCTCTGCTGATCTCATTTACAAATATTTTTTTTCAGTGTAAATAAATTCAAAATAAATTGGTCTTTAAATTGGAAGGAACTGTATAGTTCCGTATTGTATTAATTGACCTACTTGTATTCCCTGAAATAGAGCTAAAGATTCATGGATTGTAATATTTAAAAATTCAATACACATTAAACTAAACCTTTATTTTAAGTTACATATTCATTTCAAATCCAGTGTACTAGAAAACATTCATAAGAACAATACATATTTGATATTTTAATTTGATACAGTATTCTCGAAACATGTTCAGTGCCAATCCTCACCTCATCAAAGTCTGCGATGATCTCGTTTAACAAGCGTAAGCATTCGACCCCTTGATTGTTCATTTCGGTCTGAGAATAAAAGTCGGCGAAGCCTGGAATAGAGGCAAACATCACCCCGACAGCATCATAGGACTGAGAATACAACTCCTGTAGAACAATCAAATAAAGTGAAGTGTCAGTTAAAAAAAAAAATTATAATAATTGAGAACGGCATAACATTTTTGAAATACTGGTATAATGAAGTTTATAGTGAATCAAGTTAATAACATTTGCACTTTCTTATACTTATGTGAAATATTTGTCAATTACACCATATGACTAAAAGATTAGGGACACCTGACCATCATAGCTGTATATGTGTTTTCCCTACACAGTTACCACGAAGTCAGAAGCACACAATTGTCGACTATGGCTTTGTATGTTTTAGTATTACAATTTCTGCTTATTCTAACTAAGGAACACGGTGCTGCATAGCCTTGCGCAGGTGTAATAGTCCTCTAATGAAGCACAAAAGCACAAGATCAAGGACAAAAACAGTGCACAGAAAAGCAGAAAACCTGAAAAGCATCTAACAATAAATAAGGGAAAAAAAGGCATATGGATAAGCAAAAATTACATTGGGCTGATTCATAATAATTCAATCTTATATCTTCTTCATATGATCATAAAATGTTTTTTACCCTATAAGATGAGCTTATTCAGTGAAGCATCACATTAAAGCAGCTTTACTTATTTATGGCACATTGCCCAGCTGAATAAACCACAGTACACTATATAGATAAACTTATTGAACTTTCGGACTTTTCCAGCAATATGTGGTCTTTCCCCAAACTGCTTTTATTTGGAGACACATTATGGTAGAAGTAAATTTCCCCTCCCATACTAGGAGACACAAACCTGCTCCAGACCCAAACACTCCAGTGCATAAATCCAGCTAAATGAAGATATGGTTTACATGGGTTAGAGTGGAAGATCTTGAGTGACCTGCTTTAGAGCTCGGACCTCAACCCTATTGAATTGGAACAGGGATGAATTGGAACTCTACACCCCAGACCTCCTCACCTACAACAGTACATTTACATTTATAGCCCCTATGCAGAACAACCGGTATGATGGAGTGTGGCAGCTTCTGATCCAAAGTCCAATGCCTTAACCACTAAGCTACCACCTCCCACCTCAGTACCTGACTAACACCCTTGTGGCTAAATGAGCACAAATCTCCACATTGACTAGATCTAGTGGATTTTCAAGGAAAAATGTTGGTTATTATAACAGCAAATGGGCATTAATTTGAAATGGGATGTTCACAAAGCACAAATGAATCTTGTGGTCAGATTTCATAATATAATTATATATATAAATATATAAATATATATATATATATATATATATATATATATATATATATATATATATATATATATATATATATATATATATATATATATCCATACAAACACACACACACACACACACACACACACACACACACACACACACAAACACACACACTGTACTGGTCGAACTGGCCACCAGAGGGAACTAATGTTCCACCAATTAATTATTATTATTATTAGAGCGTGTGTGTGTGTGTGTGTGTGTGTGTGTGTGTGTGTGTGTGTGTGTGTGTGTGTGTGTGGCATTTAGATCAAATTTCTATGCCTAGCATTGAATCATTCAGCTGGTAAAGGTACAGTGACGTAAGTTACTCCACTAACACACACGATAAAAATATATTCTTCGACCTTACTGAAGCATGCTAGAACAAGTCACCTAATTATCAATAGAAGAAATAATTAATGGAACCTAACACACACACACACACACACACACACACACACACACACACACACACACACACACACACACACACACACACACAAAGGTCTGAGAGGTGTATTTTTAATAGGACCCCAGTGCCAAGTCTAGAGGTAAGACAAGTTACTTAGAAGCACAGATACACAAAGGCAGACAAACCTATAGTCACACACACACACACACACACACACACACACACACACACACCACACACACACACACCCACACACACACACACCCACACACACACACACACCACAACAAAGACACTGTTATAGAGCAAGAACCAAGAAATCATGTATTGAAAAGAGCCACATGAGACAATATAAACAGTGACAGAGTTGGAGATGAAGTGAGAGGTTAGGGGAGGTAGAGATAAAGATGGTGATAAAAATAATGGCAGTTATTTTACAAAGATGTGTAGCAATGGTTAAAATTTTAAAAACTTGGAATGGCATACAGACAATGACAGACTAGGCATCTAATTGTACAATAAGCTATCATATATCAGATCAAGCAGTGATTCGAAGCGTGTTTGAAATGTACTATTTAGTTTAAACATGGGCATGGGAACAATCTCATGCCCACTACGCCTTTATTTAATATATGCAACCTGCCCCAATATTTATTTGTATATTTATATATATATTTATATATTTTTTAAACTATTTCCATACATAAAAACATCCCTTAATGTATTTAATGCAACGCCAAGCTAAATAAAATAAAGGCATTCGTATCTTCAAAAGTTTCTACAAAAGAAAGGATCTTCCAATACAACTGACTTTTAACAACCCCTTGTTTAGAACAAAATGAATGGCATCATATGTAAAAATATAAACTGTTATAGATAGTGTACTGAGAAATTACTGTACATAGAAAAACTTATCACTTGTGTAAAGTAATGTCATAGTCAAACAGATTCAAACAGATATCAAAGCTTCTTTGATACACATAATTCAGTTTCCATTCTGAAATTCCAACCACTAATAAACACAATCCCAAACACAGTAAAAACTGTTTTTGCTTCACTGCATGATGTGTTGTTAAAGTAAGAAAATGCTTGTCTTGTAGTCTACTTCTTCATTTGCGATTATGCTTAGTAATATTATTATATTATATTCAACCTATCAATTTGTCATTATAAAAGAATATTCAGCAATTAATGAGCATGCATCAGCTTTTTTTTTTCCACAATTTTCCTTATCAAAATTAAACTATTCAAATCAATTAAATTTAATTGGATTCTTTTTTTTTTTTTTTTTTTTAAAGCACTTTTAACAATAGACAGTGTCCCAAAGCAGCTTTACAGAAATTAGTTCAATACAAAAAAGGGACTAATTAAATGTAATTGATTTGAATGTGGAATTCAGAAAACCCCAGCTGATGCATTCATGATGTGCTTTCAGAGTTTGTCTTTTCAGCCGAACCGAGCAGTGATGAAATGCTTTAATGGAGCAATATAGCAAATTTACATACAAGAGGGACCACAAAGAGTTGACCAGGATGTGAACTCTTGAGCAGGGTATTTGGATAGTGTTCAAATATATTTCTAGATAATTGCATATTGTCATGCATACTTTTAAGTTATTGTATTGTTTCATATCAACCCTATAACATAAACTAGATTTATTTCTATTAATTAAATATTTTTGGTGACTATTCTTTCTTTATTTCATTATTTAATTTACAGCTACAAGAGTTTGCTACCATGGATTAGGGCTTCAATTGCCATGTAGTTGGATTAGGGCCACAATTGCCATGTCACTATTACCATTCGGTGTCACTGAAATGAGGATGAATTCCCTTTTGGGCCTGGTTTCTCTCAACGTTTCTTCCTTGCCACTGGCCCCGCAATTTGATCTCTAATGATGAGCCCCGCCTCCCACGTGCTTTCACTTAAGGCTAAAGACGGCAGATGCAGAAGAGAAATTCCCGCCGGACCTTCTCAACACCTCATCGGCCCTGCGGCAGGAAGACCCTGACCCCTAAGAGCCGATGGTGCCCGTGGCGGAGTCAGCCCGCCTGTCGGGACCTGAGGCATTGAAGAACGCCCCGTTCCTTCTCCCGCTCCTGCCACTCCTCACCCCCTTTCCCGGGCACCAGAACACTAATCCCCTTCGTTTACTTTCATTTCTGGTCCCTAATAAATACACTTTAACCCCAATTTAACTTTTCCATGTCTGTTCCACATACATACTTACACATATACACATACATATAAAACACATGAATTACCACTAACAAATAATATTTTAAAAATGTTTTTGTTCGGGAAATAAAACATAATTCTGACCTATTTTTCTAAGAACACAAAAGCGGCAGCCTGATGAAAGCAATTCAAAGGTGTAAGACAAAGGATGCCTCTTATCATCCACAATAATGCTAGCCTTATTCAATACTTTTTCTTCATATATACTCTCTATACTCTGTAACTTTATCCCTAACAATTGCTCAATTAAAGCATTTTGTCACTGTTAGGTTCAGCTGAAAAGACAAACTCTGTTAGCACATCATGAATGCACCAAACAAACACCAATGCATGAGTCAGCCTGACTTATGAGTCAGAACCTAGCCAAAGCACTCAACTAAGTGCTAAGGTTCCAAGAATACAAAGACAGACCTTTAGTTGCTGAGTCATGATTTCTCGGGGCTAACAGGTGGCACAAAGATCAAGAAATAGCTCAGGCATGGGTCAATGGGTGGACATTTGAAAAAAACATTTATGCAATACCCCCCAGGCTCAGGCCACAAAGGGGCCCACAAAATCTACATGGTTACTGCAACATTGCTGCCGGTCTCACATAGTGTTAATTTAAGGCCATCATTAGATTACTAGTTCAACCTGACCGAAAGCATTTGTCATTGTCCAGGCCATATACTCCATTAAAAAATGAGTTTTGTGTTTGTTGTGTTCATCTGTGGAGATTATACATTAGCAAGACTACTTCTTACTAATTCCACTTTCATGTGGGATTTAAATTCAGGGAATAGCACAGGCTGTCGGAAGACAGCATGACTGCTAATCTGACAGCATCAGCACAAAAACACTGCAGCATTTAATACTGCTTGCGATTTTGTTCCCACTTGGTGGTTCACATATAAGGTAGATATGCTGCTGCTACCACTAGTATGTGTGACTAAATCTTTTGCAGGCATGCAGCTATTATTCCCACCTTCCTTATTTTCCCACCTTGCTGTTACTTTCAAGTTTATCCACACATCCTCCTACCTTGCACCATTTCCAGCTTTCACTCCTAGAGTGGCAAATAAGAGCCAACCAGATGTACAAATTCCACATATGGGTGATGTGCAGCCATATGCAATTTCATGATTGCTCATTCTTCCTTTATGATAGAAAACTGTCTCAATGACAGACACACAAGCCCCATGCCACCGAACAACCGACATAGTAGTCGAGTGATTCTTTGCATAGTTGACCTATTGCGCTAATGCTCCCTGGGACATTAAATCAGGTGACCATGATATTTTTTTCAGTCGTCCTCACCAAGGGGCCAGGTAAAGGAGTATGCACAGATTCAAGACAGGAGTCCAAGAAGTTTAGCTGTGTCTCACTCTGACACTATTATAAATATTGGGTGACTGTGAGCTCATGCATGGATGCAGAAAAGGGCTTAGTGCTGTCCTCTGAGTGTGTTACGCGTTCCCCTGACGTTGCTTGAGCGGCAGTTTGGAAAAGATGTGGTCGGTTGGCTTCATGTGTCTCAGAGGGAACATGTAATCTTGGGTTGGTAGCTGAAAGCAGAGATATCACTGAAGGGAGGAATTGACCATGGCGATAAACAATAAAAAATAAACAAACAATCCCAGTTTTTTACAGCATTTTGCTGCTAGGTCATGTCCCTCATTGCTTGGACGGCTGTCTGTCAAAATTTTCACTCTTTCACATCAGTAGTTATGAGCATTACCTTATTATGAGGCAGACGTAATTGTGCCTCATGTTAGGAAACACACACTCGCAGGGTTATACCGTATTTTAGAAGGCTATTGTCAACACTTTTACTGTATATCTACTTGTATGCTGTACAAATGTATGTATACGATTTCATTAACCTGTAGTACAAGTAAGGACATATGTATTACATCGCATTGACATCAAAACAATTCTGCTAGTTTTTCATGCAGATATTTGTTCTAAATGTATCCGTCTGTAATTGAATCCCACATTTTTAACCAACTGGTCAATTAGTCAGGCTTAGTTGATCCACATGTCAGGATTATTGACAAGGACAACAATTCCCACGAGCCACTGCACCATTAAATATCATATTAGTTAGCTGTTTCACATTTCCGATTTCTGATACATATACCCCTGGTTCGGGGCACTTTTTGTCTTTCGTTTGTCTTCCACGGTTGTTGCTAGTCCTTGCTGGTAAGTTTCATGATCAAGTTATATCTTATGTCTCTATGTAATGTAATGTCTTAGTTCAATTCCTTTTTTCAATTCCTTTTTATTTGTACGTTTTTAACAATTAACATTTCTTACTTATTTCTTACTAGCATCTGCTTCTTTCAGATTACATCTAGGATCTGTCATGTAATATGAGTAGAGCTGGATGCAAGTGTGGATAATATTATTAGTGGAATAATTTTATATAAGAATTTTATACAACTTTATATATATTTATTTGCCAACTCAGGCATAACTTTATGGCCACCAGCAAGGCATAACATTTTGACCACCTGCCTAATATTGTGTTGGTCCCATTTTGGTTGCCAAAACAGTCCTGACCCATCAAGCATAAACAGCATTAACTTTCTCAGCAATTTGAGCTACAGTAACTCGTCTGCTGGATCGGACCACACGGGCCAGTCTTCGCTCACCACGTGTATAAATAAGCCTCAGCCCTGTCGCCGGTTCACCACTGTTCCTCCATTAGACCATTTGACGTGACTTGATTGAGTTTTGGAGATGCTCTGACCCAGCTATCTAGCTGTCACAATTTGGCCCTTATCAAACTCGCTCAAATCCTTACAATTGCCCAATTTTCCTGCTTCTAACGCATTAACTTTGAGGACAAAATGTTCACTTGCTGCTCAGTGTACAAAATGTTAAGCCTGCTCAGTGTACAACGTCTAAAATTTTATGATCTCCTCATGACTGTATAAAAGTAACAAAGCATCATAGTTTACTCTCTTAAAATGATGTGAAAAGATTGACTTAAGATTTGTAGTAAGTAACTGCATGATTTCCATCATATATACTGTAGGAAAAGAAATCAATATATAATGTAGCTTTTGTGCCTATTATTTGTTCTCAGTTGCCATGGCAAATTCATGAACCACAAGAATGCTGTGTCAAAGAGTTTAAAGATGGCAATTATGTGTGTGTGTGTGTGTGTGTGTGTTTGTGTGTGTGTGCGTTTGCAGTGCAGTTAGTACGTGAGTGTCAGGACCTCATTGTCTCTGTCCTTCTCCAGAAAGTGGCGAGCGACATGGCTAGGCAGAATGTTGCGCAGCATATTCTCATTGTGTTCCCGCAGCTCCCGCATTTCGTTGATCTCCTCCTTCGCCTGCACTCGCCACAGAAAGTCCAACCTTGCTGTGTATTCCAGCTATGAAGATAAACAAATGAAGGCAGAGGGAAAATAGGAGCATCAAAGAAAAACAAGGATGAGTATCTGATGTGTGAGAAATACATATTTAGATAACTTTGAAGACATTAAGATTCCAATAGAGCAGGAGGTTTTAAATGTGAGAAAAGAACATAACATTGATACTCCCATGCTAAGAACTAAACTACTAAATGAGAAGATAGTATAAGCTGTATGTGTGTCTGTGTGTGTGAGGGTGTAAAGAGTAAGATTACATCAGGTGTGTGAAACATTACTTGTTAAGTTTGTAAGAAAGCATGCTCGTATGATTTTCTGGGAAGACATTTTTTTAACAACACTGGACACTGAAACGTTAAGGATGCTACAGAGATATGCAGCTCTTCTACAGAATAGTTGTAAGGTTTTGCATACAATTAGTACATTTTGCAAATATATATTGTATATCAAAATCTTCTAATTGATTTGTTAACCGTATTTGTAAAAAAAAAAAAAAAAAAGAAAAAAAATATATATAGGTCTACGATAAAGAAGAAAAATAGATCTACTATTTCTTTGCCTGAATTTCTCAAGCTAGTGATTAGGATGGGAATTTTGGTAACCTTTACTGTAAGCTTTAGTGAGAGCTGTTTTGCTAAAGTTCAATATTAAGTTCAACAGTCTCATATTGCCTCATGTGCGACTGGAATCACAGTACTTGTAGGAAGGAAGTCAAAATCTGGTAAACTTTTTAAAGAAAATTCTACCTATAGCTTACAATCAGTGCACCTGTAGAACACTATACAGACAATAGTATGCAGACACCTAACACTAATAGCCATACAGTATGTGCTTCTTCTTCATAATGTTGCCACACAGTTGTCTAGAATGAAAAAATTATGATGCAGCAATAAGCTTTCCATTCAGGGTAACTAAGCCCTGATCTCAATCTCATTTGCGAAAATGGGTGAGGAACAGAAATCAGTAACCACCTCCTTGCGGCTGAATGGCCTCACAACCACATTCCAAAATCTTGTGGGAAGTCAGTCTTTCCAAAAGAGTGGAGGCTGTAATAGCAGCAAAGGGGGAACGCCTCAACAGAAAATGATTTGTAAGTAATATTGACAGGAGTCCAACTGACAGATGTTTTACAGAGAGTGTAGGCAAGATAGAGGGAGAGCGGGCTGATTAAGCTAATGCAGTGATGGGGGACAGTATACTGCAACTGTAAATAAAAGAGCCTTTAATTTTTCACATGATATGCTATTTATAACAGCCTGTTATATTTACATAATATGGGGTCGCCTTTAGTCTTCCTAAGGAGAAAAATCTCGCTTAAATCCCACCTAAAATATTGCATCAAACCTTCAATAGATGGAGACATTTTGCATTTTTTGTTTTTGGGTCCCTGATTTGGTAGACTATTTATACCTTATTGTTTCTATGTTCATTGCTCAGGCTCATTGCAACTGCCACTGCCTTCATTACAAAGTGATTTCTATTTTTGGCAAGTATTGTTCTTTTCTATTCTAATCTCTGTGAATTTTGCCTGATTGCTATTAGGAGATTTTTTGTTTCGTATAATGTTTGGCTATCTGCTGTTCCTGTTTTATTCCCTTCATGCTGTCTCGAGGAGTTATTCTGCAATTGAGTCCTTAATTTCTGTTTAGGGTCACTTATAGCAGGATTGATCTATTAAGTTGGACCCTTGTACACAAATAGACCATTATAGGAAATAGCTCTTTCTAACTCTCAGCCAAGATCTTGCAGGACTGTTCCCGAGGAATCTCTGAGGGTGCTGTGGGTTTCTGACCAAAGGTTGCCCCACCCTTAAGCATCCAAACAGACAAAGATTACATACCACTTAGCATTATCCTGAGCCATAGCCATATGGCCGACACCCCCATTGGTAAATGGCTCCTATTATGGCCCTGACAAAGAAATCCTCCTACAGGTTCATCTATCCCTTAAAAGCAGGGTCCTTCTCTGAGCCCAAGTGGCACTTAACATCATTCCAGCTCTGCTCAACCCAGCCCTCCCCTTCACCATGGAGGTGAACACATCAGAGGTGGATATTGGGAGGCTGTTGTCCCAGCAGTCATCTGACACCTGCATTTAACAACACTGCCTGTGCACCTTCTTTACACATTGGTTGTCCACAACTGAACAGTATTATGACACTGATAACAGAGAATCGCTGGCCATCAGGTTGGCCTTGGAGCAGTGGAGGCAATGGTTGGAGCAGACCCAACCATTCATTGTATGGACTGACCTTAATGATCTAAATATAGTCAGCAGGTCAAGAACATTCAGTGAAGTGAGCAAAACACAAGTAACACACCATGACAAAAATCACAATGTTTATATGTAAATGCTGGTGATGTCATCATTAAAGTTTTTTATTGTTATTATTATTAGTCTCTGTATCATGGGCAGTTGTGGTTCAGTGTTGAACTCTGCAAGTCTTTTATTTTTGAAAGTCATTAATTATTCAGTTGGTTTAAGAGTCTTGTTTGGAAGCAGTACAGAGTGTAACAGAATCTGTCACTTTGAGTCGCAGTAAGAATCTGCAGCCTTTCCTGTTCTGGGTTCAAAGCAAGGTCATGGACTTCTCTACAAGAGCAAAATGCTTAATTCATTATTTATTCATTCAAACCTTCATAAAAAAATAAACAAAAGACAAGAATTAAATGGATTAAATGGATCATATGCTATAAGAGCATCCAGTCCATGTCTGTGACTACAGCAGTGGTGAGCCATCAGGGCCAGCAAGGCCTACTTTAAACTCTATCAGAATCACTGTCTTATGTTTTAATAGATTTTTGTCCAAGAAGCAGTGCAAACAACTGTATGTTTATGTTAGAGTTTCATGTTTACATGAGAATGAAGCAACTGCTTTATCCAATCAGATTTTGAATTGGTGACACTGGGGCCATCTAGCAGGCATACAGTACATTTATATTTACATTTATTGCATTTAGCAGACGCTTTTATACAGAGCGACGTAAAAAGCACTTTTAGTTTCTAACAACGAATAAATCAACACTGGTTCACTAGGTTAAAGACTTGGGATACCATCAGCCTAAACTCTTTTGAGAGGAATTATAGCAAACAAAGACAAATAAACAGGGAAAACGTGTTTCAGGAAGAGGTAGGTCTTCATTTAAAGATGAGCAGTGACTCAGCTTTTCGGGCATCTAGGGGAAGTTCATTCCACCTCCTCGTGCCAGAACAGAAAGAGTAACATGGGCACATTCTTTGATTGGATGTTTAAAGAGTGCACTAGTCAGACTCACAACCCAGATTTGTAGCAAACTGCACAAGTTAAAATATATTTGTTATATTCATATATTTGGCACGTTAGTATTTCTTACGCTGGTGTAAAAGATTACTAAAATTTGTTGCATGAATCCAATTTTTGACCTCTAATCTGACTCCAATTTATAATGAAGATTTAACTTGAATATATCTGATTCAAGCTGATCACCTTATTGGTGGTATTTCTTCCTTAATTTTAATAGATTATTCTAAACATTCCATCTTTTCAATTAATCATTCATCATGGACCCGGAGTCGCTTAGAGCCTTGTGCTCGGCTAACAATACCTGCTCACGGAGGCACATTGGCCAGTCCGAATCTTAGTCAGATGATATAACGGTAAACTTATATTCTTTAAGTAGGCCGCTCAATGCTTGCTCATTCATAAAGATAATTGATTTAGTTACTTAGTCATAACTTGCTAAGTCATTGAAAGCCATGACACATATTTACGGACACAAACTCGCCAGTCTGTATCTTAGTCAGAGGATATAACGGTAAACTAAAATTCTTTAAGTAGGCCGCTAATGTTTGCCCATGTATAAAGAATTTTACATTTATTTGCCAGGCAATAAACAATTAACACATGTCAAATCTAAAACAAAAATAGTAAAAAGTTACACAACATGATCAGCATAAAACCAAATAGTTGAGCAATGCAGTTTACAAAAGAATTGTTAAAGAATCACCTGGCAGATTGTACCTGGCAATAGATACACACAGAAACTGTGTGGGAAGTTCTGACTACAGAATGCTCCCCTGAGTGTTTCGTCAAATTGCCTTAAATACCCAAACCATCGTATACATTCGTGAATTCAAATTGATAAAAGCTTTGCAAACCCTTTCTTGGGACCGGAGGTGACCATAAAAATTAAATGTCACCTAGTGTAAAACCAACACCTGGTAAGGACAGAATTTTCCCAAACCTGAGGTCTGTTCAACTGATATGGGACTGAGATCATATTTCCAATCACACTTAGGCCTTTAAAATGAAAAATGCATACATTCCTAAAATGTAATTATTACATTATGCAAGTAAAGTAGCTTGAATTCCAGAAACTTCTAAGTCACCTTTCCATGACTTGGCCATCTCCCCAGGAGGGAAAGAACGGGCTCAAGGATGGGTGACTGAACAGATGGCTTTCTCTATTCTGATTAAAGTGATCCTCTCCTCAGATTAGAAGGTTTATAGTTTTGTTGCATGGCAGTTGTCAGGGTCTGCCCTCATGAAGTTCCATGGCAGTTCTGGGGGTCTGGGATCATGAACAGATCTGACCATCCTTACACCTGCTATAGAGCTCTTATCTCAACCCTACTGAACATCTTTGTGATGAATCTGACTTTACAAATACTCTTGTAGTTAAATAGACACAGATATCCACAATCACACACCAAAATCTAGTGGAACATCGTCCCGAAACAGTGGAGATTATTATAACAGCAAATACGGACTAAATGTAGAATGAGATGTTAAAAAAGTACATACCAATATTATAGTCATGTGTCCACAAACTTTTGCATATATAGTGTCTCTTCCCTCCACTTTCTTTCTCTTTTCCAATCTCTCTCTCTCTCTCTCTCTCTCTCTCACTCTCTCACTCTCTCACTCTCTCACTCTCTCACTCTCTCACTCTCTCACTCTCTCTCTCCAATCCTGTTCCCTTCTCTGTTACTGGTTTACTGCTGTTTCATTACCCTGCAGGCTTTATATTGATCACTGAAATCAAATGCCGTAATTCACTAGAGTGAACTTAAAAAGCATCCTGTTTGCTCCGTTTCTCTCCAAGACACACACACACACACACACACACACACACACACACACACACACACACACACACACACACACACACACACACACACACACCACACACACACAGTTTCTTACAACATATGACCTTAGAAATTGAAAAAACATCTACAGGTGTGGACAACAAAAAAAACAATGACATTTTTACAAAGTGTGTGTGTGTGTGTGTGTGTGTGTGTGTCTGTCTGTGTGTCTGTTGGGGGATGGTGGTGGTGGTGGTGGTGGTGTGTGTGTGTGTGTGTGGGGGGGGGTATTTGGGGGTATTGCGTTCATTATAATACAAATACAAATACATATTAAGGTAGTGACATTAGGTGTAAGCTGTAAACATATAGTTCTCTGCAGCAATTAACAAATCAGTGTGTGTGTGCGTGTGTGTGTCCGTGTGTGTCCGTGTGTGTGTGTGTGTGTGTGCGTGCGTGCGTGCGTGCGTGCGTGGGTTTTACCTGTTGTCCATGATAGAATACAGCTAAAAGGAACATTGCCATCAGCAGTAAAGATGTTCTCTTGGTTCCCAGGAAACATTCGCTGTTGTTGGGGTAACAAGATAAAAAGCGTCATCAATAGGATTTATTGGATTCTAAAGGGCAGAGATTCACACACTAAAAGTGTGTGTGTGTGTGTGTGGGTGTGGGGGGGGGTGTTTGTGTTCTTATATTAAGGTGTAGCTTTAAAAAAAGTAATGATGTGTATTTTTAAGCTGTGCATGCGTGCATTTCTTATTTTCAATGAGATGCATACGACTTTACCTCTGGTTGGTGAAGCCATCGTATTCGGTGATAGTGTCATATCGGGTGAACAGCGAGTGATAGAATGCTTCGGTCAGGAGGGAATAGATAGCGATCATTAGCAGTAGGATGGCCAGTTTTAGGACAGAGTTTAAGCGCAGGAACACGGCACACGTCACCATGGCCAGCACGCCCGTGAACACGAAGTACTGAAGAAAATAAAAGTATAATATGGCAAAAAAAAGTCTGAATCATTTTATTTCAGCATGTTATCTTCTAGACATGTCTTATCCAGTGCACAATCTTTGCATAGTTATACATTTAATTTATTTGTATTATCCTATTACCTACTGTAGCTACCTTCTGCACATTAGTCACTCTTAACCCGGAACATATTGACCATTGACCCATACCCTTATTTAACACATGGTTATTTATTGTAAATAGGCCACTTTTGCACTTCTGGTTAGATGCTAACCGCATTTCATTGTCACTGGACATGTACTTCGCACAATGACAATAAAGTTGAATGTAAATGTAATTTAATCCAATCTAATAACATTAACAGAGTAGAATAGCACTCAACTTGAGACACAAAAACACCTTCTAGTCATTGAAGGTTACAATATCTGCTATCCAGTATGCAACATCAAGTTTTAATGATCCATTCTCTACTCCAGATCTTTAAATAGCTTCACCATTGTGTTTCTGGGCTGACATTTCAGTCAGCTCTGCACTGAATAAGCCACAGGGAAAACACACCTCTGGGTAAAGACAGCCTGGAATGGAAGCCGAAGCATCGAATGTGCCGTTCCTGAACACGTCCCAAATCGATTTATCAACATTACACCATAACTGGAGAGAAACAGAAACAGAACAGTGTGTTACAAAGACCTTCAAATAAAATGCCCTTTCAGACTGTACACCAAGCGCCATGTCAGACTGCAAATAGACATTTAATGCAACAGTTCATGCAAACTACAGATCAGTCTATTTAATATTTAGTATATTTATATTTTTGTTATAAATACGCAATCAATTTTCTAATACAAATAGGTATATAAACTTTATTGCAATAATGTCTTTTAACTGAATAAGGATGAAAAAACTGCTCGCATGGGGTGTTTGTGGTTGGTGTGTGTATACAGTCTCACAAAAGTGAGTACACCCCTCACAATTTAGCAACTAGTTTACAGTTCACAAGTTCACAAGTGACAATACTATAGAAATGAAAATTTTTATATATTTTAAAGTAGTCAATGTGCAGCTGGTACAGCAGCACAGATTTACTGTTCTCCAAAAATAACTCAACATTATTGTCAAAAGTAAGTACACCCTAAGTGAGCATGTCCAAAGTGTCAATATTTTGTGAGCACCGCGGTTATCCAGCACTGCCTTAATCCTCCTGGGCATGGATGTTGCACAGGTTGTTGCTGGGATCCTCTTCCACTCCTCCATAATGACATCACAGAGCTGCTGGATGTTAAACACATGGAGTTTTTCCACCTTTCGCTTGAGGATGCCCCTCAGGTGCTCAATAAGTTTCAGGTCTGGAGACATACTTGGCCACTCCATCACTTTCACCTTCAGATTCCTTAGCAAGGCAGTTGTCATCTTGGTGATGTGTTTGGGATTGTTATTATGTTGGACACAGTTTTCTTGGTACTCCACACATGGCATCACCACACATGCTGGACACCATCTAAGACAAACAAGTTTATCTCTAGTCTCTTAGTCTCATCCGACCACAGGACATGGTTACAGTAATTTATGCTTTTGGACAGATTTTCTTCAGCAACTGTTTGTGGGCTTTCTTGTGAGCCAGCTGCAGAAGAGGTTTTCTTCTGGGATGATGGCCACGCAAACCAACTTGCTGCAGTGTGTTGCATATAGTCTGTGCACTGACAGCAGACCTTCCACTTCTGCAACTGCTAAAGCAATCCTGGCAGGACTAATGTGTCTGTTTTTGAAGCCAGCTTCTGCACCTGATGCACAGCACGAAAACACTTGGTCCTTGGACTTTGGTCTTCTTTTTTGATTGACCCTTCTGAGGCCTGTTCCGAGTGGAACCCCTCTTGTAAAACCTCTGTATGACTGTGGCCACTGTACTGTAACTCAGTTTCAGGGTCTTACTGATCTTCTTATCGCCCAGGCCATCTTTGTAGAGAGCAACAATTCTAATTATTAAATCCTCAGAGAACTCTTTGACATGAGGTGCCATGTTGAACATCCAGTGGTCAGTATGAGAGAATTGTACTCAAAGCACCAAATTTTAGCTGCTCTAATACTAATGTACAAATTTGTATGGTCCTGTCAAGCAGACAAAAAACATGAACATGATGAATAGGACAATATGGCTTTGGACGGTTACATGATGTACAGCTGTTATCACTTAGGGTGTACTTACTTTTTAGACAATAATGGCTGTAAGTTAAGTTATTTTTAAATCTGAAATGCTATACAAGCTACACACTGACTACTATAAAGTATATTTAATTTCTATAGTATTGTCCCATGAGAAGATACAAAATGAGTTGCTGAAATGTGAGGGGTGTACTCACTTTTGTTAGATCCTGTACACCAAAACATGTTCCATATTTACAGGTGAGTAGTAATTATATTTTACCTCACATTCCTAGCATTGATGTGTGTGACTGTGTGTTTGTGTGTGTATATGTGCATGTTTTACACTCACAATGTTAATAATGGCTGCAAGGAAGTTGATGAGAATGGAGAGGAGGATTATAACGTTCCGTGCCGTGTACGTCTCGTTCACCCAGCAGCAAGCCTTGCGCAATATTAAAGGCAGACACTTATAGTCTTCAGCCGTCGTCACGACGACCAGACAGCAGTGCAGCAGGATAAGTACAGAAAACTGGATCACCATGGTCAGCATCCTGCACCAACATCAGCGACACAGCCAGAGTTATTGCCTTGCAGAAGTATTGCTTGTAGCATGTGTTCTTTATAGAATGGAACAAATTATGCTTATAAAGATATCTTCTTGGTCTTCTTATTAATATTAGCAGAATGCAATATGTTAGCTAGACCTTACTAAGGAATAAAAGTAATGTTGATTAATTAGTTTTGAAATCCAGCAATGGCTGTAATTTATAATAAAAACTTAAAGAACGAAAAAAAAAAAGAACAACCACAATTATTAGATGTTGGATTTATGATTTGGATATTATCATCCTATATGTAATGTGAATGAGCAGACCAATACAATTTTCCAGCCCTTACAATTAAATGAAATTGTAACCCCACACTTTAACAAGTACAATTAATACATTTTTATTTCTGGTATATATTTATAATACAACCTACCCTTTAAATCACGTTCAAAACCTTTGTCCATGAGTATCTTCAATAATGCTGACTTTATTTTTATTTTTACATTAATCCGAATCATTATTTATTTAAAAAATGGCCTTGATTGGCTGATTCATAACTGTGGGCATGTGCCACGTCTTATTAAAGTAAACGGTGAGTAAACAGTGTACTGAAATATATAAACATGTAATTCATATATTACAAAAAGTATTGATGTGTTATATATATATATATATATATATATATATATATATATATATATATATATATATATATATATATATATATATATATAATATAGATTCTATAAGATAATGATAAAATATATGCAGTTATGTTTACATTTTCTAGTATGTTGTAGTGTATAATTGTTCATATACTGCAACATAAAGTTCATTATTAATATCCTGAACACATAGTCGGCAGGATCTTATTTGTTGGTTTGTTTGTTTAATAATGTATGTACATATAAAATATTTAACTTCATATAAGAATTATTTTTTATTAATAAAGTTAAGATTATAAAATTGCAATTAAAAAAAGGTTTAATAATTATTGTAACATTCTAATCACAGAACTGGATAATGGCTTTTCCTTACCAATATTGTAACATGATGTTAATGCAATATGTTTTTTGAAAAGTTTAAAATAGATAGAAACAATTGAAGGTCACACTGTATTTCATTGATGTGTAAGTATCCTTGGATGGTAGTCAGTACTTGTGTGTTTGAATTTTTACCTTGCAGATGGCAGCAAGCTCTGGATCGCTGTGATGAAGATGAGCACAATAAAGGCACACACCAGATTCGATTTGAACACCTCGTCCCGCATTTGAGAGTACTGTGGGAAACACACACACACACACACACACACACACACACACACACACACACACACACACACACACACACACACACACACACACACAGAGACAAACGCACAAACACACGCACACATGCACACACACACGGTTAAAGGGATGGATATCCACATTGAATAGAGGGTCAGCCCTCATAACTCTGCACATACAAGAGACTGGATTTGTGAATCTCTTTTACAATCTCTTTCACACATATATACTATACATACACAGACAGAAAGAGGCACACAGAGGCACTTCTGAGAGAAGGATATGTTATGTCGAGATTGG
>JBCEWE010000122.1:62500-310000 GCA_039877035.1 Silurus lanzhouensis | reverse complement strand
CGCTACACCATCTTGCCATTGTTAAAAGCTTGTTTAACAGTTCCATAGAGCCAAGATCCTTTTCTGAAACTGACCTGAACTGTTCTGTTACAATAAACTCCTATGGAAGCATCACATTTGGACCACTTTGAAACTAGACAGAGACATTATGCATTACTTATAAAATTGCTTATGTTTAAATGAGTAATGGGTCATTTTGAACAAGTTCTTAATGTGATTTGGAAGAACGAGAAGATTGAAAGAGTGATTAATTTGTTATGTTATGTAAGTTATGTACAGGAAACAGAATTGGGTAGTTCATCTCATGAGTCCTCTGGTCTGAGTCGTTTGTTCTTTTGTCATGTGACTCCCAGAGACGCTACACAATGCAATAGATCAGGTTGTTTTGGTCTGAATCTTGACATGATTGTTAAAATAATTATAGGATTCACCTGAAAAAAGATCCAACAACACGGACCAGAAGATATGAGAGGTGCCCCAATTTTGATTATCTGTTTATTATAATTTGTCCTTAGCTGCAATGTCATTTTTATTTATTGTCATATTGGAACTAAGTTCAAAGTTTGTGTATGTAGACATCTTGGGGGATCTGATTAACGAAAATGTAAAAATAAATTTTGATCAAAGGAATGAAATTAACTAATTGACTCATAAAAACATCTGTTCATTTTCATCACTAGTTTAGGTATTACTACTGGCCTTGAAAGAGCTACCAGGCTACTGATTGTTTGAGAAATAGTAAAATGCACATGTAAATATTTTATATGAAAAGGCAATGTAGATCCCAAATGTGATGCATACATAGGGGTCATGATAAATATTTCATGATAAAAAGCTTTAGTTGTAATGCATTAGTTATAACAGAAAAGTTAATCCTAATAATTTTGTAGATTTATTTGGCTTTCTTTGTCTGCCTCTAAGAGGCAGAAGGAACATGATAGATTTCTTAAATGGAGAAAATAGTGTTTTCATGTAGATATAAATAGTGCTGTTAGCCACAGTTCGGAGTAAACAATTTGCCACCTGGCTCATAAACTCCAGTGCAAATGTACAAGCTGCACCACAGTAGCTCTGCCCCTGTGTCGTACATACTGCCACTTTCCAATTATAGCACTGTTTAAGACTGACTGTCTTTTACAAGCCACCAGTAATGCACCATAGCAGTATTGTATAGATTTTATACAATACTGCTATAATGCTGATGCTATGTATCAAACATCACATCATTTATTTTAATTCTACTGATAAATGCAAAAAAACTCTTTCTTATGGAAGAAACCAACATTTAACATAATTACTATGTTATATGGTCCTTGCTCTTCTGCTGGAGAATGAGTGTAACTTCGGAAAAGTAATACATAGAGATACACATTATTAAATGAAAGAAAAATACTATACATCCTGCATAATTGTGACCAGGGAAAATGCAAAGACTGTAAAGGAATGAAGATAATTTGATATCTGATTTTATTAATGTGTCTGAAATGGATCATATTAGATGCAGGTCTAAGGCATTTAAAATGTCTGACTCTTTATGGAATAAAAAAAAAAGAAGCTTGAAATGTCTACAAGAACTTGAAAGAGTTCTGGCACAAAACACATTTGACGACTATTTAAAAATCACCTTGCGAACAAGGTTAAAAAAAAATTAATTGCCTGGTTGTTTCCAGCTTTATTTAGATCATAAAAAGTATTTCAGAGTACCTTTTTATCATTTTCATTAGTGTACTGTAGGTAAAAGACTCTAAATGTATTTATTTATTTATTTATTTATTTATTTTTCAATTTTTGAAAAAGCTCAGTAGTTTCAAACCTGAAAATGTCAAAATTATAGTTTATATACTGTCAATTTCCACTTGGTTCCATCCTATAGTACCTGACATATCTTAAAAAATTGTTTCCTGATGATACACAAGTATTTTATATCTCTTCATTGATAATCTCAACCCTGACACTAAACTTCATGAAGGTTTTTTTTTAGCATTAAACAACTATATGATTAAGTTTGCTTTTGTGAAGAGTGCAAATATAATGGAGTAAGATTTTACCTAGTGTATCTCTACTTTTACGTAAGTACAAGGTTTATGAACAACATCAGTAACTGACTTTACTAATGCCCTTGTCACTAAATGATCAAAAATTTCATGAAGCACACTCCATACTCTAGAGAAACATCTTCCCAGATGAGTGAAGGTTAATATAACAGCAAATGGGGACTAAATGTGGAATAAGATGTTCAAAAAAAAGCACATATGTCCATATAGTGGACATTGACTTTCAAACATGTCAGAAGTCTGGATGTTAATATTCCAAAATCAGATAAAAAACTCTTCTACCAACAGATTCTTTTTATTCAACTCAAAAATTCTCTAATTGCTGAGCTTAACTATATTGGTTTGATGCTAATCGCTTGTAATGATATTTTTATTATTATTTTTAAAAAAAATGCTATTGCAATGCTGTGTACTCAACCAACAGATTCTTAGACCACTTAGATCACTACACCGGCTTTCAATCAAATACAAAATCCAATTTTTTGATTAGTGCTTTCGCTTTTCTACAAAGACTTTAATAGTATTGCTTGCAAATGTATTTCAGACCTGCATACTGTTTATAAACCAAATCAGAATGCTCAGGTTATCCTAGTCTGTAATTGTTCAGTCATTTGTGGAAAAACATGAATAGGTTAAAGTGCATTTAATCATTAGAGCCCCACTCTGTTGAATGCACTGCCTCATGACCTCAAATCTGCCACTACTTTGTCCTATGAGAATAAAATTTTTTTATTATTCTTATTCTTATTAGTTATATTATTATTAATCATCTCTATTTATATGCTTTTTACTTAAATCAAACCAATTATTTTATAATGAGAATCAGTGTGTGTGTGTGTGTGTGTGTGTGTGTGTGTGTGTGTGTGTGTGTGTGTGTGTGTGTGTGTGTGTGTGTGTTTCTGTTACTTTGGAATGTACAAGACACTCACATTCTGCTTGCCCACTATATTGTGGAATGGTAGCTCTGGACTCCATGTGCCCTCAGTAAATGTGGTGGTGGATGCTCTGTGATCTGATTGGTTGGTGGCGTCCTTCATGATATCCTCAGGCAGCGTAAGAAGGCTCTCTTCAGGCTGCTTGATCAGGAAAGTCTCAATGTTGTGCCGGCGCAAGAAATCGTTCCGGTCCTTGCCATGACCCGCCTCAACTTCATAATCGCCATTTAGACAATCCAGCGCTGCTTTAGAAATGTGGATCCGTCTATAACATAACACAAAGCCAGACATTTTAGGCAACTAAAAGGTAGCTTAAATTATGTTAATATGATTTTATAAATGTTTGACAAAATATGTGACTGTCTTACCCTGGTATGCCTCCAGACTCAAGTTTATTGGCAATATCGACATCCCAGGACCAGACGTCAAACTGCCATTTCCTCAGTCCCAGTACCCCACATAAGACTGACCCAGAGTGAATCCCAATGCGCATGTCGATGTCATGCTTCGTACGTGAACGGACATACCTACACACAAACAATGCAGTCTCACATGCACAAAACTTTACCATGCAAATCAATACTGAAAACCTAAATGCATAACCATTAATTAATACTAATCCACACAGACACTATACACAAATCAATTATACTTTTATTAATTTACTTTAATTATCCGGTTTTTTTAACTCATACCAAACCAAAAATATACATCCTACAGACACAATTAATAGTCACATAACCCAGAAGCAATGCCATATTATACAGCATAAACATGGATCATCAGTTGTTGGATGAGATTGGGTTTAACTTTTGAGATTTAATAAACACCGACACTGCAACATCCCAGGATGACAACTGGATGGGTGCATAAATCTGCTAAATCTGCGTATGGCTTGTTCAACAAACATGACAGCGTAATGGGACATATTCACTGGCCTGCAATTTCAACACACATTAATCCCATTGCAAGACTCTAAATGAAACACCGATATAAGGCCCATAAAAGCTAGCAGAACTAAGTACCCAGTTCAGTAAGTGAGTTTAAGCATTAGAAGCTAAATCTGAAGCTCACCTGAAAGTATTGGTGCTATAATAGAGGTGGGATGTTAGCTAGTATTAGAAAAGAAATGACACGTAATTTTCCTGGTAAACTTGTGAAATTGGAAGTCAATTATTTATAATCATTTATTCATTAATCTCTTCCGTTTTGTTGACTCCGATAACTAAACACCATATATATAATATATATATATATATATATATATATATATATATATATATATATATATATATATATATATATATATATATATATATATAGCTAAACACACAGACACACACACGTTGTCTCATTGTCCTTGCTATGACCCATCTCAACCCATTTATCTCATTTTGAATATCCAAGCTATGGCAGAAATACTGCATGAATGTTTTGAAAACCTCATGATGATGTTCCAGATGTTAACATAATTGTGTGTTGTGAGCGTCTCAATGTTAGTAGGTTATGGCCCACAGGTGAAGAGCAAGGAAATTGCTAAAACACACTGACAACTCTTGCAAAAAAAGTAATGCTAAATTAAAACATTTCATGTGTCTCACATCTGTGCCCCCAGGGCAATGGCATATCATAGCCACATCTGTGCAGAAAGCGAGCCATTTTAGAAAGTTTAGTCACATGCACATGTGACTGTAACACCAATCAAACCCAGATCTTATTTAAATCAACAGTAAATCAAAACTACATTGCTTTTAATTTAAAAATAGTTACTACCAACTGTATTTTACTATGTATCTATGAATACTTTCTATCTATAGATATACACATATACAGAACATATTTTTAATGCATATATATGACATTAACATATTATATCACTAAGTGCTTACTTCAGGGCATATTTTTGTTTGAATGAAGTCTGAACATTTGAATTTGTGTCAAACTCATTTTATCATATAACATTGTGCTACAGATGACTTTTCATTCATTACATGGTTTGTGTATATGTACCATTGATGAAATTAGTCTAGACCAGAGGTCTCTGCTATCTGGGCATATTCTTGTTATTCTTGTTAACCTGGGCCTTTTGCCATTGCCTGGCTGTACAGATTCATAAAATTTTGATGTGCTGTTTGGCCTATGTGCATGCCAGGCCTTAATCCAGATATGTGTATAGTTTGAATTTGCATTATTCATTGCTCAAAATGAATGGTCAGTTTATTGAGTTCTGTTTTATGTATTTCTTATTTAACATTACCAAACCCAATCTCTATATATCTCCATATATCTAAAAACATCATATTTAACTAATAAATAAAGTAAATAAAAATTAACACAAGCACAGGATTTACCATTTTTATTTAAATGCATGCTCTTGTGTGTAAGCATAATATCTATGTATCTATGTAATATCTATGTAAAGCTATGTATGCAACATTTACTTAAACTTTCAGTTTAAGTTGTTTTTTTACAATGTCAATAGTTATTGTAAAGTTTCCCTTTCAGGAACTTGAGAAAGCCGACTGCCAGCACTGCACTCACATTCCCATATGATCGCTCCACTCCTGGTGGGCACTCTTCGAGGAGGAATGTGTCCTATTCAAGATCTACGTCGCTCTCTGATTAAGCTTCGGTTCAAAATGCTGACCCTCAAACAGGTCGTGTCTCAGATCAGATTCGAGGACTGGTTGTCATGTGTACTTTCATGTACCCATCCTCACTTCTCACAGGAAGTTCCTGGGGTTCGCTTTTGGGGTCAAAGCGTACCAAATTTGGGTCCTTCCATTCGGCTTTACCTTATCACCCCGCACCTTTACGAAATGTTTCGATGCAGCTCTAGCTTCCCTGAGACTTCAGGGCATCCGCATCCTCCACTATATCAATGATTGGATGATATTAGCTCGATCAGAGCAGTTAGCGGTCCGGCATCGAGATGTTGTTCTCGCTCACATGAAGGAACTGGGGTTTCGGCTTAATGCCAGGAAGAGTGTGTTTTCTCCATCACTCGGCGTCATTTGGGATTCGACAACTATGCGCATGCAGCTTTCCTCTGCCCGCATTGTGTCCATCCTTACAGCTGTCAGGAAGGGCAGTCACTCACTGTCAGGCAGTTTCAGAGACTGCTTGGCTTCATGGCTGCAGCATCCAATGTCATTCCATTGGCTTTTTGTACGTGAGACCCCTTAAGTGGTGTCTCAGGGCCCATAGGTTCTTCACCGAAGTGCAATCCCCTCCATACGATCAATGTCATGCGGCGATGCCTATGTTTGGAGAGATCCCAGGTTCTTAAACTATAGAGGCTGTGGCGGTTGTGGCCACTGAAGGGACACAGCTCTGAGGTTCTAATCTCTCCACCGAGGTATTAGAAACCCTTCTTCAATCCAGAGCTCCTTCCACGAGGAGGTCGTATGCCGCGAGATGACGTCTGTTCACTGTGTGGTGCGCTCAGCACAAATTTGACCCAGTCCACTGCCCAGATGGTTCAGTGCTGGAGTTCCTGCAGAAACAGTTCGCAAAAAGGGATGGCTCTATCCACCATTACAGTCTACACGTCCACTGTTCTGGCATATCAAACCCCCTGTTGGAGCATTCACTGGGCATAGACCCGCTCATGATTCGTTTTTCTCCGCGGCACCCAGAGGCTGAGGCCTCTGGTGGGACCAAGAGTGCCGGGTGGGACCTGGCCGTTGTGCTGGAGGCTCTGTCCAAGCCCCCTTTGAGCCGTTGGATGAGATTCCATGGAGGCACTTATCTGTTAAGACAGCTTTCTTGCTGGCTATCCGCTCTCTAAGGAGAGTAGGTGATTTACAGGCCCTGTCTGTGGCCCCCTCCTTTCTGCAGTTCACTCCAGGCATGGCCAGTTCCTTACTGCACACTAGAGCGGGTTACGTCCCTAAGGTACCCTTGGTCATCCCACGACCTGTTAGGCTCCAGGCATTTAATCCTCCTTTATTCCAGACCCCAGACCAGGAAAAATTGAACCGGCTGTGCCTGGTCCAAGCACTGGACTGCTATGTTTACAGGACAAGTCCCTGGAGGAAGGCGGAACAATTGTTCATCTGCTACGGCCCTCCAAAGAGAGGCCTTCCTGCTCATAAGCAGACCCTCAGCAGACAGATTATTGACTCTATCGCGTCCTGCTACAAGTCCACTGGTCTACCTGCACCATTCAATGTTAGAGCACACTCGACCTGGAATGTGGCAGCCTCTAAGGTTTGGTCCTCTGGATTGTCAATCCAAGCGATGCTGCGGGCTGCTGTGGTGGTATTGGACTCTTGTTCTCAAAGCATTCCGACGCAGCTCGAGTTCCTGAAAGGGAACGTCTCTAGGTTACGTATGTAACCCTGGTTGCCTGAGGGAACGAGACGCTGCGTCTCTATGCCACACTTCCGGCTTCACTCTGTGTGCATTTCATACTTCCTGATCGTGACGTCACCCCGTCGGTGACAGCCTGCCTCCAATTCTGACTGATTGCACACATTATTTAGAGCATGGACAACGTAGCCGCGTTCCCAAAGGTATCCAGGGTTACATACGTAACCTAGAGATGTTCTCAACCAATAGGTTTTATCAACAGGGAGAATTACGGCAGATGACGCTTCTCATCTTCTTCCTCCATCATCATGTAGTTCTTCATTGTAGATATACAATAGTATGAGGCATTCAAAATATAATAATAATAATAATAATAATAATAATAATAATAATAATAATAATAATAAAATAGTAGCAATAACTAGGTCACCAATATCCTTACCTTTTTGGTAAGGATGAATCAAAAGCATGAATCCATTCTTTTCTGTCTCCTCCATGTACAATAAGACGAGTAAACTTTAACGTTTGACTTTAAATTTTAAAAAACAATTTCTGCAATGCACCCCTTTACCAGTTGACATACACTGAAGTCAGCAATTATAAATCTGAGTAATCCAAGACATTGTTAACAGATAATGGAAACAGACAGCCATCCACTGTCCTCAATTAGCATGGGCTAGTCTGAGTTTTTAATCATCGACATGATTCATGCTCAACTCCAGGCTGCATGCGGCTTTATAGCTATAAGCCAAATAAAGCTTATATATCCACACAGCATGTGGCCAATTCCACACCTGTGTATCTTATCTGGACCATACACCACTATACATCAACACCCTAAACTCCAAAAGAGAAATTCTCAACAATTCTACAGGTAATGTTCACACTTGGCTAAAAGTTTGTGGACTTTTTTTTTCCCCATTTAGCCACAAAAGTCTTAATGAAATAAGGCACTGATGTCAAATGACAATGCCTTCTGGCAGAATTCAAATCCATCCCATGACATGTATCAATTTTACAATCCATCCTAATGATGCTCAGTGGGGTTAAGGTCAGGGCTCTTTGAGTTATTTTACTCGTACCTTGACAAACCTTGGTACCTTGGGTGCAGCTACACATTGGCCAAATGTATATGCTATTTACCAACATTACCTGATAGTTTTGATCATGCTGAGACCCATTTCTACACAGCAGTGGGCATGATCTGGTCTGGGTTCAGGAAGGCCTGAGACACAGTAGTAACAATCTCCAAGAATCTTTATCCTCAAACAGTGATGTTCCTAAAAGAGAGACAGGAAAAGAATAAAAAGAAATGTAAAATTTGAGTGAAAGGCAATTCAAAGTGAAGAACTGAGGGTTACTGCCACTTTTCCTTTAATGACTAAAATTGCGAGTAATCGTGGTAAAATCTCCCTGAGAAACATATCTGTAAGAGTACATTTGCATTCTTGAAAGAACATTAAATAATAATCTCAATGATATCTATTACTCCTGCTTGCTGCGATGTTTACATGCTCTCACGACTCTGTAAACAACTGTGCAGAAACAAAAGACAAGTTAGCGCTGCTCATCACTGCTAAACACTACACACTGCCACAATTAGCCATGCTTTGAGTCATAATTGTATGCTTCAGCTGCTAGCACTAAATGATATAGTGCAAGCGCAGACTGAGATCGGTTCACGATGGTAGAAGATACAAGGGTTAAACAGTTTTTTTATTTACAACAAAATTAAGTACACTACTATACAATCTCTGCAAAGTATCTAAATGTACAACGTTTGGTGAATGGTACATAACATTTTTGTAAGTCAAATATATCATACACTCACTACTACTGCGACAAAAAAAACGATTAAAGTCAGGTGTGCCAGCGGTGAGACTAATCAGTGCAGTCTGTTACAGTCCGGAGATGGCAATGAAGAGGAGAGAGACACCAGCCTTGGGTAGAGGGCCACCAAGCAGAGGCAAGCAGAGGGGTCGCCGAATGGTGACTGAACGTGGACAGACGGTGGTAAAAAACGTGCCGGCCGGCGAGTGCACTGGACAGAAGCTTGGGCCGGTCCGCTCAAACTCAGGCGGGAGCTAAAGAGAGAAAGCGGTCCGATGCGCGAGTGAGATGGGCGGACGTCAAGATGGAAAAGTACCCCGAACCGCAGGTGTGTGGGCGTGAGTACTGGAAAGGAACGTGCCGGGGTGAAAACGAAAGTAAATAAATAAAGCTTTGCTTGCTGAACTTTTGCCTGTCTCTCTTTTTCCATCGAGGAACCAGTGAATGTGTTAAAACAAGCTGCAAAAACAGAAGTGTGACAGAAAAACTTAGCAGCCAATTTCTTTATACAGCCTCAGAAAATATACACTCCATGGAAAGTATTGAGACAATGGACTTTTCCAGTCATATGTGGTACTTCCCTGAACTGTCACCACAAAGTCATACAATTGTACAGAATGTCGTTGAATGCAGTAGCATTACATTTTCTACTCACTTAAACTAGGAGACCCAAACCTGTTCCAGCATGACAATGTCCCTGTGTATAAAGCAAGGTCTATGAATATATGCTTTGCATTAGTTGAAGATCTCAAGTAGCATGCACTGGCCTTAACCCTATTGAACACAATTGCAATGAATTGAAATGCTGACTGTACCCTGGGCCTCCTCACAGTACATTAGCACCTGACATCACTATTAACCTCCTCAAGGCTGAATGAGCACAAACTTCCACAAACACAATCCAAAATCTAGTGCAACATCTTCCCAGAAGAGTGGAGATTATTATAACAGCACATGGGGACCAAATGTGGAATGGTGTCCAAAAACCTATAGTGTGTATAGTGTAAACTCTATAAAAAAACTCAATCATTGAGATTCTGTCTCCAATAAATGTTATCTTCTCTGTGCAAAAGAAAAACTTTGTTGATGTTTTTGGAATAATAATTCAGTATTTTCATATTTATTGGCAGTTAATGGCATTCTGTATATTTCAGTGTTAAAAACCGGTTGGACAGTGGTGCTAAGCTACTTGCTGTAGCCTAAATGCTGCAAAAAAATTTGACTTTAAATCAGGGTCAGCTTTACTCATAGCCGAGACACTCTTCTGTTTTCGGCAAACTGCAACAAGAATACCAATATGCACAACCTCAAACTGCCTGTACACAATTCAGCTCTGAATATGGTGCAGTGAAAAAAACAATCCTGTTTCTGCGCAAACCTGTGAAAACATATTCAGTGATAGAGTCAGTAATTCAATCAGCAGCTGCTGCAACAGTCACATGAGCCTGAAATAAGCTTCATTTTATATTTATGGTAGTGTTCAGGCAACAAAGCTGAGCTTGAATATTACAGCCAGTGATGTCAGGCTAAACAGTCCTCAGCAAGTAATTTCAAATCTGTGTTTGTGAATAGAAAGAAGAACCCTGTCAGTCAAACGTACAAGTCCTGTATGGCTGTGAATCCAGGGAAAAAAGAAACAGCATATGTTCCAGATTTTTTTTTTTATGTTTTAGGGAGGTTATAATTTAACCCCAAAATGCTTATTACCTAACATATTGAAATCATTTAGCGCAGGTGGGCGGTCAGGACCAGCAAAGTCTTCTCTGCTGGCTCAAACGCTATCAGAAGGACTGACCTACATTTACAAACTAAAATTCGAATATTTGTTCCATGAAATTATATTAACTTATTACCAACAGTTTATTGTCTTCATTTTGTAGCGTTTCTCTTGGCTGCACTGCTTCCAGTAGGTGTATGTGGATGTTAGATTTTTTGTCCAATCAGATTTCAGCCTCTATGTGCTGCCATGTCAATCTAATCTGCCCAGGGCCTGCAAAGTCTGTCCTGCAGGCTCTTTGACCATTGAGAATATTACCAACCAGTCTTTTTCTTTAACCAATCAGATTTCATATTTGCCTCACAGGGTTAGCTAGCTGGCCCAGAATAGCGTTAGCTTTTTTTTTCGTCCTCTGATTGGTTGGTCAGAGGGAAACTGTTACAGTCAAGTTCAACTGGCAAAACATGTCTGTAGCTCTGCACACATTAATACATCTGAGTTGGACTTTTTTATGCCTACGGAGGAAGAGAAATTTATTTGGTCTCGGACATACTTAAAAATACATTTTCAAGAAAAGCTAGACATCATGAGGAGAGGTTGACCAACAGCTAACTCGCTTGTCTCAGCCCGGGGAAGGGTTTGTTCACCACTTCCAGACCAGTCAATACGAGCGGTACCACTGGCTTACAGCCTCTGAGGAGCGGTGCAAATTATAAGTATGCGTCTTTGGTGAGTAGGTTGTATTTTATTTACAATTTCTATGTTTTTGTCATGTTATTAGACAAATATTGATTCTGAACTGCTCCAGATGTTGTAGAGTGTAGAGGTTTGGAGTTCTGGGTTTCTTGCTTTAGTAAAATGGTATTCACCTTCCATATGTGAAAAGCCTCTCTCTCTGTAATGCCACGCGTTGTTATATTGCGTTTTTGTTTAGTATTGATGGTTTCTATAATTGCGACGTGATAGTGGTGGTATTAAGAGGTGGATTAAGTCGAGTAAGTCCCCATTGAAGGCCCAGGTACCAAATGCATGGCCTGCCACTGATAGCATCGTAATGGGCAGATATAAATTTTATAAGATATTGAGATTATCACTTAAATAACAGGAAATGACTGCTGAATAATTCCATCTATTACAATGATAGATTGAACAAAAAAAAATGTATGATACTTGATTCCTATTAGATTTTTATAAATATATATTTTTTTAGACATTTAAAAGCTTGGTATTGTTTCATTCACTTATTTTGATATATCTTTAATATCAGTTAATGATATTGAGAATGATAATATGTGAATATTTATTATATTTTTGTACACATTTTACATAAGACATGTTAGGAAGCATGTACACCACTGCTGTACCTTATAAACTTCTGCCAGCACCACAACTTGTCCACAAGTGGCAGAGACTACCCAACTGTATCTATGAATCAAGTCTCTTTGGGTGGAACACACAATATTACACAATTGTATCCCATCATCCTAAGCTACGTGTAGGAAAACACTAGTTCTAAAGCTGATAGAGTCCATTAAGCCATCAGGTGAGCACTGGAAATGAATGGAAGGCACAAGAAGAAGTGGAAATGGGCAACCAGCAGTCTGCAACACCAAGAAGTCATTGACAGGGTCCAGGCTCTGGTCCAAAGCCAACAAGAAACAAAAAAAGGAATGAGTCATAGCAGAAGCAGCAAGTGAGGGGAAATAGCAATGCATGTACAAAACTCTGTCTCAAGGACAGTTTTGACAGGTCTCACAAGTCTGGCTTGGTTATCTGATTAGATTTGCATATTATACCCTAGAATGTCATAGCAACCTCTACCCAATAGTTTAGCAGAGAGGAAAGTTGCACTCTATAATACATCTTTCCAACACAATCATACAGGCCCCAAGACTATGCTAGCTTAAAGGCAGGTGGCGACACGATCCGGGTCTGAGGAAGCTGGCAGAAGTGATGGAGATTGCTGCTAAGTGCAGGGTGGCCAGCTGGAAGGCTGTCATATATCCTGTGGAGGTTGGCTTCATGTGCACATCAACATCACACCTCATCAGGGACAGCTTGGTTCTGTGAGCCAAGCTGCTAAAAGCTGGAAGAAAGCTGACATAGGAGACGGAGAAGGCCACAGAGAATGACTAGATGTTGGGAAATGCACATTGAATCTGAAAGCCAACTGCATCAGTTTACCAGCAAATGATGTACTGATTTTGAACTAACAAAGTTTACTGGTCTCGTGGGTGAGGACCCCAAAACTGGTATCACTGGTAGTGGCATGCCTATCATGTAGCAACAACCAAATGCTTACTGCATAAAAAATCCAAACATATTTATTAAAAAATTGGCCACAATTATTTGTAAATGCACTTGCACAATAAAACAACACTATTTAGTAATAGGGTATTTTTTTATAATATGGAGTTACCACCTTCCCTTGCTTTACCATCCTACTAAGTTAAACACACGCATATGAGACAGCCTACTTAAGTCAGAAAGTGTGTATGTGTGTGTGCTTGTATGTATTTCGGGTACTCACATGTGCGAGGCGATCAAAGCGAGCAAAGAGCTCGTTAAGCATTCGGACAAGCTCTTGAGCCGAGAGGGTGGTGGACAGGTTTGTGAAACCCTTTACGTCAGCAAAAAGAATACTGCAGGAGACACAGGCATCACACATGTAAACACACACATTTTCCTGTCTCTTGTCCCTACACAATTCTGTTCTCAATAATGTCATGTCACTAAAGGTATAATTGGTAGTACTACACACTTACAAACTGATTGATTGATTTGTTCTTGAAATGTCAACCTTTTTGTCCTTTTCTTTATACTATTTCCTGCTGCAATGTAACTGATCATGCTTCATTCAATAAGTCCCTGATACACCTCTCTCTCTCTCTCTCTCTCTCTCTCTCTCTCTCTCTCTTTCTCTTGCTCTCTCTGAGTACATAATTGAATATGATCTCAGATTTCTCACAGCATCATCATAGGGATAAAAGAAGAGTTTATTGTACTACACATACTATTTGTCACATACAGGTTAAGTTTGTAAAAAAAAAAAAAAAGTAACTTTATGATAAATATTCAGTATATGTACCATCATTATCGTCACTGACTAAATACATATAAGAAAAATACTATATTTGGAAGTTAAGAAATTCAAGTGTATTGAAAATAGTATTAATCAAGCTGAAAGAGGATCTCAAAAATACAGTGATAAGGATGGTTCAAGCCAAATTATCTTCAGCCAGAGAACGCAGACGTTAGCTCTGTCTTGGGGTCACAAAGTCTTTAAAACTACAGTATGACACCTACATCACTACAAGTCATTTGGAAGGGTTTTAAGAAAAAAATCTTTTACGTTAATCAAAAAAAAAACCTCACAAGTGTCTTAAGTACTGACTACAAGAGTGCCAATAATTGTGGCACACATATTTAAAAAATGAATTTTTTTATATAATTTTGTGATGTATATTTTTGTGATATATTGTTTTTTTTTATAAAACAAACAAAGAAAATGTTGAGTATTTTGGGGAATTTTTACACAAAAGATTAAATGTTTCAATAATAAATGTGTCGATCAACTGACCGTTTCGTGACTTGAAATACAGCATTTTGCAAAACAATTATTTCCTCTGAGAAACCAATTTCATATTTGTCCTTTAAATTAAACAGTTCTGTCTGGATCCGGTCATATCAGGTCAAACAATCTTGGGTGCAGACCAGGTTCAGACTTCAATTTAAAGCCTATGCAGTCCTCTAGTTGAAAGCATTCTTTCAGTTTGTGTTTGTTTAATCGTTGTTCAAACTCCTGCCTTGGTTTAATATATTCAAATCTAGTGTTATTTAGAGTTATATATTTTGTCTAATAAAACCTTTGTCTGTCTGTATCTCTCTAATGGATTGAAAATGGAAATGGATCACCATTTCCATCACCACCAGGACAGAACTGAATCATTATAATAAATTGTAATTCTTATTACATGTGTAATACTGCATATATGTTGAGGTCTATGCAAGTTGTAGTGAAGGCTGAGCGTATGTATGTACAAAAACACATTAGTAGGGAAGGGACTGCTGCTTGAATTAAAATGGAGGCTTGGTGGAGTTACCTGACGTTCTCATAGCGGTGGATATAGATGCGGTGAAACTGATGCTGCAGATTCTCATCTTCAACGTTGCTCATGTCATTAATCATCTCCAGAACCACGAACCGTGGTAGCACTGACAACACCAGACGCTCCTGGCACAAGGGGACATGGGTAATCAAGTTCAGTAGCCATCATTATTCACATGCACATAATAGCTCTTATTCATCAACGCTGCACAAAAATAAGCATCGATTTGAGTGCACAACATGACATACGAGCAGATCTGGAACGCTGATTCGTGGAACGACATCAGAAACAAGCAATGGTTTGAGCACAAATAATTAATCACACTCAACAATGTGGACACAAGTTCCTCCACTGTAGGCCCTTTTTGGCCTGTCATATGGCACACCAATAACTACCCTCTTATACATTATACAAATATAACTACTACTCAACTGAAGGACTAATGATCTAAAAAAAAAATATGACCTGATAAATGACTAATGACCTGATAAAAATCAACATCAGAGCATTCTGGTCCACATTTACAACTAATAATGATAAGCAAGTTCCATTCGCCATAACCTACAATTTAGTTTGAGCTTCCTGCTTGTGCAATTATTATTAGTGTTAAAGTATTTTATGTTTATACTTGCACTAGTCTACTTACTATAATTAACTATGATTATTAATTGTTTATGTGGTCTGCACAAATTTCAGATTGAAAATTGATTGATGATTTTCAGCTAAATGATGCTGCCACCACCCTGCTTCACTATTTAGTGGTTATATCAAACCATAAATCATTTTGGCCTATGGTTTTGGTTTTCATGACAACTTTCATCTAGCCACCACACTGTACCTCAGACATTATGAGATACTAATGCTGCCATAGGTCTCTTGGGTCCTGGATACGTTTTCATGTTGTTTTTTTTGTCAGTTTTGAAAAGATGTCCTTATTTTAGTAATGTTATTGTGCTGCCTCAATTTCAACACTTGATGATGGTCTTCACAGTGTTTCATTGTACATTTAATTATTTAGACTTTTTTTTTTCTATGCCTCTTCTGATCTATAGTTTACAAAAATGAAATCATGCACATGCCTTGTAAACTCTTTCATTTGAATGGCACAAAATTAATAGATGGGCTTTTTCACAACGTGTTCGTGTAAGTGAACAGTTTTTATGGAAGTCTGGAAGAATCGTTGAGAAAGATTTAATTCCTGTGTCCCTCTGTCTTTCCCTAGAACACACACTAAACACATACATAACACAACCCCTTCTTTTAATTACACACACAAAACAGAACACCGATACACACACGCACGCACACACGCACACAAACAATAAACTCATCGCTTTAACGCGCAAACATAACAGCACACAATAATCATTGCAACACACACAAGCAGGCACACACACGCAGGCACACAAAACAGAAACCCTTGTCTTAAACACACAAAGACACACAGACACAAACGAGCACAACCGTGTGCCCCTAATTCTCATTCCCCTTTGTTGCTCTCTCACACACACAGACAAGCATCTAGCTTCTAGGAATTCCTGACTCATAGTGAGGGGAAAAGAAAATGTAATTGATTTAAATATGTGAGAAGTAATCTCATGAGGAAGTCAGCTGAAAAGAAAAAGGTACTCAAAGTCCTAAGGGATATTTACCTTCCATCTATCACCATTTGTCTCCTTTCCCCTCGCTCTTTCCATTCCTCTATCTTACAGAGAGCTCTCATGTGATTTGTTGAAGGGGGTTCCATTTGCCAGTCAAGTGGGGCCCATGATGCAATCACTGTGTGTGTGTGTGTGTGTGTGTGTGTGTGTGTGTGTGTGTGTGTGTGTGTGCACAGTTCTTTTCCCCCAAGGGCGTGCTTGTATGGTAATCTTACTTCTATAAGAATCTCTCAGAAATCGACACTTGCGCAGAGAGTGATTCTGAGCCATTCTCTGGTCTATATGGTCATGAGAGCAATTATCTTTCAATATTTTTTTTTTTTCCAATCTGTGTAAAACAGATTGAAAACACAGACTCACACAGACACACTAACCTGTCTCTGATTCTCGGTCTCCAGACGAAGGCGAGCTTCAATGCACCTGCGGGTCTCCAAAAAGGCCTGGCGCTGAGCACGGTCTGCCAGGTAACTGATAAACACACCAGCAGTGTTCATACACAGGAACAACAACACCTGGGCACAAAGCTAGAAAGAGAGAGAGAGAGAAATAGACAGATTAAAGGGCATATTCATTTATTTATATATATATATATATATTATATATATATATATATATATATATATATATATATATAATATATATATATATATATATATATATATATATATACAGTGCCCTCCACAATTATTGGCACCCCTGTTTAAGATGTGGTCATGGACTTCAAAAAATTCCCCTTTTTTTTTAAAACAACATAGAACCCAAATGCAAAAAAAGGGAAAAAAAAATCTTTTATTTAAGTACATTACTTTGGTGGTAAAAAAAATCACACATTTAGAAAAAAAAAAAAAACTTGAAATCATGTGTGCCACAATTATTGGCACCCCTGATGTTAATACTTTGTACAACCTCCTTTTGCCAACAAGACAGCACTTAATCTCCTCCTATAACATTTCACAAGATTGGAGAACACAGAGAGAGGGATTTTGACCATTCTTCTTTGCACAATCTTTCTAGATCATCCAGTGTCCTGGGTCCTCTCTTATGCACTCTTCTCTTTAGCTCGCCCCACAGGTTTTCGATTGGGTTGAGGTCTGGGGACTGAGATGGCCATGGGAGGACCTTGAGTTTGTGACTGCTGAACCACTTTTGTGTAGATTTTGCCACGTTTTGGATCATTATCCTGCTGAAAGACCCAATGATGACCCATCTTCAGCTTTCTGTCAGAGGCCATCAGGTTTTTATTTAAAATATCCTGGTACTTCAAAGCGTTCATAATGCCATGCACCCTAACAAGGTTCCCAGGGCCTTTGGAAGAGAAACAGGCCCACAGCATCACAGATCCTCCACCATACTTCACGGTGGGCATGAGGTGCTTTCCGGCATACTCATCTTTTGTTTTACGCCAGACCCACTTAGAGTGTTTGTTGCCAAAAAGCTCAATCTTAGTCTCATCATGACCAAAGCACATGATACTAGTTGAAGTCCCAGTACCGCTTAGCATACTCCAGACGTTTACGTTTGTGAGTGTTAGTGAGAAAAGGCTTTTTCCTTGCATGCCTCCCAAACAGCTTGTTGGCATGTAGAGAGCGTCTGATGGTTGTTTTGGAGACTCTGTGTCCCCAAGATGCCACTCTTTGATGCAATTCTGTGACGGTGAGCTTGGGAAATTTTTTTACTTCTCTTACCCCATCCTCCTTGTGGCAAGATAAACTTGGGACCTCTTCCAGCCTTGTTTGTCACTGTTCCAGTTGTTTTAAACTTCTTAATGATTCCTCTGACTGTAGATACCGGCAAGTTAAGGCGAGTGGCTATTTTCTTGTAGCCATTGCCTGACTTATGAAGGTCGACACACATCTGCCTTACTTGAATGGTGTGTTCTCTTGTCTTTGCCATGTTGACAAATGGGTAAGAGAATTAGGCCTCTGTGTCACGTCATATTTATACCCCAGGGAAACAGGAAATCATGAATTACTAATTAAAAGTCCCTAGATACCCTGACCAACCTTAGCAACTACAGAAAAATATATATAAAAAAAAAAACAATTAAATTTTTCAGAGGAATTGTTAGGGGTGCCAATAATTGTGGGACACATGATTTCAAGTTTTTTTTTTTTTTCTAAATGTATGATTTTTTTTACCACCAAAGTAATGTACTTAAATGAAAGGTTGGATTTTTCTTTTTTTTTGCATTTGGGTTCTATGTTGTTTTAAAAAAAAGGAGAATTTTTAGAAGTCCACGACCACATCTTAAACAGGGGTGCCAATAATTGTGGAGGGCACTGTATATATATATATATATATATATATATATATATATATATATATATATATATATATATATATATATATATATATATATATACACACACACACACACTGATCGGGAATAACATTTTGACCACCTGCCTAATATTGTGTTGGTCCCCATTTGGCTGCCACAACAGTCTTTACTGATCGAGCACTAACAGCATTTGAGCTGTTTGAGCTAGCTCATCTGTAGCTCAATAGCACATCAATATCTCATCTGTTGGATCGGACCACATGGGCCAGCCTTTGCTCTGTCACCACTTCATCACTGTTCCTTCCTTGGACCACTTTTGATAGATACTGACCACTGCAGACCGGGAACATGCCACAGAAGCTGCAGTTTTGGAAATGTTCTGGCCCAGTTGTTTAGCCCTCATCAAACTCACTTAAATCCTAACACTTGCCCATTTTTCCTGCTTCTAACACACCAACTTTGAGAACAAAATGTTTACTTGCTGCCTAATATCTCTCACCCACTAGCAAGTGGCATGATGAAAAGATATTCAGTGTTATTCACTTCACCAGTCATAATGTTATGCCTGATTGGTGTGTATATACACAGTATCTCACAAAAGTAGTACACCCCTCACATTTTAGCAACTATTTTACTATATCTTTACAAGTGACAATAATATAGAAATGAAAATTGGATTTACTTAGCAGTGTAGATTTACTGTACTCTAAAAATAACTCAACATACAGTCATTATTGTCAAAATAACTGGCAACAAAACTGAATAAACATATTGAAACTGTGTCCAAAGTTTCAATATTTTGTGTGAGCACCAGTTTAATGTAGCACTGCCAATTCTCTTGGGCATGGAATTCACAAGAGCTGCACAGGTTGTTGCTGGGATTGTCTTCTACCACTCCAAAATTACATCATGGAGCTGCTGGATATTAGACACATGGCAGTTCTTCACCTTCAGCTTGATGATGCCCCACAGGTGCCCAATAGGGTTCAGGTCTAGAGACATACTTGGCAACTTCATCACCTTCACCTTCATCTTCCTCAGCAAGGCAGTTGTCATCTTGGCGTTGTGTTCGTGATCAGTATTATGTTGGAAAACTGCTGCTCGGCCCAGTTTCGGAGGGGACAGCAACATGTTTTGCTTCAGAATGTCTCAGTACATGTTGAAATCCATGTTTCCCGCAATGAACCGCAGCTCCCCAGTACCAGCAACACTTATACAGCCCCAGATCATGATGCTACCACCACCATGCTTGACTGTAGGCAAGACACAGTTTTCTTGGTTCTCCTCACCAGGGTGTCACCACACATGCTGGACACTTCATGAGCCAAAAAGTTCATCTTAGTCTCAATAGAAAACGGGACACGGTTCCAGTAGTTCATGCTCTCAGACAGGTTGTCTGCAGCAAACTGTTTGCAGGGTTTTTTGTGAGCCAGCTTCAGAAAAGCTAACCGACTTGTTGCAGTGGGCAGCATATGGTCTGTGCACTGACAACCTTCCTCTTCTGCAACCTCTCAGCACTCATACGTCTGTTTTTTAAAGCCAGTTTCTGCTCCTGACGCACAGTATGATTACTCAACTTTTGAGACGGACCCTTGTAAGGTCTGTTCGAAATGGAATCCATCTTGGAAAACGTCTGTATGACCCTGGCCACTGTACTGTAACTCAGTTTCAGGGTGTTACCGATGTTCTTATAGCCTACGCCATCTTTGTGGGGTGCAACAATTCTAATTCTCAAATCCTCTTTGACATGAGGTTCCATGTTGAACATCCAGTGGTCAGAATGAGAGAATTATACTCAAAGCACCAAATTTGAACTGCACTAATACACAAATTTGTATGGTCCTTTTAAGTAAACAAAAACATGAACGTGATAAATAGTACTGTAAATGTGGCTTTGCATAGTTAAGCAACATACAGCTGTTATCACTTAGGGTTTACTCACTTTTGTTGGCAGCTATTTTGACAATAATGGTTGTATGTTGAATTATATTTAGAGGACAAGCCGTGCTTTTATTTATTCATTAAAAACAACAACAAAACAACAAATAAACGAGCCATGTGGTTGTATTAATTAAGTGCATTAATAATTCTAGAAATGTTTGTGTGCGTGTGTGTGTGTGTTTTTGTGAAAAAGAGGGGCAGCTGTTTGTATATTCCCATGTGTGATGTGTAACAATAGTATTATCTTAATTAAGTATTTAATTTGGATGTTTCTCTCATTATAATTTTGCAGATGGTCTTTTATGGCATAAGTTTTATCACATAAGTAACCCTCTCTGGACTAAAAGTGTATTACATTACCAACGCGTCAATTAAAATTTTTAAATTAGCCATGACAGTTCTGACTTTTTAAGTGGGTCTGATATATAGTGCACACTTCCCACCAATCAATCATCAATTCTTTTAATGATCCTTAGCCCACAACCTCATCACACGATCTTCAGTCATGTTTTTATCCATGTCTCCTGAATACAAGTTACATTTACCTTTTAGGAATGACTTTAACAATATCATTTTCCTCTTTATTGTGGTTGGTTTGTGTTTTGTTCATGTTCTGCTTTATGTTTTCTGACTTGATTGTGCCTTTTGTTTATTTTCTGACCATTTACCCTGCTCATGTTTCAGGGTATTGAATATCATTATGATTTATATGCTACATTGGTTTTAATAAACTAGCAAAGTTACACCTCTTTCTGCTGGTCTGTTTCATGGCAGAAGTCATTGTAATCTTTTCTGCACAAGTTCTTTGCTATCCTACACTATAACCTCTTAACCCGGGTCCTGGCTCCCCCTTGCCTGTGCACTGTATATTATTCCCTACATTAACACATCCACTTTACTTCAGGGATGGCAGTTAAATAGGTGTTCAGTTGAATCAATGTATTGGAAGTCAGGAAAACACTTAAATGTGCAGTACAGGGGTACTCAAGGATCAGGGTTGGGAGCTTGTAGCCTACTCTCATGACATCTTAATCTATTTCAGCTCTTTTAACCAAGCATGCTTGATTTGTGAATAGGCTGCTGATTAGACATATCTAGAAGCCATCTAATTTTTTTAATACATAAAAAAACATGCCAAAAGTCCCAAATGATGTCTATGGTTTAAGCAAAAGTCAAAAGGGTCATCATAGAGAAGGTCAGTGTTCAAGCAGTTAGATCAGAAACTGACAGAGAAACTTAAAAAAAAACAGTGTCACATCATTGCAACCCAAATTATATTTAAAGAGGAATTAAAAAGGGATCAAAAAATCACTCTGGAACAATCAAACAAATTGCAAATATCCTAAAGCAACCCTTTGTATTATACCTAATTCTTGATTCATCTGGATTCAAGTTTATACAAACATACATTTTAACCACTCATGGTGAGGGTTGAGCAATCCTATTTATTTGACATGCAATACCGGAATAATTTTGACATTGGCTTATTGGAGTCAAACACTGCTTCATTCTCTATAACCCAGGACAAACTTGATGGACCACCCTCTTACCTAGATTTAATTTCACTCTATCATTATTCAGGTTCAAAAGAATTGTACATTACTTGACAAACCTGAAGCTATTAAATAACAAATCCACCAGTCTTTATCACATGATCCTGATACTTCCCAGATCTATAGTATGTCCCTTCCCGATTTTGCTATCCTTTCAAAAACCTGGGCTTCTATTGCCATTGCCACTGGTCAACTAATGACCCATCAACTCTGTGCAATAAAATGTTGTAGGGAAAAATCACTGCAAGAAATACAAGAGATACAAGCTCCATGCTCTGTGTTTGTCCAAAGGTTTCATGCATTGCCCAATTTTGCAAACTCCTGCCCTTACAAAGAAATGTTTACATATCACTATAAACATTATCACTCTCCTCTCATGTTTGAACAACTGTCTTAGTCCCTTCAGCTTCCTGTCTTAACTACATCTTCCAATAGGGCAACAATAGTACAATAAAAGCATTGAAATTGTTATTATTTAAATTATTATTAACCCGTATTTTCTTAGACAAGACTACGATTTACTTTGCAAATATGAAAGAAATTTAAGGATACTATTCTATAATTCTATAGTAATTCTTGAACCATTAATGAAATTGGTTGAAACCTCCTCACATCCTGAATTCACTACCTAGTAGAACTGTCATGTTTTCTCCCATAGGAGAAACCCAAATGATGGGTTACTTAATGTAATCTTGGGATCTTTGATAACAGAGTGAGGTGTTTCACTATGGGAATCGCTTTGGGCGTGACCAACTACGGAAGCTCCTATGACACCACGTCTGTCTTGACAGACAGGTCGACCTGAGATCAGTTACAATATCATTGTAGCAAGATTTCTTCCCATTTCTGTGCAAGTAGGGAAGTGTTGGTGAAACACCTCAATCTGGTATCAAAGAACTCGGAATTACGTTAAGTAACCCATCGTTCTTTTTCTAACTTCACTTTGTTTTTCACTATGGGAGATATAGACCACTTCCAGATTGCAGGTGATCCCGCTATACCTAAATTACAATTGCTCTGACCTTCTGGGTCCTAGCACTGCATGTGCTAAAAATGGGTCAGACACATTCAGTCGCACAAAAGTTTGTGGCATAGCCCAACCAGCTAAATTTCCTGAAGAGACACTCCACCAAGTAGGGCCCATGATGTGGCCATCCCCCAAGTAGAGTGGGCCCTTAGACCCTCGGGTGCCTGAAAACCTCTGCATTCATATGCCAGAGATATAGCCTTAACAATCCAGTGGGACAGCGGCTGTCTTAAAAATGGCTTCCCCGTGTGAGGAGCAGCCCAAGACACAAACAGTTGGTCATTCTTCCTAAAACCTGCTGTTCTCTTGACATATGTATGGAGAGCCCACACTGGACATAAGGAATTCAACCTCTCCTCCTCCCAAAAAGAGAATGGAGGAGGGTGGAAAGCCTAAAGCTCTGCAATGGTACATCTATAAAAAGAATCCACTACTTTAGCTACAAACCAATGGGTTAGGGCAAAAGGAAACTTTTGTGAGCCCTGGGGCAAACTGTAAACAGGATGGACTGACAGACAGGGCTTGCAGCTTGCTCACATGCTTAGCTGCCTTGAGGGAGAGAAATGTTATCCCTATGCCATCCAATAGCTCAAAAGGGTGTTGACAAAGAGCCCCTAAGACCATAGACAGATCCCACAGTGGAACCATCTGCCTAGCCACCTCTTACGGTGCGCTCCTTTCATAAAACGACTTATTAAAGTGAGGCGACCTGCAGGTTCGTTAAAACTGTTCCATCGGCACAACTTTGATTGCCCTTTAGCTTGAAAAAGAGTTGATCTCGGCCTTTAGGATGCGAGCCAACACCCCTCGGCCATTGAGATTAACACCCCGTTGAGTCTGGGGGTTTCATGGCAAATTAAAGTAGGGTGAGAGTAGGGTGTGCTTGATTCTTCCCTGTAATTTTCGAAAACTAACGCCCTCGGCTGTCCGTCTGGATGTGAAAGTGGCAAATTTATTGTGTTTATCTGAACACATTGTGTAAGTGCTTGGTTACACTGAGCATTTTTTTTTCATTGCTCGAACTCAAGGAGAACTTTAGGAGAAAGTCCTTACGGAATTCAGAACCGGGCTCCTTCTCTTTGCAGGCGGAGAGAGGAGGATAGAAGAACATTCGTGTGTCAGGCTGTAGCTTCTTCTTTTGTTCCTCAGGGTGGGTTGGACGGGTTCTAGCTGCTGCGGCCGCAAATGAATGCTTCCCCCATGGTCCCGAGCCTGGTCCCGAGTCTGATCTTGGGCGCTGGCCAGCATGCTCACTGACTGCGTATTTGTACATCCTTTGATGGATGGACGCTGTCAGTCTTTCCATCTTGCTTGGCAGCTAAATTTGAGAGGAGGCAGAAATAGAGCTCAGATAGATTCAAATGGAGGTGGTAGGCCACCAAAGACTCTACCGCTGGGGGTCTGGTCAACACCAGCTCTCCCATCCCTTGAAACTCTAGCTTAGAGCACCTTTTTATGAGAAGCTTACTTTTAAAGGGGGTATACCAATGGCAGGAGTTGTCTCGCTGCGGGTTGAGCAGGCGGCAGCCTTTTCCTGTCGTAAAGGTTCCTTTCAGCTCCTTCGCAGCCTAGTTTTGCTGCGGCTCATTCACATATAAGGCTGAGCCGCCCGCGCTGTGGGGTCTCAACTGTTGGGCCGGGAAGGGACAACTGTCGCCCTCATCCTCATCCTCCATATACAAATCGGTGAGGTCAGAGTTAACATCGGCCTCTGCGTCCTCGTCACACGGTTGTTCCTTCTCCTTCGCGAGGAACAGAGCTGGCATGACCAGCGATTTGGCCTCCATGAAGCCCACCCAGCTCGTGGCAGCTCGTGGCTGACGGACGTAGATTTTGCGGCCACACCGGACAGACATGGGTCTTGTTGGTTAGCCACCGCCACTCTCAGCCGTCTTTCAAAAATTTTCACCGGCATTGACTTTTCGTACAGTAGTTAGCCCTTCGATGGCTCGCCTTGACACTTATAGCCCTAGTTAGCTTGATGCCACTAATTCCCTACTGCAGTAATTTAATACTCGATAGGTCGAAAAGGAATAGCACGCCTTGACGCGGACACTATTTCGCATTTTGCGATGTCACTCAGCATGATCCCGTTTGACAGGTTTCACGTTTGATGGCAAAATCTAATGACAGCCTGCCCGATAAACAGTTTAGCAAAAACTAGCAGGAAACTGGATGTGCTAAGGGAGCTCGACGTAGTCCCTCATGGGAAGAAAGCGCAAATGATATTGTAAGGGGTCAAGACAGATGTGGTGTCATAGTAGCTTCTGTAGTTGGTCACGCCCAAAGTTCCCATAGTGAAACACAGAGTGAAGTTAGAAAAAGAACTCCCTAAATCATTCAATTGCCTGACTCATACCATTCTATTGTATAATGGGCAACAAACTATTTGTCATTCTTTGGATTGCCACACCCACAAATGCTCCAGCTGGTTTCAAAAGATAGAGGGGGCATGAGAGTAAACATTCTCATTTAGTGTTTTTTGTCTGCCAGTGTTTATCTCTTTGTGTGATCTGTGTGCAGCTGACAACAACCATCTCAAACTCTTCCAGTTGGCACTGGAACCCACAGTGAATATAGTCTTCATTCACTCATCAGTTCACTGGGAAACAATAGAATTCCATGTGCTTCCAACCAGCTTTGTGAACAGTATGTAGAGAAGAACCATGAACTGTTTAAAATGTTATTATGTTCGGCATATTCCATAGTGTCTGTTGTCAGCAGAATGGGCAACATTATTAAAGAAATTGTAGCAAAGACTAGGATTTAATCACAAAAAAATTTAAGGTTATTCAGGTGTAATAATAACTAGGTTTGTATCTTTGCATTTGATTTAATGTTGCAGCTTTTTAAATATGTCATACTTGGATTGATTGCTTTTGTATCCAATGTATCTCTTCCCTCTCATCCTGCTAATCAGTTTACTGGGAGGGAGTTTTCTGGGAACAAGCTAGACAAAAGGTGAGTAATGTGGAATACCTGAGCCCTGTTTTACCTCTTACCTATATTTGATCTCTTTCTTTTTCTCTCCTCTCTGCCTCAATGCACTTTTTACAGTCAGTTGGGTAAATGTAAATTGAGTAAAAGCTGAGCAAGCGGTTGCGAGCAAACTGTAATTCTGCAAAAATTGTGCTTTGAAGGTTTTTTTACTCTTTTCCTATTGTGCAAAAAACGTGCTCACATTTAAAAAGAGCTCATGTGACCTTTTACTTTAGGTCTACTGCAGTGTTTCTAAATTAATACCATACTGTTAGGATTGTCACAGTATTGTTGTGGCTTGTTTCATTGTTAATTAGTATTCCCCTCTTCATACTGTATGAATACAGTTCTGGTGCATGTGGTAAATCAGCAACTGAAACATAATGCTGGATTTCAAGCGGATTTACTTTCTATTCTTTGAGAAGTCTTATAAGAAATAATCTTGTGTAAATTATAATAAATAAAAGCTCAGTTCAAATATATATTTTGCAAAAAATTTCAAAAAGCTGGTGATCTTCACATTTATTGCAGGTTTCTCTAAATCAAGACCTCAGTCAAGTGGATCTGTCATGGAATTGCAACAAACATTATATGTAACCTTAATGTTATTTAAAGCAACAGTATAGTTTTTGTTAAAAGCTGCATAAAGAGTAAATAAAAGAATGAAAGACCCTGGCATGATTAGGTGACATCTATGTATGTGAAATTATTTTGAAATGTGAAATGTGGCTATGCTAGTGAAAGTCCTTGCTGTCTGCCTGTTCCAGTAGGTACATCAAATTAACAAGCTCCAGCCAAAGTCCAGAAGGACCAGAAACTGATGACCACCAAACTGTAATAACTACCACTAAAAATCTTAAGTCATTATAAAATGCTACTAACTTCCCAGAGAGTACCTGAAGGAATTTTCATCTAGTCTGATTAACTACATCTATGCTAATCTAAAAGTGCCAAGAATAATCAGGACCTTTATATGTATTTAGAAGAATGAAAACTACAGCAAGGGACAGAGTCTTTTCCTACCAAAATAAATTTTTCCTACCAAGCATGGGATAGCCTTTCTGTTAATATTCTGTTTTGAGACCGGGCTGAAAAGCTGTTTTGTTTGGTGTTTTATTAAATAGTTTTAGTAGTAGCAGGCCGTCAGAGCAAACAAGGCCGCTGGAGTAATCTCGTTCAATGTATTACATTTTTTCCAATAGTTTATTATTTTCATTTCATAGCGTTCAAAAGAGTTTAAAACAGTTGTTAAGGTTTTTCATTAACCATATATACTTTGTGTTTTTTTGTGTGTAGAATTGAAACAAAAATACACAATTTGTCCTACTTTCAAGTCCCCAGTTAAACCTTAATGCACAAAAAATTCACAAAAATGCACATATAATTTAAAAGGTTTATATTGATGCGTCTGCTAGAGATGATGTATGTGGGCGGTGCAGCTGTGGCTGCAGTAAAAGGAGACTAGATGAATTGTGTTGATTGCTTTAGTAATGGCATTCATTCTCACTGCATTAGATACCTGTTTGTGATGCAGCACTCTTTTATACTGCCTTTCTGTTTAATATTGTAGGTTTCTTTAGCTGCTGTGTTATAATGATGGTATTAAGAGGTGAATTCATTCAGGTAGGACACCACCAAAAGCCTAAGTGTGAAATGCATGGCCCACCACTGGATTTTAGACAGTAATATTATGTCATGGTATGTCGTCATTCAAGGGTATGTAGATTTGAAGCTTTAAATGATCTTAAACTACGAGACTTTATTGAGAGTGAGCTTAACTGAAGAACCATAAGGTTGGTCATACAACAGGAAAGGCTAAAACCAGGAGAAACAAACTGTCCAAAATGCTAAATTGACTGATAAACAGAATTTAAACTGCTCACTGTCATACAAAAAAAAAAAACGTTTTATTCCTAGATTTTACAGTGTATATCACAGATGTTATGTCCAGTTAAGCTTGTCCACAACTAAAAGCCTTATTAAACCTTTCAATGTAAATTGGCTTTTAGTAATCACCACTTTTAGAGCAAAATGGAATTTAATAATTCACTGCTCCAAGAGATTACTTTTAATGTCACCTTTTGCTCTGCTCCATAGTGCAGCAGTAATTCATAACCAAAATAGCAACAGCATTAAAATGCAAAACGGCAATATGTTAGATTTATTTAACATTTTAATAACATGATAACAGTGTACACTGGATTAGATCTGCCTTAATAGTAGGTAAGTTTCTATTTATTTTGTGTCTGATATCTTGGTATCAACTGGATACTAGTTGGCCTTAGTAGTTAGTAGTTAGTAGATAGAGAACAATAAGTGTTTAAATTATTCCTAAATACTGTAATATGTTCATTATTTCACACTTAACTGTGCTATAAATCTGAGATGTTGATGATTTTTTAGGTAGAGAGTATATTTTTCCAGACCTATTGTATGTATACAAGCACAAGTGGAAAAAAACAGGTCAGTCTGGAATAAGCCAAATAAGTATTAACATAAACATCAGTTTAGAGTGAAAATAGTAGACCTTATGTGTTGGGTTAAGCAAACATGTTTTGGGTCTAAAATAATCAGCAGAACGAATCTAGTCGTTGTTCCCAAACCATTTTCTTCGGTGTCACATTGCAACATCTTAAATTTATTTTTGGTGTAGCATAACTGACCTTGCCCCATATGCTATAAGCTAAACCATACACCTCAAGAGATCTGCTAAAAATACACAGAGACTCAAAAACAGCATGCTTTTTCTTCAGGGATTGTTTTTGTAACCAGCTGCAACCATTAACTACTGATACAATTACATCTTACAGAGCAACAGCTCCACGCATACACACACTGCAAGACACTTGCCCAGACATGTCTCAGCACCTGCTACTCCAAAAGCCCCATAGGAAGTGTTTGTGTTTGTGTGTATGTGTGTGTCAATCAATGTATTATCCTAATAACCTCAAGAAAAACAAGAGATTTCTCTCTCTCTTTCTCTCACACTATCTTATACACACACACACACACACACACACACACACACACACACACACACACACACACACACACACACACACACACACACACACACAAACAAAGACAATCAGTGAAACAATAATCCCACAATCTATTCCATTCTCCAACATATCTTTCTTTATGTTTTTATCTTCCTCATATTCATCTCCCTCTATCTTTGTATCTTTAATTCGCCTCTTATACCTTCTTCTCTCTCCATGTCTTGTTCTCTCTCTAACCCTCCGTCTCTTACTTCACATCCATTCATCTAATCGAAATAAATAAAAAAAAGAACACTACGTTCTGGGCAGCTTGAAAGAACAAGAACAAGAACAAGTCACACACACACACACACACACACACACACACACACACACACACACACACACACACACACACACACACACACACACAATGGATAAAATGAGCCTGTAGCATGACATTACTATAGATAGAGACAGATACAGTTACTGCTGTGTATGTTCGAGTTGCGTGATGGGAGGAGAGCGTTTGAGTGTCGCTGGTTCAAAGCCAACATCGTTAGACACACCATGTCCCTCAATTAGGACAATTATAGCATCTTACATACTCAGAGACTCATCAGAGAAATTTAATACGCTGGTTTCGATTCAGATGCCGATGAACACAAGTCAATATATGACAAAGAAAATGATAAAAATTATGTATTCAGACTTGTGTATACTTCAGTGGTTATCTTTATTACCTGTAAATCAGGAACAAACCATGAAACCAGATCATTCTTGAGCAGCCTTTTTTTTTGTTGTTGTTGTTGTTGTTGTTTTTTTTTAATTAATTGGTTTTGTTCAAATGGAACAGACTCACATCGAGACGTTAACCTGCAGTCATGCTACCACCGAAGATTTCTTACAACCTGCAACATCTTCAGCACAGATATTAGGTAATATTTACATTTACATTTGTGGCATTTAGCAGATGCTCTTGTCCAGAGCGATGTACAAAAGTGCTTTGAGTCTCTAGCAATGAATAAATCTACACTGGTACACTAGATAACAAACTTAAGATAAATCAGACCACAACTCTTGATTTTTTACAATTCAAACTAGGAAAGTACAGTGTTTCAGGTACAGTACAGTAGGTCTTCAACCATCGCTTGAAGATAGCCAGGGACTCCACTGTTTGGACATCTAGGGGAAGTTCATTCCACCACTATGCAGTCAGTGACAGTCAGTGCTGCTCATAATTCTGCATTAGCATAACTAGAAGTTTTTCTATGTACTGACAGCAAGGTGTCTGTCTTTGTACAGGGGCTTATAAAATTATATGACATTTTCTTTTGTGTGTATATTTGTTTCAGGTTTTTTTTATGAATGTGTGCATGTAGGCAGAATTTGGAGGCTTTTTAGTAACTGTCAAAAGACTTTCTGGAATTTTATGGAACGTTACAGAGAAGAAAGAAGCATCTTGTAAGGAAGTGGTAGCTCAGTGGATAAGATGTTGGACTTCTGGTGGGAAAGACATGGGTTCAAATAACAGTACCACCAAGCTGCCACTGCTGGGCCCTTAAATAAGGCCCTTAACCCTCAATTGCTCAGCTGTATACCTGAGATAACTGTAAGTTGCTCTGGATAAGGGAGTCAGATGCTGTAAATAAAAGGATCATCCACAGCAGGGATAAAGAGAGTTAACATCATCAAGGTCTAAGTTTTTTTATTAAGCTACTCTATATTGGGTCGCCTGATTTTTTTCCAGCCATATGTGGTTCTTCCCCAACTGCTACCACAAATTTATGGCACACAGTTATATAGGATGTCTTTGAATGTCTTCTGGAAACCGACTGCACTCCAGACTTCCTTACCCTACATCGGGACCCGACTTTGCTAATGCAGTGTAGCCGAATAAGCACAAATATTTAAAGAAAACGGAAGGTCAGCAAATAGGGACTAAATTGTAGAATGGGATTTTCAAAAAGGCCATTGAATCTTATGGTCAGTTGTCCACAAACTTTTGTCCATAGCATTCATGGTTTACAAATTGGTGTCGAGACCCCAATTCAAATACAGCTCTTTTACTGAACTTTAGTCCTCAGTTTTCCTATCTGTGTTAAACAATAACATTTAACAGTTGTGTGTTATTCAGCAAGTTCAAATTTTGGAAAGGTAAACCAGATTTATTTTTCCTCAGCTTACTTGCAGTTTACAGAGATTCATATGGACTGCGACCATGCCATTATCTATAGTTCCTGAATAATATACTTCGTTTGAATCTTAAGATAACGAAAATTCATCGCAGGGAAATTCTCAAGGAAAGACACTTATGCTAATAAATAAATGACACATGCTTATCTCACTTCAATATGACTTTTACAAGCATTTATCCCACAAAAAACAAAAAACAAAAATTACTGTTAAAAAGTGCATTGAACAAATCTGTATTTTTACCACTTTGCCACAACTCTGCAGGACACTACAGTGTTACTCAGCTACACTGTAAGACTGAACTAAAAGAGAAAGAGAGAGAGAGAGAGAGAGAGAGAGAGAGAGAGAGAGAGAGAGAGAGAGAGAGAGAGAGAGAGAGGTTACTATAAAACCTACCTACAAAGAAGGTATAATTAGAAAAAAACAATAATCAGGATGCTCATTTTACAAAATCTTGTCACCCACTCTTTCCAGAACTGTTGACTCTTTCTACCTCTGTATAAAAAAATCGATTTCTGCGATATTGTCAGTGGCGGGCGGTCAGGGCCAGCAAAGCCTTCTCTGGCCTAAACACTATCAGAAGCACTGACCTACATTTACAACCTAAATTCTAATATTTGTTCCATGAAATTGTAATAATCTATTCCCAACAGTTTATTCTCTTTATTTTGGGGGTGTTTCTTTTGGCTGCACTTTTGTGGTGCCATATCAATCTAATCTGCCCAGGGCCTTCGAAGTCAGTTCTGCTGGCCTTTTTACCATTGCCCCCTTAAGAAATAGCTCTGTTTCCTTTAACCAATCAGATTTTAAATTTGCCTCACAGCGTCAGCTAGCTGGAACAGAATAGCGTCTGCATTTTTCCGTCCTCTGATTGGTTGGTCAGAGGGAAACTGTTACAGCCAAGTTCGACTGTCAAAACATGTCTGTAGCTCTCTGCACACATTAATACATCTAAGTTAGACTTTTTTATCTTACAGAGGAAGAGAAATTAATTTGGTCGGGGACATACTTAAAAATCCATTTTGAAGAAAAGCTAGACATCGTGAGGAGGTCGGCCATCCCTGAAGCTAGCTAGCTTGTCTCAGCCCAGGAAAGGGTTTGTTCACCACTTCCAGACCAGTCAAATCGAGCGGTACCACTGGCTTACAGCCTCTGAGGAGCGGTGCAAATTATGAGTCTGCATCTCTGGTGAGTAGGTTGTATTTTATTTAAAATGTTAATGTTTTTGTCATGTTATTAGACAAATATTAATTCTGAACTGCTCCAGATGATGTACATGGCACAGCTGCAGTTGTAGTGTAGAGGTTTGGCGTTTTCTTAACTGGGTTTCTTGCTTTAGTAAAATAGTATTCACCCTCCATATGTGAAATGCCTTTTTCTCTGTAATGCTACACGTTGATATATTGCGTTTTTGTATAGTATTGATGGTTTCTATAATTGCGACGTGATAGTGGTGGTATTAAGAGGTGAATTAAGTTGGGTATGTCCCCACTGAAGGCCCAGGTACCAAATGCACTACCCGTCACTGGATATTGTATATAAGTTGTCTGTGATTTAAATAACCCAGTGATAATCTGTTGATGTTTTATTTATAATCTATAGTGGAGCTATTTTGTGTATTGTGTGTATCTGTCCTGCACTGTCGGGTTTTGTATGGTCTGTTTGCACTGTTTTTTTGTCTTGCACTGATTGCACTAGGTTGCACACAATGCACTTTATGTGGCTAGGACCACTTACTTTAGTCTTTAGCTTTGTGTTTTGTTATGTTGCTCTATGTTGTTTATGTAGCACCAAAGTCCTGGAGAAAATCCAACAGCATAAAACAAGTAAAAACAAAATTAAAAAGAATTACAATTAGTAAAAAAATAAAATAAAAAAAAAAGGAAGAAAATTGTACAACAAACATCTACATGAAATCTGGTCTAGAAGCCAATCTGTACTACATTAGAGGCAGATTCTAAAACCCTCTAACACCATACCCAACCCAATCAGCTGATGAGTTTAAATGTGACTGATTAATTGTCAGATTTATCCACTCTGATGAGTGCATCCCAGATGAAGTGATCAGAAAAATGACAGCAATGATTGCTGATCCATAAACGCCATTTAATCACTTTATCATCAAATGTAATCACTTCCATCATTAATCTGAACCAGTAGACAGCTTTACACAATGACAGGAAATTATCAGCTTGAAAGGCAAGTCCAAAAATAGACTTTCTCTGGCTTTAAAATTGAGGGTATGTGGAGAACACTCTATGCCAGAAAAAAAATCCCACTGGTGAAATACATTGGCAGGCTGTGCATTTCAGTGGTGTTTTTCCAATCAAATCACCTCTTAAAACCATCATTATGACTCTTCAGCTATTTAAAACATTAATGTTATACAGAAAAGCAGTATAACAGCTTGCTGCATCAGAAAAAGTGCAGTGAAAATGCTATTACTAAAGCAAGAAATTAACACAATTCAAAAAGTCTCCTTTCACTGCAGCCGCAGCAGAAGCATCAATATAACGTTTTTCTTTCTGGTCTTCCTGGGGATTTGAAATTAAGGCAAGTTTTTGTGCAAATTCTACAGGAAAGAAAACGTAAAAGCAGGTTTCCAAGAAACTTTCCAAGAAAAGCTAGACATCATGAAAAAAACTTAGCAAATGCTTTGTACTGTTTTGGCTGACTTCTTTTCATGATGTCTAGCTTTTCTTGGAAAGTCTGTCTTGTAAATGTCCTTGTAACTGTATCTGTGACCAAATCAGTTTTTTCTTCTCTGTCAGCCATTGTGGAATGAAAAATAAAACAGTTAAATCCACATAGATATACAGTATAAGAACTTGTGCAGTTTGCAACAGGTGCAGTTCTGACCGCCTAAACATAGCACGTGAAAATGTTGATGTGTTTGGATTCCTGCTAGGGGGCCTAGGAGCAGCCAAATCACAGTCTGATTGGCAACATTAAGTTTATGTTAAAAAAAAGCCTGTAGTGTTCACAGTGCTGGCAGTGATGTGACAAATAAAATCCGATTGGATAGAAACTCTAACCCAAACTTACTCAAGGTGGTGCAGCCAGCAGGACCACACACAAGAAAAATGGTATGTAATATAGAAAATTGACTTTGGAAAAAATGTAATACATATTTATTGACAAAAATACGTTTAAACTTGATTCTGATAGAGTTTAGCCAAGCAGAGAAGACTTTTCTAGCCCTGACAGCCCACCACTAATGAAATAAGATAAAAAAAAGCAAATGCAATACATAAGTAAAGAGGCGGGCCTTACTTTTGGTACCTGGGGCTTCAGTGGGGACTTTCCCCGACTTAATCCACCTCTTAACACCACCACTATCACGTCGCAATTATAGAAACAATCTATACTATACAAAAACACAATATAAGAACACGTGGCATTACAGTGAGGGAGTCTTTCTGCATATGGAGGGTGAATACCATTTTACTAAAGCAAGAATCCCAATTAAGACAACTCCAAACCTCTACACTACAATCGCAACTGTGCACCTACATCATCTGGAGCAGAGACAAGCTAGCTAGCTTTGGGGTTGGCCGATCTCTCCTCACGATGTCTAGCTTTTCTTCTAAATGTATTGTCCGCGAGCATAATATTTTTTCTTCCTCCGTAGGTGTAAAAATGTCAGATGTATTAATGTGTGCAGTGAGCTACACGCGTGTTTTGCCAGTCAAACTTAACTGTAACAGTTTCCCTCTGACCAACCAATCAGAGGACAGAAAAATGCTGACGCTATTCTGGCCCTGTAAGGAGAATATGAAATCTGATTGGTTAAAGAAACAGAGCTATTTATTAGGGAGACTATGGTTTAAAAAAAAAAAAAAAAAGGCCAGCAGAATAGACTTTGAAGGCCCTGAGCAGATTAGATGGCAGCACATAGAAGCTGAAATCTGATTGGACAGAAAAAATCTAACATCTTTTCATGTACTGGAAGCAATGCAACCAAGAGAAACGCTACGAAATGACGAGAGTAAACTGTTGGGAATAAAATAATACAATGTTTTCAAACAAATATAAGAATTTAGGTTGTAAATGAAGGTCAGTGCTTATGATAGTGTTTAGGGCAGCAGAGAAGGCTTTGCTGGCCTTGACCGAACGCCACTGCATAAATATTATATCCTTTGATTTATGACATGCAGATAGTAGGTGCCAGAGTAAAAAAAATCAGCGGCCCGAGGGTTGGGTTGCTAAGCTGCTGTTGCATGAGACTCTCTGTTAACCATAAAGATGTATAGCACCATGTTGCTGCTGCTGTGGAGTAAGAGTGACCCCTGTAGCAGATTTTTACAGGAGGAGCTGGGAAGGTTGAGAGTGGATTAGAAATACATGTAGCAGGCATATATAAGTATATAAAAAGTTAAGAAGCAAGTCAGTGTCAGGAGAACCAGTCAGCACATGCATATGGCTGAACTAAATAGTTCTCATAAATCAGTACTTTGACATTTGATGCACAAGTACATTTAAAGTAGTACACGTATTTGATACCAAAAATGGTGCACTTCATCTTTACCTTCCTTAAAATAAATTCAATGTCATTTGAATTGTACAATTCCCAAGGTCCTGCTGTGACACCCCAAGTGTGGCTCAGTGATTGGACTGCATTTCATTGTAGCACGACTTGCACACAAGGATGAAGGTGAGATACAATGCAGCAAGTAATAACATTTGCTCCTGACCTGAAGTGAGCATTCACTTAAAAAAACAACACCCTGCTGATTTTCACCTACAAGATCGAATGGCATAAGAGTGCTGCATGTTACAATGAACACCAATGCTGTTAATTTATTTCACTTCCTATTATTTGAACATGTGTGACTGCTATTCATTCTGGCACCGAACCTTCTCCATACAGAAACATTTACACGTTTATAAACAGTGGTGTTTATAGTTATTTTGGATTATACCGAAATAATCCAAGGCTTGCTACTTGATACTAAATTGCACAGGAAGAACCAATAAAGCTGCATTGCAGCACTTGATACTGTAGTTTCCATTTCCTGATACATGTTTTCCAGTGGATTGATCTTCTAAATATAAGCTCAACCTCAGAATGCACATTTATAGTACTACTGAAACGCAATTACATTATGATTGCAATCTTAGACGTACTGATAAATGTTAATGAAATGACAGAAAATGTGGCATTCTTTTTTTAGTTTCATTTCATGTGCACTTGATACATAATGCATCTTTACTCTAAAGCTGTATAATAAAAATGAATGGTATATTCTGTAATTGAAACGTTGTGTGGGTTTGGACCTAAACATAAACAAACGAACAAAAAACAAAAAAAGTGCAGTTATATATATATATATTTTTTTTTTAATTATTATTTATTTATTTATTTATTTATTTTTTGCATAATGACATGTATATGCTATTATTACATAAATATAGATGATGTTATATATCAGTATAGAACAAGTGAGAGAGTTTTATAATGTTGTGTGGATTTGGGTGTAGGTGAAGAATCTGTGCATCCATGGGGTCATGGCTATTTGAGAGCAGTAACTAGTGTGTAAGTGTTACATTAGTAAATTTGCTATGCTTACAAAAGCATACTACAATGCTGCTAAACTTCAAATACACTCAAGGGTATAAATAAAACGTTATAGTAATGTGAGTATTTAATGGTTATATAAGACTCACCAGCTGGTCCAAAATTTTAAGGTAATAACATTAGGCATGTCGAATCCTGCATTCACAATATCAAGCAACAGATACATTTTTCCCTTTCTATCTAAGTAGTAAGAGTTAAAAAAAACTGATTCTCCAAGACTCATACTATGTCTAAGTTGCCTGCTTTAGTCCCCTTTTTTCAACATCTGTACAGTATAAAATACAATAACCCGTTCAAAACACACTTTTTGACTACTCCTGTCTCATGTTGAAACCCAGAGGAAACTAGAACTAGGACGTGCAGACACACACGATGCAATAGCTTTCACAATAAACACCCACAGGAAACAAACTGCAGATGACCTTATCTTTCATAATATGACCGTCTAAATGTAATTAATTTCCTGCTCTGTTATTGCTTGGTTGTCTAGAGTCATTCGCTAAGTTGCACACCAAGTAACTTGCTAGTGTTATAGAGATACGTTAACACATATTAAACTTATTTATTTTTTCAAATTTGCTTAGAAATGAATAAATTCCATTTCATGCATTGCCTTAGTGGTTGGTATTGTGATTTTCCTGGATTTTATGTGTCTGCAGGACAAGGAAATATTTGAAAGTGAAAGAAGGGGGAAGGGGGTTTAAAGAATTGGATAGAAAGCGGGAGGGAAGGGATGCAGCCACCGGAGTACGTGAGTCAGAGAAACCTTTTTCCATATCATCTTCCCACGCGTGCTATTTTTACAGTCTCACCTACACACACACGCATGCAAACACACACACACACACACGCATGCAAACACGCACACACGTAAGACATCTTCATGCCACCCAGTTGCCTTCTCAAAGATAGCAATACCTTGTGCTTTCAAAGTCGGAAATTCAAATCTTCCCAAACTGAGAACCAAAACCTTTTGAAGATGAAGATTTTTTTTCTTTCGTCCTGTATACTAATATTTTTTTAATTAAACCTGACATTTTGCTATAATGTAAAGAGCACTGATATAACCTTTAAATGTTAAATGTTATAGGTATTTATTTACTATTTAGTCTAGTTAAAAAGGGAAGTGGTATGTTTATTATGGAAAGACTTCATAGCTGCTTGACTGTTCAAAATACATTTGTTATAAATCTAATACAGTCAAGATAGAATCAAAATATACTTCAACCCTCACCCCTGTCTTAAGATGTCTAATCTTTAATACAATTTCTCAGACAGATTGTAAATGCTTTTCAAAAATGAATACCTACACCAAATACTGCTAGATTTTTTTCAATATATACAACTAGGCCTTTCATATACAATATATAAACAAAAGTATTGGGACAAACCATTTAATAATTAAATTCAGGTTTTTCATTCAGCTACATTGTCACAGACACATTCTGAAGATCTTAGTGAATTCAGGTGTGGTAATGCCACCTTTGAAATAAGTCAGTTTGTGAAATTACATCCCTGCTAGGTATTCCATGGTCAAGTGTAAGTGGTGTTATTGGGAAGTGGAAGTGTTTAGAAACATCAGAAACACAGCCATGAAGTGAAAGTTATGATGCTATTGGGCTATTTGTCAGGGATTTTTCTAGTTAAAAACCCACACGAAACCCTGACCTCAATCCCACAAACACCTTTGGGATAAACTGGAACAGAGATTGCAAGCCAGGTCTTCTCATCCAACATCAGTTACTGACAAATGCTCTACTAAATGAATGGGAAAACTTTCCCACAGAAGCACTCCAAAATGTGCTTCTATATTTCACATTCTTTCATATATCACATTCTATATTTAGAATGTGATGTTATTACAGTCCCTGTTGGTAATGGTCAGGCATCCCAATACTTTTGTCTATACATATACATACATATAAAGTGTCGGTGCCTAATCCTGACAAGTCTCTCAAACATTCTATCTGCCTTATTACAGATTATAAGCCTGATACCTTGTCTACATGGAACTTCTGCACTTGTGTCTCTCTCTGCTTCTATGGAACGGTCCCACATGGATACCTTAAAGACTAAAAAAAGTGTACACAATTGCTTTTGTGATATAAAAAAACAATAAAAAAGGGAAAAAATTTTACCCTTTCTCCCACCTTAAATGGGATATGCAGTAGCAAGGAACACAGTTCAAGTAAAAAAAAAAAAAGAAATGTATTAGGGAGAAAAATAAGTAAAAATTGCATAAGTATGTACATCCTTTTCTAACGAGGCATGTGACTGTTCTCAGAAGTCACCAAAGCCATTCAAAGTCATGTTCAAGCGTATTTGTGATTAAGCTTTTTCTGCAGTATTTTCTTGATTTATTTTTTAACGTTTTTCATGACTATGTCTATTTCAACAAGCATGTATCAGGAAATGGGTACAAACATTTTTCCAAACCATTGAGCATCTTGTAGACCATCATCAGAAAGTGGAATAAATGGGGCACCACAGTGAAACCCCCTAGGAACAGGACATCTTTTCAGAATTGTCAAACACACAATAGGAAAATTTATCAGGAAGGCTGGCATGGGACTTTTGCCAACATTAATGGAACTGCCAAATAAGGGTCACCCTGTATGTGACACCAATCTTTCATTTTTGCCCTGGTCTCTGGGCTATAGTGTGTCTATATACAGAATGGAAAAATCCAGACCTGTTTCCAATCCCAAGCCATGCGGTAAAAAGTCTAAAGTTGAACTGTATTAGTTCAACAAAAGATATGTTGTGTGTAAAATCAAGAAAAGCGTATTGCCCAAAAAACACAGTGGTGGCAGCATGCTATAAAGCTGTTTCCCTTTAGCTCTCATTTGAACTCTATTCAAAACAGAGGGAATCATTAAAAGCTTCAAAATATCTATTTTAGCAGAAAGCCTATTAAACAGCTAAAAATAAAAAAATAGTTCCACTTTATTACACAATCAGGGCCAAAAGCACGTATCCAAGTAAACAAGAAAGTGCAATATATTATAATAGCTGAGTCTGGATCTAAATCCTGTTAAAAAACCTGTGGAATGACTTAAAAAGGAAAAGTACCTTACAATTTGATAAATCTGGACCATTTTTTTTTACAAGAACTTGTGGATTAATTTCCCGAATCAGAATTGACAATAAATAACTTGGTAGACTCTTACACATAATAAGTGTTTTGCACATGTAAAAGAAAAACAGATAATTGAATTTATTTCTTTTTCTTTCCTTAGAAACATTTTAAATAGTTTTTCAGAACTTTGTTATATTACATAATAGTTTAAGGTAATATATTTATCAATAATTATTTTAGTTTTAACACCACAAATTGCTTGATATTTTAGTTAGGGGTGTGTAGTAAAAACTGCTGTTCTAATCTTAAAGACAAATGAACATCTGAAGTATTTATCAACATTTTAAGAAATACAACTGTTTGATTGTAAAGTTATTAATGGTGGAAGAGTAATGGTCTATAATTGCACTTTCATTCAATGACCAAGAGTCCATTTTGAGGCTGCTTCCTCTCTAGCTTTCACTTCCCACTGTTACCTCTGGGACCTATATATAAACTCGCCCATAGATATAAATCTACATATAGTTTTCATTATTAAAAGTGCTCGGCAACTACAATTGAACTCAATTGAATTGAATATACCAATCATTACTGCATTATCCAAATTGCTTCCTAACCAAACTCTTAACAACACACAAAATGCACATACAATATCAAAACCACACAAATCACAAATTATGCCAAACTATAGATTCTGTAGACTTCAGTTATTTAGATTTGTTAACCATGTCATAAACGCAAAAAAAATAACAAGAAAATCCTTATTGCCCAGTCATTTCTCCGTTATCTGCTTTGTTTTGCTGCTCAGTAATGTGAACAGTTCGTTTACTACTCTTAGACATTTTAATCACTTAAACACTAACCAAGCCACCTAGTTTACCTTACAAGCCACACAGACATGACTCCAAACTTTAATACACTAGATAAATACTACAATCACTTACATAACCAAACACTGGTTCAACCTGACACCTCCAAACACCTGATTTAAAAACTCCCAACACTGCACTAGCTTGTATTAGGCAAATGTATAAAATCAAAAGTCTTTAATACTACTATATTACATATTATACAGTATACACATAACAGATACTGTATTTGTAATTATATACCTTTTCACTACATACACTGAGTAGAAATTTGCAAAAAATATATATCATATATAATTGGATCATTTCCAACATCACTGAATACGGTTCTGATTAAGTGTGGAGAGGGTTGTCATGATATTATATAGGGATTTATTTCTGTGCATTTAATATGCATTAAATTATTTTTATATTCAGGGAAATAAGAAAAACTGGAAACATAGACCTCTACCTAGCTTAACTACTCAGTATTCAACCATTTTAGTGTACTTAGAGGGATTCTAGAGCCTGATGTTGATGTTTATACAGTATGTATTTAGTGTCCTATGCTACGCTGCTACTGCAAGTAATTTATTAAATATATGTAACTTACCTTGTAATGATTTTTACTTAATTGGTTTGTATCTAGTGATATCGATATCATAAAGAATCATTGCAAAACTGACTCTAAACCCTTATTGTTGTTATTGTTGTAAGGAACTAATTATAACATGTTAATTACATCAACATCTTAATATGTCCCAAAATGTATTTAAGGTTAAACACATAATGCTTACTAAAATAAAATGAACATTTTCCTTGAGGACTGGACCAAAGGACCAGAAATGTCATGTGATGAAGTGTTTGTTTTACTAATGGCAAGAAAGCTTAAATAAAAATAAATGTAAAAAAGCTGTGTCAGTATATCTGAATTCACCTTAAAACATGGATCAGTCACAAAAGACAAATTATTTGGCATCTGAGTCTGGTGGTTTAATGTTACACCGGGACATGGGAATACAGGGATCTCTGTTTCAGCACGTGGACAGCGATCTTAGAAAGCAGGATTCCAATACGAGACGGCGACAAGATTTGGAGGAAGTTGTTTCTAAAGCCATGTGACAAAAGCCTGAACTTCTCTGAGCATACAATTCTGATCTCTCTATATGTGGCCAAGTAAAAAAAATAATGATCCAATAATATTCGATTATTTCGATAAATGTTTGTGTTTTAATTACAATGGATCTCTTTAGATTGGATTTTATTTTTGTTTGTTTCATTATCTTGAAGAGTGTGAAAATAAAATTTCCAGACTGTCGCCAGCGTTACCTGGTTGGTGGAAAGTTGCACATGGGGCGCCACGAGCAGCTGGAGCGCTATGTGCAGCGCGGAGGTCAGCAATCCGGCCACTATGGCCCACGTGAGCGGCAGCGGCAGCATGCTGTAGGTCGCGAAGAGCGTGAATAGCACGTAGCCCACGCCGTCTCCGAGCAGCCCGTAGCCAAGTCCCGTGGCGAGGATCTGCGTGGCCATGGCCGCCCATGTCACTGCGCCGCTGTACTGCAGGTAGCCGTGAGAACTCGCGTCTTTGCGCACGACGACGAGCGCGCAGATCACCACCTCGACGCCAGCGAAGAAGCCGAGCAGCGCGCCCTTGATCGGGTCCACGGGCGTGGCGCCGAGCGTCAGGTGCAGCACGAGCAGCGTCAGTTTGGTCACTACGTCCAGGACGTTCATCACCGCCACGGACTTACGCCGCTGGCCCAGGAAATAGCGCTGGTACAGGCGCTCGAGCTCGCGCGATTTAAACGCGTAACGCAGAGTGGGGAAGATTACGCCCCGGTACGCGCAGCCCCAGCTCACGAAGAAGTCCGAGTTGCTGGGCGCGCAGTCGAGCTGTAGAAACCCGAGGTCACTGCTCGAGCGCTCGGGGAACACTTTGGTGCCGCAGTTATTGTGCCGCTCGTTTACCGATGTCCTCCCTGCGGACTGCTTGCGCGAGTCTTGTCCCGGCGTGTCGTCCGCAGAAGCGGCCTTGGGGTTGTTGTGCTCGTTAATGAACCGCTGCTCGGTGATGTGGCGCACTGCGTTCTGCCACAGCAGCCGCTTCGGTCTCCCGCCGCTGTTGTTCGTGGGGGTTTTGTTGATCGTGTACAGCTCCTCGCTCTCGCTAGAACACCGGACTTCGGATAATTCCATAGTTCCCGGCCCCTGTGCTATTCGTTTGTGACTTGAGTACAGTATGTGTGCCTGCCTTACGTAGGTATGCGGACGCGTGTGAGGACTAATCAGACGCGTTCGGCGCAGCGAGTGGGCTTTTGACTGCGCAGAAAGACAGGCGCGCGCCCGGAGCGAACAGGCTCGTGAGAAAACAATAGCCGTGCATGATCAAGGGGCTCACCTACAGTGACCTTTGTCCTCGGGCGGTGTCGTTTTCAGGCATCTACCCATCGGCTCGGTAGACCTCGGAGTCAGAGGGGCCCGCTCGTGGTGGCCGTGCATGCCATACGGCGGTGACGCGCTGGAGGATGTGCAGGTACTAGAGCGGGGTACCGTTATTTTGCACCGCGCGACCCGGGTGTATAGGGAAGAATGTGCAAGAGGCGCGGTGCCATTCCGCCTCCCACGCGCCGCATAAAGAGAGAGCGAGAGAGAGAGAGAGAGAGAGAGAGAGAGAGAGAACTCTGGTCACTTGACTTTGTGCGCGCGTGCGTGCGTGGGTGCGCGGCGTCCTGGGAAGTCAAGACAGCTCAGGTGCTCTGCTCAGCTCTGCTAAATGCTCCTGAAGCACAAACTCCAGGAATCCACGGAATCCTCAGCGGGGGTGCAGATCGGGTCCCGCCGCAATGACGAGAACGTTGCAACGTCGCCAGTGCGGTAAATCCGAGCGATGTGCCAGCCCGCTCTTTATTCTGGAGGACTGGACCACCATGCGAGGACGGAGAGCTCACAGAAGCGCAGTGGAGCTTCTTCAAACAGCAGGAAAAATGCACGGCAGGAAAAGCATCCACGCTCGGGGTGTCACAGCTTCAGCATCAGCACCCAGGCGGTCGCGCGCAGCCCCCGTACTGATACAGAGGCTTCACACAGAGAGATGGATGTGTGCCTGTTGGTGGTGTGTGTGTATATGTCCCAGCTAGCTGAAGCATGGGGCGAGCTGTGTGTCAGCTGAGTAAATCTGACGTCATAATGTCCTAGTCCGCCCTCCCCGCCCAGTGCGCTCCTTTTGTTTCCCGGTTTATGCGCCGGCAGACGGCGTGCGCGTGCGTGCGTGCGAGTGCGCGCGTGTCAATCATAATCAATCTGCCGCGCGACTGCTATATATCCCTGATCAGATCTATTACAGGATCACGACAAAAACAAAGACATAACGGTTGCTGGTCAAGCGTCATGCAATGCAATGACACAGAGGGATAGGATCATCCACGGTTCTGCTGCTGTACGCGTGCACACAGAGCCAAGTGTTACTGTGTTAGAGAGCACGAGTGGGTGCTAAAGTCAGGTGGAACTTCAACCGGTGCACTGACTCACCGACTTTACGTCCTTTTTTTTATTAATTCCAGACATATGCGCGAGACTCAGACTGCGGCAGATCACAGCTGATCGACGCCTTTCCGGTGACTCATCACAGACCCCACGCACGCGCTTCTTACTTCGCCTATTGATATATCAGCTGTATGTTTGTTTGTTTGCTTGCTTCTTTTTTTTTTTTTCTTTTTTTTTTTTTTCTTTTTTTTTTTTTGCTCAACCACCTTTGTCCGGTGTCCAGTGTAGGATTTCATGCCATGGTGTGATGTGTGGAAAATTAAACGGAACTAAGCCGACAGACATCTTGTTCCCTAATATATGTATCACCTTGTCTCATTAATACTGCATTGACACCCCCCCCCCCCCCAAACACACACACACACACACACACACACACACACACACACACACACACACACACGAGCACACGCTTTATAGAGCTCAATAATTTATAGGTAGTCTACAACGTCACCCTAACCTTAACCTCAGTCAGCAAAAAAAGGTCAAAGCTGTATTTTTTATTATTTTAAGACATTTAGACCAATAATAATAATAATAATAATAATAATAATGATCATCATCATCATCATATATTTTTCAGGATACTTAATAATAATAATAATAATAATTATAATAATAATAATAATTATTATTATTATTATTATTATTAATATTATTGATATTATTAATATTGCTGTTTCCCATAGTTCTGCAAAGTCCCTTCTTTAAAGTGTGCTCACAATGAAAGTGTTATGATTAAGGTTATGTTCTTCCTGCACATCCCTGGGGACCTTAACATCCAGTCAGCGATGTTCCACTTAAATGTAATTAGAACAGCCAATCAGAACTAAGGACACTCAGGTTAGTGATATTAAAGGGAGACATTTAACATAGTCACTGTATGGAAATGGTGTTTTGACAATTCCCATGGCAATCTTGTGTTATTGGCTTCATTTTCTTACACCTATGGGGTGTTATTAAATAAATAATTAATACTTACTGAGTACATATAATGTGGTTAAAAATGTTTTTGCCATGTCAGCAGAATGTATATATATGTTTAATAATGCAAGTTACCATTTCCACATGCACAATACAAAGAGAACTCACAGGACCGGCACTTAATAGGTGTGTGTCCAAAAGAAAGTCACTTGTTATCAAGGCTCATTGAAGAAATTGGGTACATAAAGATTGGTTTGGAGAAACACAGGAAAAGGTGTGATTTGATGAGTCCAGATTTGCCAAAAGCCACAGCGATGGGTGTGCAAGTGTAAGAAGGAAAGTTCATGAGATGATTCTAAGATGCCTAGGGCCTGTTCAAGCATCTGGAAGCAGTGTTATGATCTGGGGTTGATTCAGTTGGTCAACTCCAGTCTCAGCAACATTATGCAGCAATACAATTAAGTAGCTGAATGTACTGAATGACCAGATTACCCATTAAAAGATTTTTTTTCTCAGATGACACAGGCATATTCCAGGATCACAATGCCAACATTCAACAGGTTCAAATTTTCAGAGCGGTTCAGGAAGCATGAGAAATTATATTTACACTCGAATTGTTCACCACAAAGTTCTGACCTTAACCTCATTTAAAATAATGTCGGATGTGCTGGAGAGGAAAATACAAATTGGTTGAGTTCTTCCATCCTCAATCATATATGGACAGTGCCTTGCAGTTCAAATGTAACTTATAAAAAAAAATTGTGCTACAAATTAATTATTGTAAGGTGACACTTTTTTGTTGGAAAAAAAAAAAAAAAAAAAATGATTATAATATAAAATTATTGAAGCCCTGTGTTAGTTTAAGCTGCCAGGTGAAAATTTCCTTAACAAGGACCCAATTACTTTACTTTTGGCATCTACCTGTGCATCATCTTCTGGATGAAAACTCATTACTGAAAGATCAATGGTCAGGTTGTGATTCTGAATTAAAATAAAGACCAATTGAAGAAAAGCATTCCACAGAAATTAGAGCTAAATAACTAAATACATAGATTAAAAAAACAAAATAATATACAGATATCTGGGTATTACAGTGAGCACAGTTGGATCAATAATCAGGAAATGGCACCTGCACTATACCACCCAGGCCCTGCTAACAAAAGATTGTCCCTCAAAAGTTGATAAAAGCCACATAGAGGATAACAATCATTTTGAAGGAGCTACAGATTTCAGTAGCTGAGAGTGACATACTGTAATGGTGCACTAGTCAACCATTTTAAGAGTACTGGCCTTTGTATGAGGGTGGCAAGAAAGAAACATTACTCAAAAAGTGCCATCTGAAAGCACAAAAAAAGGAAAGGTTTTGTTGTCAAATAAGACCAAGATAGAGCTTTTTTTTGCCCCAACTCAAAGTGGCATGTGTGGCACAAACCTAACACTTTCCATGCCTCAAGACACACCATCCTTACAGTGTAGTATGGTCGTGGTGGCAGCTGCTGTTGAGGTTCTTCTCATGCTTCTCATCAGCGGAGACTGTGCATAAAATATGAAGAGATGGTGTAAAATATAGGAAAATAGAGCAAGAGAATATGCTTCATTCACTAAAAACAGGGAGGAAATTCATCTTTCAGCAGGATAATGATCTCAAGCACAAGGTCAAAGCAACATTGGGGCAGCTCAAGAACAAAATGAGAAATGTCCTGGGGGTCTAAATACTTCTGCAAGGCACAAAATACCCAATAGTACAAAAAGATATGATAGTACATAAAGGTTTCAGGGCAACACACAATGTCTGATTCCCTGTTACCTAAAATGATTTACATTTACCTATTACTATTGATTAACCTAATTATTTTAATTCAAGGAGACTACATTATGTGTAGGCAATAAAGCAGAATATAATAGCAAGAATGAAAGAAATACATACTGTGTTGCAGAAAAAAACATGCAACACGTAAACAGTGCTGTTGATTGTCATTGCCTGTATTTTCTCAAGTATGGATTCGTTTTTTGGGATGCATGGTCTGCTTGTAGTAGAAGAAAAATTATGTTTCTTAAAGGCAGAGTGATTTCATAGAGGGTTAATTAGGCTGAGAGTTAGACATTGAGTGGGTTTTTGTTACATTTTCATCAAACATGGTTGACTTAAAAACTATAGTGGTCTAGAATAGGTATGTTTTAGATGTAGCTATGCTGCTTGTGCTTTCTAACAAAAGAGGCTTGCTTGCCATTACGCAAAACTCATTGTTATTTACAGTGGTCAGCCGTGCATTTCACACCCAGTCCTTCAGTGGTGTCCCACCTGAGACAATCCACCCTATAATATCATCATTATGATGCCACAGCTATAGAAACCATTAGAACTTTACAGAAATGCAGTACAACAGAGTGCTGAATCACAGAAAGGTATCTCATGTAGTCAGAATGAATGCCATTACTCCTTTCACTGTGGCCACAGCTGCACCTCCCACATACAAAAGCTCTTTCAGAAGCATCGATATTAACCACAAAAAAGGAGGCCGGGTTTTCCGTGCATTTTTCCATGGCTTTAAGCTTTTCCTGTGGATTTAAAATTGAGGCAAATTGTGTTTTTGCGCAAATACTACAGAAAAGAAAATGCAAAGTATTAATGGTTTATAAAAAAGCTTAACGACTGTTTTGAACTCAAAATGTCCAGATTTAAAAAAAACTTCTTGTAAATGTTCTTGTAAGTGTCTTAATCTGGTACCAAATTCATTTCTCCTCCTCTGTCGTCCATTGTGAAATGAAAAACAGCTCCTAAATCCACACAAATACATTTGGACTTGTGCACTTGCAGCATATACAGTTTATTAGCTCTGATTAGAAAGCGCTATGACCATCCAGTCATAGGAAGTGAAAATGCTGACGTGTTGTTGGAGCGATTAAATTGTAGTCTGATTGGTGAATGCAACAGCTCCAGGCAATATAGAGTTTATGGAAATAATTCGGCAGTACTCACAGTGCTGATCTAACCCGCAGTGTAACGGCTGAAATCTGATTGGATAGAAACTCATATACCGACACTCAGGAGACCCAAGGGAAATGCTAGAAAATGAAATGAATAGACTACTGGTAATAATTGTAAACATATTCATGGGCAAAAAATGTTAATATAAGTTTATTATTCTGGCCAGCAGAGAAGGCCTTGCTGGTTCTGACTGGTTCTTACATTTGACTGTTTGGTTCTTAATTATTTTGGTGAGCATTATACTGCCTAACCAGCAAACTGGAATAGCATGTCTTTTAAAAACTGTCAAACATCCTGTATCTTTTCTATTTTTTCTCAAAAGTATTTTCCTACTTATAGAAAAATACATTTCAATTGGCTTGGCTGTCACAACTACTCTAAAAAGATGACAAAAAAGGGTACCACAATTAGAATTCTAAAAACCTTTTGATAAAATATACATTGCAACACTTCAATAGCAGCAAATCAAGCAGCATAGATTTCAACTAGAAATATGGAGAGTATAGCAATATATACAGCAAAGTATATGTCCAGGTGTGCTTCTAAAAGTATTAGCATCATTTTGAAATTAACTACACAAATTTAATAAAACAAAAGACAATTATATCTGTATCTTAACCAGTCACGATAAGTCATACCTAAAATGTTCCTTTTTAAATATATTGATGAATATTTATGATGAATATGCTAACAGGATTTCTTTTGAGGCCAAAGCACTAGATTTGGTGAGCCACACATTTGCAGAAATCAATGGCTGCAACATGTCTCAAAAAAAGTTGGGATAGGGACAATAATAAGCTGAAAATGGAAGTGTTACTAAAAAAAATAACAGCTGGAGGAACATTTTCCAACTAATTAGGTTAATTAGCAACAAATCAGTAATTGGGTCATGACTGGGTATGAAAATCATAGAGAGGCAGAGTAAGGGGATGTTATACAGTGCTAACATGGCTCTGTCTCAACTTTTCTTGAAATGTGTTGCAGCCTTGAAATTCAAAATCAGCTTATTTTTTCCTTAAAATAGTACATTCTTTCATTTGAAACATTTGACATGGTTTCTATGTGCTAATGCGAATCAAATATGAGTTTATGAGATTTGCAAATCATTGCATTCTGATGTTATGTACATTTTACACAGCGTCCCAACTTTTTTTGTAATTGGGAATGTAGATTGTAGAAGTATTAATTATTTTCTGAATAGCACATTATACATACATAAATGAATAATTATATCCATGTCATCCTATCCTAGTAGAAGACAAACATACGCAATGCAAATATTAACTCTGAGGCAAATAGCTTCATAATCAGGCCGTAATTAAAAGATCCTGTTCCTAATAATCCCTTTGCAAATATTAAACGAATACTCTAGTACTTTCTTTTATCTAATCTCTATAGTTGGCTTTTGCTTAACACAGACAAAATGTCAACAGCTTTCCTATTTCCTAGACAAGAAATAAAAAGAACATTAACAATCTCAGTTCTGTAGGATAATATTAAGTACAACATATGATGCAGATTTATAATGTAATCCATCCTAATCTCTGATGGAAAAATTTTCCAATCATGTTTAGATTTAGCCATTTGTGTGAACAGGTTTTAGGAGGTAGCTGAGCTAGCAGTTCTGATCAGACACAAAATCTGTGGAATTAATTTGTATGAAAAACATAGAGGTTATAAATATGCTACCCTGAGCTTGTGTATTCATATAAATTTAGACCATGTTGATCTCAGTTCAGATCAGTGTGTGTGTGTGTGTGTGTGTGTGTGTGTGTGTGTGTGTGTGTGTGTGTGTGTGTGTGTGTGTTTGTGTGTGTGTGTGTGTGTGTGTTTTAATGTGCATCTTGGCTGTATTTCAAGGCCCTGGGTAAAGTGTGTGAAGCGTATTTGAGGTTTGATGATCAATAATTTGTGTATTTGACGGCTTGATGATCCGACCTCTCTAACTTTCAATGAAATACAGACATGAAACCTTTGAGAGTGCATAAAGAGACAGAGAGAGAGAGAGAGAGAGAGAGAGAGAGAGAGAGAGAGAGAGAGAGAGAGAGAGAGAGAGAGATAACATGGAAATGGAGGAGATTTGACACTCGTTTCTCTGTGGTACCGTCTCAGATATCACTTTAATTGGAAGCCCTGCCCATGCACACACATTCAGTGCAGCTGGTTCAAGCTAGTTTTTACAAGCTGTATAGCAGAACCCGAGACACATCAGATAGAAGGAGAGAGAGAGAGAGAGAAAGAGAGAGAGAGAGAGAGAGAGAGAGAGAGAGAGAGAGAGAGAGAGAGAGAGAGAGAGAGAGAGAGAGAGAAGCAATTATGCTTTACTGAAATAGCTCTTGAGACATTCAAAGTGCATTAAGACATTAGGGCTAGATCGTTATACACACACACACACACACACACACACACACACACACACACACACACACACACACACACTAAATAGAGTTACATTTGAGAACCTTAGAGTTGACATAATTAATAATCCAGCTCTGTGAAGGCTTGTCATGAGGCACACCATGACTACCATCATGAGGAGGTGGTAGTGTAGTGGTTAAGACATTAGACCTTAGCTCTGAGAGTCTGAGTTCAAATCCCAGCCGCACCAAGCTGCCACTCAGCAAGGCTGTTAACCCCATAGCTGCACAGTTGTATGAATAAGATAATTCTTAATCATTCTGGATAGGATCGTCTGCCATAAATGTAAATGTAAGACCCTGCTGCCCATTCATTGGACCCCCTGCAGTTCACATATATTCCTCAGTACAGCTGCCATTATCACTACCACCCCATCTAGCTCTCACCCAAAAAAATAATAAAATGCCATGTGCGATACTTTCCAAGGCTTTACATAAATAACAGACAGAACACAAACATTCCTCAAAGAGAAAATCTCAGCCTGCAGCTTTCACTGCAACTGGATCCTGGACACCCTGACTGGAAAACGGTTTAGTCTGGATCAGGAGCAGCATCTTCAACACTACCACACTGAGCTCTTGAGCCCCATAGCTGTACGCTCAGTCCACTGCTATTTATCATGCCCACTTAAGTGTAGTAAGACACATTTTAGATTTAGATAATCAAGTTTACAGATGACACTAGCAATAACTGTGAGTTAGCATGCATAGAGGAGATGCAGAGTAAATAATGTAAATGTAGACAAAACAAAAGTGATGGGTTTTGATTTCATGAGCAACCACTCCCTCCTGAACATCAACAGCTCCATCATGAAGATTGTGAAGAGCAACATATTACTTGATGGTTACCTGGTGGTGAGCCTTATGGGTGGTTTACTTTAACAGCAATGAATAGCCAATCTCTCTTAAACTTAGCAAAACAGTGTAAACAAAATACTATATTAACCTTCAAAATTAACCAGAATAACAACTACACTGTTTTTATAAAATCTATTGTTTTGTTTTTTGTTTGGTACTACTATATTTTCCACTTAATGTATATTTTTTACTGCTACGTCTGTATATAGTATAATCCCATCTGCCAAATGCATAACTTTTTACTAGTTCTATGTTTTGCTGGTTCTATGTCCTGACACCTTAGCCAGCAGCAGAAGAAGAAGAAAAAGAAGAGGAAGAAGAAGGGGATGGAAAAGGTGAAGAAGGAGATGGAGAGGATGAAGAAGGAGAAGAAGAAAAAGAAGAAACAGTTGGCAAAGTAGAAAGAGCAGAAGATGGAGAAGAAGAAAAGTGAGAAGAAAAAAAAGAAGAGGAAGAAAAAGAAAGAGAAGATGAAGAAGACATAGAAGATAAAGATGAAGAAAAAGAAGTTGATGATATATCTAGCATCAGCATGCAGTGAGCTTTTCTCATTTGTAATATTATAGCAGTCCAATTATAAAATTAGCTAGATCAAGGTTTGATAAAATTTTTAACATTTATTTTACAAATGTTAATATTAGAAAAAAAACATAAAAAAACAGTGACAAAATGCAAAATCCTAGCTTAGGTCTTATTTGACTGATTGCTATCAGTTTGTTGATGTAAATGGTGAGTTCACCACACTCTCTGAAGTAAAGTTTGGTGTTTCCCAAGGAAGCAGTGGGTCTTAGGCCCACTGCTTTTGTCTTTATATGTGCTGCCTCTGGGTGAAATTATACATAAACATGGTATTCGCTTCCACTGCTATGCTGATGATACACAGCTGTATATTTCAGCAAAGCTAGATGTGAGAGATCAGCTTAAAAATGTTGAGGAGTGTGTAAAGGACATTAGACAGTGAATGCTTGATAACTTTTTTCTGCTCAACTCAGATAAGACGGAAGTACTTTTACTATGACCACAAGTAGCTAGAAGTAAACTTTCAGATTCATGCTTTTGTTACATCCAGATTAGACGATTAGGTGTTGGAGTAAGTGCATAAATAAGCTTCAGTTAGTTCAGAATGCAGCAGCAAGTGTCCTCACTTGATCTAGAAAATATGACCACATCACCCCTGTTTTAATCAGTCTACACTGACTTTCAATGAAATCTTGCATTTATCATAAAATATTACTACTGACGTATAAAGCACTTAACGGTCTCGCACCGCAGTATCTGAGTGAACTTCTGTACCAGTATGATCCTCTATGCCTACTTAGATGAAAAAGTGCAGGCTATTTGTTGGTACCTCAAATAACGAAGACTACAGCAGGGGGCAGATCTTTCTCTTATAAAGCCCCACAGTTATGAAACAGCCTTCCAACCAGTGTTCGGGACTCAGACGCAGTTTCAGTGTTCAAGTCGAGGTTGAAAATGTATTTATTTAGTCAAGACTTTTATCAGTAGATTTTGCTTAGGTAACGGATCAGATCTGGAGAGATCATGGATATAGAGTGTTTGGTTAACTGGGATATTTGTATGCTGTCACTTTCACACATTCACTCAGGTTTGTTGACGGTGGTGTGGTGGGTCGTCTCTTATCCCAGAGATCCCTCATGTCTGTATTACCTTCTGGTTCTTCCCTTTAGCTATGCTGCAATAACGAGTCTTGCCGGAGTCCAAACTGCACAGTGACATTACATTTCATACAACAATAAAGACACATAATCCATATCCTTCTCTTCCTGTCACCCCTCTTTTCTCTCTCTTCTCTCTGCTTCTGATCATCATCACTGTACCCCGCAACATCGTATATCTGCTACAAATGGACATTGGGGCAACCCAAATGAGGATGGGTTCCCTCTTGAGTCTCTCAAGGTTTTTTCCTTATATCTTGGGGAGTTTTTCCTTGCCACAGTCGCCAAACTTACAGTTATAAAGAACATATTTATTTTTTATCACCACATTATTTGTGTAAAGCTGCTTTGGGAAAATGTTCATTGTTAAAAGCCCCATACAAATAAAAATGAATTGATTTGAAGTGAATTGACAAAATGAGAAAATGAGTGAATCATTGCAGGGAACTGGCAAAAAGCTTTTTTTCTGTAAATGAACATTTCTATGATATTAGCTTGTATCACTTTTTGCAAGATTGTAACCTTAATGGACTCTTTCTATCTTCCATGTGTCCTTGTTTTCAAGTCATGTTGCTTTGTTTTCAAGCAGAAAATGACTTGCTGGTGTATAACCTAAGTTGCTGTTTTGATCCTGAGCTATAGCTATGGCTTCACATGTTTTTCTGGTGTCTGCATGGGTTTTGGTGTGCTCTGCAGTGGTGTGTTCAAATCATATTATCAGAACACCACCATGATAAAACCTGAACGAATGTATACAAACTTTACAATCTCTACAAAGACTACAAATTGTCTTTTGATTTGATGTTCCATCTGCCCAGAAACTGTGACTGCTCCCTGCCTAAATTGGCAACACTGAGTCTTAGCGAAGGGAAGCTACGACTCCTGTAGATATGGAACAGCATTTCAGAAATAATAAATAAACCATGTGGGTTATATGACTGGTTTATGTAACATGAGATATTCTTATAAAGGGCAACCCCTCAGAGAGAGCTTGAACACTGATAGTGAAACATTCTCAGCACTTTTCCTCTGACAGCGTGTTTTTTTTTGCTTTTGAGGTCATTGTTGAGCATTCTCCTCATTTTTAGAATGCATTTTGAATCTTAAGACTGTATCTTAAGACTGGTTTATGACTAGGTGGCACGTTTTGCAGCTGCCAGTGTTGCCATCTCACAGTTCCAGTGTTCCTGATTAGATTTCTGGATTTCGTTTTACTGTCTGTGTGTTTTTTTTTAGGTTCATCTGATATCTTTCCAAAGCTAGCCGATTTGTCAAGTATTGACTAAGATATGCAAAAGCAAAAAAAATTGAAAGTGTGTGTACATGATGCTATAAGATGGACTGTTTTCCCTTCATGGTGTGCCGAAATTTTGCAGATACCTGGTCATAAGTATGGTATGTGCTTTTTGAGCATCCCATTCTACATTTAGTCCCAATTCGCTCTTCCCTCCATTCTGCTGTAAAGATGTTACACTAGATTTTGGTGTGTGTTTATGGACATTTGCATTCAGGCCTGGGGTGCAGTCAGTTTCCAATTCATCACAAATGTGTTTTGTGTAGAGCTCTATTAGCAGGCCACTCAAGATCTTCCTCTTCAAACCAGGTAAACCAGATCTTAATGAAGCTGGCTTTGTGCACAGGGGCATTGCCATGCTAGAACAAGTTTGGGTTTCCAAGTTCAAGTAAATGCAAAATTGTATTATATTGCATCTAAAGCTATCTTATACAATTGTTTGCCTCCAGCATTGCGGTAACAATTTGGAGAAGAACCACGTATGACAGGAAAAGTTAGGTGTCCCATACTTTTGTCCATATAGTGTAAATTGTTGGATAGGCTGCAAATTCACTGTGAATATTAACAGTAATGGAAGAGTAATGAATGAATGAATGAATGAATGAATGTTTTATTAATTTATCTTAGCACTCGTGTAAACCCTACTCTAAAAAAATGTTGGGAAAAAACCAAGAGAGAGAGCTAGTGTAATATAATTGTGCAAATCCGATTGGATATTGCCCTTGTTTCAGTTAAATTTCTGAGAGAAAGTAGAGGCATTTCAAAGTTTGAAAATCTGGCTTATTTGTAGTTCTTATTTGGAGGAAGAAATAAAAATGGTCATATGGAGAAAGTTCAGGATAAATTTTTTTTTTACCTTATTTGGAGACGTCTGCTGATGGAGGACAGCGTAGTGCAATTGTTGACTCAATTAAATTAACTTCAATTCATTTTTATTTGTATAGCACTTATAACAATAAACATTGTCTCAAAGCAGCTTTACACAGATAATACAGATAATACAGTGATAAAAAAAGGAATAAGATGTTTCTTTATGTGAAGGTTTGTTCCTGAGGAAGAAATCTTGAGAGGAACTCGACTCAAAAGTGGAACCCATCCTTATCTAGGTGTCCACTTAGTACAGATAGACTCTGCACATAGCTAGAGCAGAAGTGTTTTAATTTTATTAATATGCACTTCAAGTAATCAGATCATAAGCCTTTGGAGTTCCTGAAAAAATGCAGTATGGAGCTTTGGCAGCCGTCGAGTCTGCTTCATTGCAAAAGCAACAGAGAAAACTTTCAAGTAACTTGGCCTTGAGTAAAACACACAGGCTGGATTTAATAAATAAATGTTGTAAAATTGGCACAAAAAAAAAACTTAAATATATCTCTGTGTGTGTGTGTGTGTGTGTGTGTGTGTGTGTGTGTGTGTGTGTGTGTGTGTGTGTGCGTGCGTGCGTGTGTGCATGCGTGCGTGCATGCTTGGGGTGGTTGGGCGGTTTTGAGGGATTGGAGCTCTTAATCTTTTGCGCTGTCAGAAACCTGATATAGGATTCGCTTCTCCCAAGAAAAAGCTCAAGAGGTCTGCATCACAGGCAAAAAAAGATAAAGAGAGAAAAAGCAGACAGATGGAGAGAGACAGACAGGCAGATGGAAGAGATTGCTTGTTTTTTGGACAGAATCCGTTTAGGTTATTTCTCCAAATTTGTCCCACTCTCCTTCTGTTGTGTGTGTTTGGGTGAGTGATGTGCCATCCTGCCATTCTACAAGTTATTTAGCTCATTTTACTGTTGATGAGTTGATGAACATACACACACACACACACACACACACACACACACACACACACACACACACACGGAGCAATGTCTTGTTTGAATAAAGAAGGGAGAAGAAACTCTGCATCCATTATCTAATCTTCTTTACACATTTCTCAACATTTTAAGATGGTTGCTGTTATTTGCTTTTGCCTAAACGTTATGGACAAAATTATTGGGACAGCTGACCTTTCCAGTTTTAAGCGGTTCTTCCCGATACTGTTGCCACGAAGTTGGAGCCATACAATTGTATAGGATCAAAAACATCTTCCTGGAAGGGTGGAGGTTATTATAACAGGGAACGGGAAAAACATATGAAATGGGATGTTCAAAAAGCACATACAAAACTTATGTTTAGGTGTCCACAAACTCTCGTCCAACGAAGCTATTAATCTGTGTGCTCAGCTTTGCAGTAAGTTCATACTACATTGTAAGAGAATTGTACCCAGAGTAAATATACTGTAGACAGGAAATTAGCAGGGGGCCTAGAACAGTCTTGTGGGACCCCTACAAATCTTTACGTACATACATACTATTATACAGTGGGGTCCAAGAAATGAGAGCTTCTAATTGTCATTATTTACTATTAAAACACACCAATTTCCTGTAAAAAAAAAAAAATGTACAAAATGAGAGTTTGCATTTTAAGCGGGCATGGACTCCACACGTTGGTGCAAAACCTTATGATCCATATTAGATCAAGTCCATCAAACAGTTGTCTGATTACATTACATGAGGATTTTGTCGAGTTTAACTTGCTCCTGAGGCTCCAGAGACCACTGTTCCTGCCCCTCTCCCCTTTTTAGATTTTAGAAAAATTGTAGCAGATCTGCTCAGACCTACAGTGAGGAAAATAAGTATTTGAACACCCTCCTATTTTGCAAGTTCTCTCACTTAGAAATCATGGAGGGGTCTGAAATTGTCATAGTAGGTGCATGTCTACTGTGAGAGACATAATCTAAAAAAAATCCAGAAATCACAATGTATGATTTTGTAACTATTTATTTGTATGATACAGCTGCAAATAATTATTTGAACACCTGAGAAAGTCAATGTTAATATTTGGTACAGTAGCCTTTGTTTGCAATTACAGAGGTCAAACGTTTCCTGTAGTTTTTCACCAGGTTTGCACACACTGCAGGAGGGATTTTGGCCCACTCCTCCACACAGATCTTCTCTAGATCAGTCAGGTTTCTGGCCTGTCGCTAAGAAACACGGAGTTTGAGCTCCCTCCAAAGATTCTCTACTGGGTTTAGGTCTGGAGACTGGCTAGGCCACGCCAAAACCTTGATATGCTTCATACAGAGCCACTCCTTGGTTATCCTGGCTGTGTGCTTCGGGTCATTGTCATGTTGGAAGACCCAGCCTCGACCCATCTTCAATGCTCTAACTGAGGGAAGGAGGTTGTTCCCCAAAATCTCGCAATACATGGCCCCGGTCATCCTCTACTTAATACAGTGCAGTCGCCCTGTCCCATGTGCAGAAAAACACCCCCAAAGCATGATGCTACCACCCCCATGCTTCACAGTAGAGATGGTGTTCTTGGGATGGTACTCATCATTCTTCTTCCTCCAAACAAGTTTAGTGGAATTATGACCCAAAAGTTCTATTTTGGTCTCATCTGACCACATGACTTTCTCCCATGACTCCTCTGGATCATCCAAATGGTCATTGGCAAATTTAAGACGTGCCTGGACATGTGCTGGTTTAAGCAGGGGAACCTTCCGTGCCATGCATGATTTTAAACCATGACGTCTTAGTGTATTACCAACAGTAACCTTGGAAACGGTGGTCCCAGCTCTTTTCAGGTCATTGACCAGCTCCTCCCGTGTAGTTCTGGGCTGATTTCTCACCTTCCTTAGGATCATTGAGACCCCACGAGGTGAGATCTTGCATGGAGCCCCAGACCGGGGGAGATTGACAGTCATGTTAAGCTTCTTCCATTTTCTAATGATCGCTCCAACAGTGGACCTTTTTTCACCAAGCTGCTTGGCAATTTCCCCGTAGCCCTTTCCAGCCTTGTGGAGGTGTACAATTTTGTCTCTAGTGTCTTTGGACAGCTCTTTGGTCTTGGCTATGTTAGTAGTTGAATTCTTACTGATTGTATGGGGTGGACAGGTGTCTTTATGCAGCTAACGACCTCAAACAGGTGCATCTAATTTAGGATAATAAATGTAGTGTAGGTGGACATTTTAAAGGCAGACTAACAGGTCTTTAAAGGGTCAGAATTCTAGCTGATAGACAGGTGTTCAAATACTTATTTGCAGCTGTATCATACAAATAAATAGTTTAAAAATCATATATTGTGATTTCTGGATTTTTTTTTTTAGATTATGTCTCTCACAGTGGACATGCACCTACGATAACAATTTCAGACCCCTCCATGATTTCTAAGTGGGAGAACCTGCAAAATAGCAGGGTGTTCAAATACTTATTTCCTCACTGTACTTAGGAATAACAGTTTTTTAAATGTATCAGTCAGGATTTTGGCCTCATCATAGAACAGAGACAGTGCTAAAGTGGTAAATGACCTGTTATTGAACTCTGATCAGAGTTTTGTCTCTTTTCTTGTTTTGCTAGACCTTAGTGTGGCTTTTGACACTATTGATCATACTATCCTGCTTGCTAGACCAGAAAATGTTTTTGAAATAAAGGGAACGGTTCTCTCCTAGCTTAGGTCTTATTTGACTGATCGCTATCAGTTTGAAGATGTAAATAGTGAGTTCTCCACACTCTCTGGGGTAAAGTTTGGTGTCCCGTAATCATTTTCTCTTTATATATGCTGCCTCTGGGTGTAATTATAGATAAACATGTTATTCGCTTCCACTGCCACGCTTTTGTTTGGCATTTTAACTTTAATATTGAGTTTCAAATTTGTATAAAATTTAAAAAACATATTGGTTCAGCCTGAGAATTTGTTAATTTAGTTTTTCTTATAAACTAGAGTTTTGATAATCTAAAATGGTAGATGTCTTTTCCCTCATACACTCAATCAGGTTTGTTGACAGTGGACCAGCAGGACGCTTCATGTCCCAGCGTGCCTCCAATATCTTCTGGCTCTCCTTTTTTTGCTGTTATAGTTAGACCTGCTGGAGTCCTGCTTTTCCTCTGATCTCAGTATGAACCCTTTGAAGTCACTGATCAGGATTTAGCTATTTCTTAAACTGTATGTGCTCACCTGCTTCATGCTGTGATAGCGGTACAGAATCCTGTCAAATATCCTTTTACCCTGGTTATTCTGATGCTCTGTTCATCTTTCACTTGTTTCCTGCTTTACTGAATAAATTCAACTGTATATCTATTAACTGTGCATACATATTTACATTTCTTTTTTTATTTTACATGACAGTGCAGTGTAATGAAAATAATCACTGATCTTTTTTTTTTTTTTTGTTGTTGTTGTTGTTGTTGTTGTTGTTGTCCCAGGGTTTTTTTCCTTGACACTGTTGTCCCCAGCTTGCTCATTAGGGACTATTGTGTTAAGTAAATTGAATTAGAAACCATAAATCATGCCATCATGTAACTATGGCACGAGACAAATACACTGATCAGACATAACATTATGACCACCTGCCTAATATTGTGTTGGTCCCCGTTTTGCCCTTCCATAACGCTTCACTGGTTCACCACTGTTCTTTCTTAGACCAAACTGTTGTTAGATGATTACCAATGCAGACCAGAAACGACCCACATAAGCTGCAGTTTTGGAGATGCCCTGACCCAGTCGTCTAGCCATCACAATTTGGCCCTTGTCAAACTCGCTCAAATCTTTCCACTTGCCTATTTTTCCTGGTTCTAACACATTAACTTTGAGGACAAAATGTTCACTTGCTGCCTAATTTATCCCACCCACTAACAGGTGCCATGATATAGAGATAATCAGTGCTATTTACTCATCGGTCATAATGTCATAATGTTCTGCCTGGTCTGTGTATAAGCAGAAAATATTTACTGATGCACAATGCACAAATAATTCTGATCAAATGATCATCTAGATCAGGGGTGGCCAACCAGTCAGAGACCGAGAGCCACATTTTTGACTGTGTTACCGCAAAGAGCCACATCATACACATGGGCACACATGAACATCACCCATCCCTTTCTCTTACACACACACACACACACACACACACATCTCTGCTCAGCCAGATTTATTGTAAATGTCACACACCAACATAATGACAACATAAAGCATAAAGCATTTCACTGCATGTCGTACCCTGTATGTATGTGTATGTGACAAATAAAATTTGATTTGATTTGATTTGACAGAAATTAACTCCTACAGTACTAAGACCACAGGACAGTCATTTTCAACAATGAACACTGCACTGCCTCTCACACAAACTCTTAGTTTAACCAAGTCTACAAACTAAAATATAATCATTTACAATAGCGTTTTTCTTTTACTATGCATGTTACTTAGTGGGACTTTTGGCATTTCTTGCCTTGAACAATCCCCTTCAAATCTGCCTCGTATTCCGTTGTTGCCACTCAAAGCAATTCTTTCTCATGTGTGTCAGTCAGAATAGATCGATGCTTTGATTTCACGTGTTTCAGGGTAGAAAACAAGGACTTTTTTTTTTTTTTTTTTTTTATGTGCGTGTTCACTTCGCTTGAGTTCAATACGCTATTTTCGTCAAATGCGCATGTGCGTGAGATGCAGGCGTGGGCAATTAATTTTTTACAAGGGGCCACATGAGAAACCTGAATTGTGTCAGAGGGCCACACCAACGATAATATTTTAGGGATGCACCGAAATGAAAAGTCAATTCAAAAGTCAATGAAATCCATCATTTTTTGTGTTATGCCTTTTGCCTTGGCACCATCACTGGAAAACTTTCCTGCCTTTTCAAAAACGTCCACTACAGACGGAGTGCGCATGCTCGGATTGACTACTTTTCTGCGCCGCGTTCTTCTCATATTTAGAATGGCAATCGGGATGTTTGGATTACAGGTGATGAACTAATCCCAATTCGGAGAAACTCTTTGCAGATACACCCCCTCTTGAAATTTCAGCATTGCATGTTTTGCAAATCGCTCTCTGCACACCACAGACATGTTGCTCTTATCCAGATAACCGTGTGCTGGCTGCGCTTTTTTATTGCGTCATTACAATTGTGTTTCGTCTGATATACCGCAAAGTTTCCCAGTAGGGGCAAGCTCATTTAAGTCTTAAAATACCGTATTGAACTCAAGCGAAGCGAACACGCACATTAAAAAAACCAAACAAACACAAACTTCGATATGAACGTAAGAGCGCATGAAACCAGCCAAAGAGCCGCATGCGGCTCGCGAGCCGTGGGTTGCCCACCCCTGATCTAGATAATCTTTAAGTATACAGTCATTGTCATGTGAATGTGGACCTGTAGAATACTGTTAAACGGAAGCAAACATAAAATTGCATTTCACCGCAAAACATCACATTATCAACCACTATTCGATTGCATTGAAAAGACTTGTTTAAGGCAAGACTATTTTAATAACATAGCACAATGACAGCCCAAAGTAATTAGCAATCTTTCTGGCTGAATAAAAAAACATAATAAGAAGTACTGTGAACCTTTTTGGCAAACTTTGTAAATGTAAGACAGAGAAATGGACATTTGTGCTATTGCTTCTACAACAGTGATGTTCCAGTTTCAGTCCAATTCCTAAGTAAGGATCTATCAGCCACTGGCACCATTTGCTCATTTAACTAACTTTTTTGTTCAATCCTACCTTAGATTTTACATCAGCATGCTTTGTACTGAGCTGTTATCTCTGTAAATGTTTCTCTGAATCACTGCTGACTACTTTAGTACTTTAGTGGTTTTTCATTAATCTCTGCTTATTTATATGGCTGTTTTTCTATTTTAGTTCAGGCTTATGGTCTGGTTTCTTCCACATGAAAAACAGACTGTATCCTGCAAATCCAAATTATGTTCTAAGCAGGCTTAGCCCATGGGATTGAGAAGACCTAGGCAAAACCATGACCATGGGCCCATAATACAAAAGCATACAGGACATATTAAGAGCTATTTAGACTGGCTCCGAATCAGTTCTCTAAATCACTCTAGATAAGTAATAAGATTGCTGGAAAGTCTAGATCTAGATAAGATTGCTAAAAAGTTTCAGGTGTGTATGCTTAGAGAAGAGACTGCAACAGGATGCACTATAGGAAGAAAGCAAGTCGGGAAACTTTGTGTACTGGCATTCATGCGAATATTACTTTGATATGTACCGCCTACCTAAACATTGCTGTGGTCCAAGTATTCCTATTCATTGCAACAGTATTCAATCAGTGCTCTTCTTTAACAGCATAATGCTTTTAGCCACAGTACAAAATAAAAGTGTTCAGGAATGGTTTGACTAGCAGGAGTTCAAAGTGTTAACTTTACACCTCACAACCTACATGTTCTAAAAGATCTGCTGCTGATGCCTTGATGTCAGATACCGTAGCACACCTTTTCAATGGATCAGAGGTGTTTTGGACTTTTTTTCATTGCAGCTTTTATAATTACTAGCCATTTCATAGTGAGTACACCTCACAAGAACTGTCATTTTGAAGACCATGTTGTTTATCCAGTCAAATCTTTACCTTTGCCAATTTCTCTTGTATTTAACACATCATATTCAAGAACCAATGTTGAAATTTATGGGTCATTGTGTTCAATTAATTATTGGTAATATGGTATTAATTTCATCCATTTACCATGTATGGTTTATCCTGTCGCTCTTCTCTAGTTTCATTACTTAGTCAAATCACCAGTCTTCCATTTGTATTATACAAAATCTGTTACATATTCATCTAAAGCTAGGCTGTTTCTTTCTCACAAGCCCAAATTGTTCATTCTTTCATGCAGCATAGAATTATATCAGGACAACGAACAGAATGAACTAACTGACTATACCTCATTGAGCAGTACTGTTACATACTATGCAGGTAAAAAAAAATTTCTTTGCAGCCTAATTTGATTGTGTATTAATGCTCACAGGAGAAAAGCTCCTACTGGAGCTGGCTCTGAATAATGTATTTTAAAATTAATATAAAAAAAGATTTTAAATAAAGACCAGAGGGTGTAAGATAAATTCAAAGTGGATATGGGAGGGATAAGAAAAGGTTCCCTTGTGGTCTAGTGGTTAGGATGCGGTGTTCGATCCCCGGTCAGAGAACCAACCCCAGGCACTTTGAGTGCCGGTCCCAAGCCTGGATGAATGGGGAGGGTTGCGTTAGGAAGGGCATCCAGCGTAAAAACATGTCCGCTGTGGCGACCCCTAACGGGAGATACTGAAAGAAAGTTTATGGGAGGGATAAGAGAAAGCACCAGGTCTAATTAATTTGTTGTCTGAATGACAACATATATGTTACTAATATACATAATATGGACAAAAGTTTGTGAACAAATGAGGGCTAAGGGCTTTTTGAGCATTCCATTCTACATTTAGTCCCAATTTGCTGTAGAAACCTCTACTTTTCTGGGAAGTTTTTTGGATTTTTAGAGTGTGGTTGTGGAGATTTGTACATTAATAAATCAAGAGAGTTACTGATGTTTGATGAGGAGGCCTGGGGTGTAGTCAGCATTCCAATTCATCGCGAAGGCTTCAGTAGATTTGAGGTCAGAACTCTATAGCAGGCCACTCAAGAACTTTCACTCCAACCTATGTAAATTATATCTTAATGGAGCTCTCTTTGTGCACAGATTACAGCTGTCCATCAGGTCATAAGTTGAGAAGAGTGTTGCGTTCTGACATTTAATTTTTTTTTACATAGTACAAATAAAGTACCGTAATTACAAAGATTTTTATTTGAAACATAAATAAGCCGCACCTGTCTATAAGCCTACACTGAAACTAATGAACTTTACACAGGCTTTAACAAAAGACAGTGTCTGTTACAGGTTGTAACGGGTGAAATATGTTGTGGCTCCTTTAAGAGCAGAGCAGCAATTTGGGAATAGCCTTTTTTCCACATTTTTCCTGGTATTACTGCATGTGTGCAAGACCGAGGAATATGTCCTTATTATTTTCTGATGCTCATTTCTAAGTTTCTTTGACTAACCTGTAATGCTGTTGCCAAGAAAAATAAAAAAGCACGAGTTTTGGAAACCTGCCTGTGCTTATATGATTTCTGTTGAAACTGGAGTTAGTGAGCTCTCCCTTCACCCAGACTCAACGTGTTACAACGGCTTGTATCTAAACAGTAGCCATTGAAAAGTCATTGTTCAGTGTCTTTCTCCTTCCTTTCACAACAATTTCTCTGGAGAGTTCTTCATATAAAGAATAAGATTTGATTACCTTCTGAATGCATTGCATATTGTATTAATCACAACCAGTAACAAGAAAATCCTGTCTGAAATTTGAATACTTTTCTGCTCATTTTTTATTAAAAAATGCCTTTCATAAAAAGTTTTTCATTCTGTGAATATATTTACATGAACACTATAATTTCAAGCCAGCCTCTGTTTTCCCTGACAATCAAGATGATTGACATTTAATGCTGTAGTGAATGATGTAGTGGCAATGCATTTGTATTTAATTATCTGGTTTGAATGGCAGCTTGAGGGTTGAATCCTCTACCTTTGTATAGGGCAGTGGAGTACTCAGTGATCAAGGCTCTCGGCTACATATCATTGGCATTAGATCAAGTCCGGCTCTGCTGTACAATGGCTGATTCCACACTCTGACCTCAGCTTCTTAACACACTCGAATATAATTAAAGACAATTTAACTATAGTTGTATATACAAAGGAGTCTGATGCATTTAAATATATTGCATTTAGCATTATGCCCTTATCCAAAGGGACTTCTAGAATAGAATAGCAGTTATTTGTCATATGTACATTACAGCACAGTGAAATTATTTTCTTGGCGTATCCCAGCTTGTTTGGAAGCTGGGGTCAGAGTGCAGAGTTGCTCAATGACCCAAGAGCAGCATCTTTGCAATACCGGGTCTTAAACCCTTGACCTTCCGATTAGTAACCCACTGAGCAATCACTCCCTACAAAACATGGTAATGCTTCACGATTTTGCGTGTCATCCTTGCACAGGGGCCACGCTAATCTTCTCTATATTATTCCAACTTTAGTATTTGTGCTGCCATAGCACATATTATATTGGAAACATTCCTTTGAGATTCTAGCCTATGTTAGCATAATTGTATTTTGCAATTATCATTGATCAGCAACAACACGACAAACAACAAAATTACTGTGGCTTTCAACAGATAACTGATCGGATTTAACAGACACAAAATGTGCCAAGAATGTGTTCCTCACACCATTGTACCACCTCTTCTACCTCGGATTGTTCACACAAGGCCCATGGCTTCTATAAATTGGGTCCATGCATTAATTTTTTTGGTGCCAAATTATGACCCTATGATCAAACCATGCTGAATTATTTTAGTTTGTCTAGGTTTTGTATGCCTGTGCCTCCTGCAGCCTCATATTTCTGTTTATGGATGACATGAGTGGAACCCAACAATGTCCTCCCCTTTTGCAGATCATCTGTCTTCAATTTTCAGTGTATTGTCCATTCTGATATGCTTTTCTTCCCACCGCAATATATATACAGTAGAGTGTTTTTCTAAGCTACTGTAGCCTTTTTTGTCAACTAGAATCAGTCTGAGTTCTTTATTGATTTTTTTGCATCAATAGACATTTCACTCTGCAGAATTGCTGCTCATTGGATGTTTTCTCCTTATAACAGCATACTGAATAAACTCTGTTGTGAGTAAAAATCCCAAACACACATGCCTGAGATTACATTTTTTACACATACTGATGGTTGTTGTGAAAATGACCTGAGGCTGCTCAACTGTATCTGAATGATTTTATGCTTTGCTCAGCTGCCACATGATTGGCTGATCAGACAATTGCATGAATGAGTATTTTTAATAAAGTGTTTGGTTAATGTATGGTCATATAGTATTTGTGAACACTTCTTATGAACCATAGAAAAGAATACAATAATTTGTACACAATCTTCTATGCTAACTCAAATCAATCTTATTGATTTATTGACTCATTGATTATAATCTTTAAATCAAGCTTTTCTTTGTACTGAGCAGCGGTGGACAGTAACAAAAAAAATGAAGTTTAAATTTAAATTAAAAAAAGAAAGTAAAATACTTTAACTTCAAATATCTTACTTTTTACTCAACTACATTTTGTGAAATCAGTTGTTACTTTTAAAAACTTAACAGTTCAGGCCATAAATTAGGGTACAGCATGCATTCTGTTTTGAACTTGTTTTTCATGCTTAGCATGAACATACAGTTTAGCATCAGTTCAACAGCAAGAAGAACATTTTGAGAGGAATAAATGATGGAAGAAACTTCTTACTCTAACTTGCCACAACACCCGTGGCCTTAATAGTTGAAAGAATGTTTTGGGCTCATAATAATTTTAATCATTGTACTTTGGATACTTAAGTTTTTAAAGGCATTTAAAGACATTTAAAGGCAAACACTTTTGTACTTTTAGTGAGCACCTTTACTTTTACTGGAGTAATTGTGACACTTTTTGTGTATCTCTACATTAACTCAGGTACATGGCTTGTGTATTTTGTCCACCACTGGTACTGAACAGGACGAAATCATGAGAATAGTATTGTAGCGACTGGGGGATAAGAGGGACAAACTTATAATACAGATAAATTGAGTATATAGTTGGAAGCACAGTCTGCCCGCATTTTCCACCATTCTATGTAGCGAATTTAGCTCGCAAAGAAAGGTAAATATTTATAAGTAATTATAACGTGTTATAGTTACTCCGAAATATTTAAATTAAGTTGAATTGACGGTAATGGAATTAACATTACACTTATTTGTCTGTTTGTCTGGCAAACAGACAGTATAATTTTATATTAATTCTATAAAAGAGGTATCTCCCTGGCCAAGAAAGACGTAACCCCCTTTTACTTTATACCGTAAATTAAATGAAATTAAATAGAGCATGTAGTTCAGACCTGATGTTGCAGGAACTTCGCATGTATGGAACGTACTCAGAGACAATCACTTATGAAAAATACGGCATTTAATGAATGAGACAAACACAACATAAAACTAACTACACAAACAAACAAACAAAAAGAAATAAAGAAAATAAAAATGAAAATAAAATAAACGAAAGTTGAAATTAGGAAAGGAGGAAGAGAAAGGAAAAGAAGAAGGAGGAAAAAGGGAGGAAAGGCAACTTAAACTTCAAATTAATCACATCCTAACTGAGAAATCGTCACGGAAATTTAAATTCGCCTTAATATTAAGGGGTTCAAACTTAACACGCATCTAAATTAGTTGGTAAACCGGTTACTTGCATTGACTTGTTGCACAAGAGTCCGGATGCGGTAGACAAAAGAATCTTGGACGAGTCGGTTAGGATGGAGTCAGATGTTCTCCCAGCTTCTCCTGAAGATCAGAGCAGTTGGTGTTTTGAAGATAAAGCTTGCTGGAAAATCCCAAAAGAGATTTGAGATCTCGTCCCAAAGATTCGGTGCTGAGCTGTTCGAAGCGCCCGACTCTCCAGGCCATCGGGCCCCGGGGGTCCGAGCCTTCCCGGTCGAGCCGAGTGAGCGAGTTGCTCTCTTGACTAAACTCTGACTGGACCCGACTGCACTCTGACTGGACAATGATTAGTTGGGTTCAAGATGTTTTAAAGGTCCTGAACCCCACCCATCCTTGGGGGAATGGCCAATGCTATGGCCTGAAATTTTGGAGGGAAAAACTTCCTTTGTTCATGCATCTGTGGGCATGGTTTCCGGGCTAAACTTGCTTTTGGAGGACTTTAAAGTTTTATTCAAAGTGAATTAAGACGGTATGGTACATTTCATGATCAAATAAAATGTACCATTGTTTGAAAAATAAAGAAACAGATAATTTTGCGGTCATTTGGATACTAAACATGAAAAGGAATGACAGTATAAGGCAGAGGTACATTAACTTACAGAGATCAGTAATTAACTGATGTTAATACAATGTTGTATTCTGATAAATAAAATGCACCCTTGTCAGGAAAGTAAAGAACAGATAATTCTAAGTCAATCAAGCCTTAAGAAGAGAAGAGACAACATTTAACACAGAGTTACATTTTAAGGTTTAAATATTATTGATGTAGAGTTAAACACTTGCTTTATTTATAGTAGAAGATACAAACAAGATGTATGTTTGTATCATGTGAAGTGGGACATTCTATTTATTATTTAATTAATAAAAGAATGCTCCCTTTTGGTGTGTGTGTGTGTGTGTGTGTCTGCATAAGTGTGTGTGTCACAAACAGACGTACTGGGGCCGAGTTCCGAGAGTGAATTGTTTTATGGTCTGAGGGTCGCTGTGAATTCAACCAGAGAGGCCAGGGGGGTTATCTGGTTTTCGGGGTGGTGTGTGTGTGTGTGTGTGTGTGTGTGTGTGTGTGTGTGTGTGTGTGTGTGTGTGTGTGTGGTATAGAGACTGGCTTGTGCTATCAGTCTTCCGAGGGGGGGGTATGACACTGTGGTATACAAGCTCTCAATAAAAGTGTAAGCCGTGGTGCTCATCCTTTGATTGAAAAGCAGATGTCAGGGGTTAAAAGGAAATTCCTGGGACATGAAGTCTAATCATGAAGTATTGACTGTATTTATGTGCCATGCATCTTTATAAATGTGTTAATATTTTTATAATGATGTGGAATTCTGACACTAGTTCACAAAGTGCCATTCAGTGATAACATGACACTAGGGACATGGAGCAAAGTGTCGCTTGAAGTGTCCTACTAAATATGAATAAATTGCAGCCATGAAGAGGTGACATTAGCTTAGATATGATCTTGTAAGATTTCAGCGATGGTAGGAAGCTGAGGTCAGAGCCCAGAGAATGCATGACACACCGGCAAGACACAAAGGATTAAGGGCCTTGATCAAGGGTCAGGTTGGCGATATTGAAACTAGATACTTTGGGTAATGTATATTTGACATTAGTGGCCTATACTGCTGATGGCAAACAGATTGCAACAGAAACAAAAGTCTTTCAACACATCAAGTAGTTTTTCTGTGTGCTGGTTTTTGCTGTTATTATATACCTCTATATGTTGGTTTGGTTAGTAAAGACATTTAGTCATATGCCTGCAATGTGCTAAAAATGAAGACACACACATATGCAGACTACACACACACACACAGACAAAACGATCTTGCTATCCCTCTTCCTCTTTCTCAAGCAGCAGCATTGATCTGAAACACAGTATGAAGAAAAATTTTAAAATCGGTGGAATTTTGTGGATGTGTGGGAAAGAGAGAGTGAGAGAGAATGTTCCTAACAAATCACTTCAACTAAACTCAGGCAATTCATTCATAAATAATGTATATTTATCAATTCTGACTAAGCTATTTTGTCAAAGCTTTTCTTCAGTCAAGTAAAAATGACACTGTCTTTGAAAGGTTTTACATACCAGTATATAATAAAAAAGTAACTGGTCCTAAACAGGTCTTAGGTAATTAGGTAACTACAACCTCAAATGAAACAACATATTTAAAATACACCATGTTTATTTATTTTTACAAAAAATAAATCCAAAATAGACACACCATGTGTGAAAATCTAAGTACACCTCATGAGCTTGTATTTTTTTGTCCATATAGTGTTGCAAAGGAATTGCAGTCCTGAAGAATTGAAAATGTACCGTCCTAATGCCATAGAGTGGCATGGCACAGTAGGGCCTGAGCATCCAGTCCATCTATAGGCAATTTTTTGGATGACCTTCACCCCAATCCATTCCACCACCATTTATTTATTATTATTTACACTTAACCAAGATTCCCTGGTTGTCTAGTGGTTAGGATGCGGCGCTCTCACCTGGTTCGATCCCCGGTCAGGGAACCAACCGCAGCCATTAGGGTTGCACAAGCCAGTGCCAGTCCCAAGCCCGGATAAATGGGGAGGGTTGCGTTAAGAAGGGCATCCACCATAAAAACCTGTGCCAAATCAAACATGCCGATGATCCGCTGTGGTGACCCCTAATGGGAGAAGCCGAAAGAAAGTTTATTTATACTTAACGATATTACACTGTTTACATGCTGTTTTTTGCACCTCTTTACTGCTGCTACTGCTGTTTTTGCACTGCATTGTGTTTATTTACATATACTCTCGGTTACAGTCTTTATAGTCCTGTTTGCACAGTATTGTATTTTTAGAGTATACAGTGGGTTTACTGGTCGGCCCTATCTTGTGTTATGTGTATTGTCCCACACTGACTTATGTTGTCTTGTGTTGCCTGTCTGTCTGCACTGTTTGCACTCAGTTGCACTCAATGCACTTTATGTAGCTTTATGTTATGTGTTGTAGCTCTATGTTGTTTAGTGTAGCACCAGGGTTCTGGAGGAACGTTGTCTCGTTTTTACTGTGTACTGTGTACCACTGTGTATAGTAGAAATAAAATTAAAAAAGCCTCTTGACTTGACTTGATGTGAACCTATCATACAGTCCCAGATGTAAGTTGGCGAAAGAGAGGTGTAAATAAGTTAATCTGAAGAAATTCATTGAATGGCAGACTGAGACAAATGCCTTTCTGATGAATTGGATGCCTGCAACCATCGCAATGTTGTCTTAACCAACATACATTTATATGTCAGAACGACTCCCAAATTTACTAGTGGATTAATGTGTGTTCATGCATATTACACTAAGAAGCCACACTTTCTGTGGCACTATGCCCTTGTTTAAAATGTTCAGGTCTAACTTTTTGACTCCATATACAGTATGTCCAAGACAGAATGATTTTCTTGTGTCAGAGCAAAAACCTTATTAGAATATAGAGGAGGACCTGACATAATCACTGCCCAGTGGGAAATATTTTGGCTGCAAAGCATCCTGTCTCCAGCTCCTGCACTTCATGAGGGGTCTCTGAGACAGCATGGGCCATATTAATGATCATTGTACCTTCTCAGCGGTCATAGATTTAAGATCAGCCTTCAACCTTATCCACCAACAGCTGGTTAAAGACCTCAAGCTCCCCACAATTCTATGTGTCACAACAGTAGGAATCGCCACAGTGGATAACGGTCCAATAGGTAAAGGTTACATAACCCATCGAACCGCTCCAGTCCTACTACAAGTGGGTTTATTTAATGTGGAGGAGATATGTTTATTCCTAACATGTTACAGTTTAGTTTATCTTCCAACACGCTACAAACCATCAAACTCCTTGAGATCTCACAACTCCGGACTTCTAGAAGTTCCCAGAATAGAAAAGTCCACTTAAGGTGGTGGAGAATTCTCACATTTAGCTCCTAAACCTTTCAATAGTCTTCCTGACAGTGTTCAGGCTCAGACACACTCTCCCAGTTTAAGTGCAGATTTAAATCGTATCTTTTTAGCAAGGCCTACACATAACACATATCACATATCATAACCTTGTGCTCCAGTACATTTGATCACATGCACATTATTAACTTGTGCTTGTTAATATTATGAACAGCAGCTACGCTAATTCCTCTCCAGTGCTTCTCTTTCTCTACCCATCCCGGAGCATCCTGAGGTTGTGTCAGCCTCAGTCACGTCCCACCTCATGAAGATTGTGGACCTTTAAAGAAATAGATGCCGACCCCACAAACATCCCGAAACATCTAGAGACGTACCAGCGACTATATGGATCCCATTTCATGTGGAGTTTGGACATTGGACCTTTTTGAGTGTTTAAAGGCTCTGGCATGGAGAAGCTGGTGTTGGATCTATGATAATCGCAAATGTTGATCTATTTTATGAGTTGCTCAGTAGCTCATGTAGCAATGGCTTGCTCCTCAGGGATAAATACACATCGTTCACCTTAACTGTCAAATTCTGTAAAGCTGCTTCAAGACAATGTCTGTTGTGAAAAGCAAAATAAATATAGAAATAAACTTGACTTGACTTGATTCATCGTCTCCTCCCCAGTCAATCCCATTATTCTAGGGTTTCCATGCTAAACTAGTACCCAGTATGGCACCTCTCCCTAATCTGCACCAAAGAACAAAGCAATGCCAGAATACATTGAGGAGACACTTGCAGCAGTATTTATCTGCCACTCCACATCCACATTATTTATCCTGGAGAAGAAAGATGGGGATTAATGCCCTGCACTGACTACCGTAGCTTGAACAACATCACAGTGCAGTACCCTTTACTCACTCCTGCTAGTGCTGTTCGCCCTTGGACAGCTATAGGGGGCACACTGCTTCACCCGATTAGACCTCTGTAGCGCATGTAACCTGACCTCGATCAGGTAGATGGATGAATGGAAAACTGCCTTCCATACTACAAGAGGGGCACTATGAGTACTAGGTAATGCTGTATGGCCTGATGAATTGCGAAACTGTATTCCAGGACTTCATGAATGAAATTTTTTCGAGACCTACTAAACTCCTGTCATCGTGTATATAAACAACATTATACTTTAAGGCCTATGACCTCCACATCCTTTAAGTAAGCACAGTACTAGGAAGGCTGTTGCAGCACAAACTCATGAATAAGGTAGAAAAATGCGAGTTCTACAAGAGACTACTTTCCTGGGTTATGTCATCAGCCAGCAGGGGTGGAGATAAACAAGAGAATAGTGAAAGCAGTCACAGCATGGCCACAACTCTTGAGTTCAAGGAACTCCAAAGGTTTCTAGATTTTGCAAACTTTTGTCAATGATTCAACAGGACCTATAGTACCATGGCAGCCCCACTCACGGCCTTACTACGCAGGTAACAAAAAAAAAACTGCACTGGTTGCCGGACGTGCAGAAAGCATTTAAAGAACTAAAACAATGATTCACCTCTGCACCCATCTTGCAACACCCAGACCCTAGCATCCCCTTCATAGTGGTGGAAGATTCCTCCATCTGTGTTATTGAGGCATACTCTCCCAACGTCATTGCAGCCCAGGAAAACTCTTTTAGTGTGCCTACTATTTGTGGAAATTAACCCCATCAGAAAGCAATTATGATGTGGGGAACCGGGAACTACTTTCCATTAAGGAGGCACTGGAGGAGTAGAGACATTAATTGATTAATTGAATAAACTTCACAGTCACCTACCACCCAGGCATAAATAACGGTAAAGCAGACGCTCTAATAAGACACTAATACCTGAACCCATCCTGCCAGCCTCAGTAATCATCTCACCAGTTCGTTGGGATCTCATGGAGGAAAAACAAAATGTACAAACCAACAAACACAAACTCCCTGCATGACAAGCAGTATGTCCCTGCTAAACTATGTCTCAGAGTCCTAGAGTGGATCCACACCTCGCTTGGCATTGGACACACAGGGATCCACTGCACTACCAGCCTTGTCCAAAACCGTCAATTCCAAAAACGTGGAACGATACATCGAGGCTTGCTCTGTTTGTGCTCAGTCCGCACACCATGCCAGCTACCATATGGCCTGTTGGAACCACTTTCGATTTCTCAGCGACCATGGTCCCACCTCTCTGTGGACTTCATCACTGACCTACCCCACTCACAGAGACACATCGCCATACTGGTTGCTGTAGACCAGTCTTGCATGCCAGACAGAACGAGCAGTAAGAAACACCTGCAGCTGATGGACCAACCAGTGTGCTCTGATTCAGTCCAGCAATGCCAATATAGAGGAGAGAGACACCAGCCTAAGAAAGAGAGCAACCAAGCAGAGACGAGCGGAAGGGTCACACAAATGGTGACTGAGCACAAAGAAAGACGGTTAGTGCACTCAGATAGACACGAGGAAAAGGCTTGCCGGTCCGCGAGGAAACTCGGGCAGGCGCTAGAAAGTGAAAGCGTGAGTAAAACGGGCGAATTGCTCATATGGGCTGAGTACACCAAGAATTCCCTGACCCACTCATTTACTAACCTCACCCCTTTTCGGTGTGTTTAAGGTTACCAACCGCCTCGATTACTGTGGTTGGAGGAGCCCACAGATGTCCCACCAATTAACATCTCTTATGTATGTCTACACAAAGTCGTCCTGGGCCGAGAATTACAAGCCAATCTGCAAAGGCGCCCTCATCCCCCATCAACCAGGCCACATGGTTTGGCTATCCACACACAATATAAAACTAAAGCTACCATGTAGAAAACTAAGCCCATATTTCATCCGACCATTTAAGATGTATCAGATAAACCCTATCACTCACTGCTTGCAACTGCCTCCTCATTCTTCTTTTCATGTCTCCTTCCTCAAGCCTGCTCGGACTCATCCGAACAAAAATGACCCGAATGTAAACCCCCCTCCGTCTTTGGACATAGATGGAGCTCCTTCATACATCCTACACTACATCCTGAGGTCACAACGTAGAAAAGGGCGACTCCAATACTTGATTGATTTGGAGGGATATGGCCCAGAGGAGCAATGCTGGGTGAACAACAGAATTAGCCGAGATCTGAACACTTCCGGGTCACAGGTCACTTCCTGTGTTTATGGATCATTAGCCATGCTAACACTATGCTCGGGTGCGAAGTATTGTGTCTTTCAAGCGCATAGCCATTTTTACTGTTTATGTTCATTGCCTTATTGTGTACCAATTTTGCTATCATTTATGACCACCATGTATTCTGATCTTTGTGATTTATCTGATTTGTTTGCCTTGCTGATTGCCTTCTTTGTGTAGCTGACTATTGCTCTCCTCTTTGACTACATTGTGGATTCATGTGTGTATTATCTGTGCTGTTTTTTTTAATAAACTGGAAATGGATTCTACACAGCCTGGGTCTAAATCCACCTCACAGTAACTCAAATGCATTTTTATTTGTTACTAAGCCCAAAAAGTGAGCATAGTAGTTCCAGTCATTATCAGCCATTATCAAATCCTTGCATTTCTTGAATGAGGTATGGGAAGAAAGATCAGTAATTTAGTAATAAGAAGGACCAGTAGCTTTCTTCAGCTTAGAGGGTGTTCATACATTGGTTGCATGAGTGTGAGCCAGTAAACAGAGAATTATGGTGAGGGGAAGAAACTTGTACAAGCAGTTTGCAGTGACAGGCCTTCTGGTTGGTAGAATGATGGGGGATTTGCCAAATCTGGGGGGAGAAAATGCCAATGAGGTAACAGTGGTGGCAACTTGGCCTTTTTTTGCATATCAGTAAAGACAACTGACAGACAAAAAATACAAATAATGTATAAAAGACACTGGGTACAAAGTAACCCCTGTTTATTTCAGTCAAGATAGAAGATTTTTTATTTTAAGCACAGGAAGCTAGAAATAAGCTTTTCTAATGATTTAGTTACTATTAGAAACCTTTGAATACAGCATGTGCAGCTGTGAAAGAACATGTGAATAATAACTCTCATTTGAAGTTTATGTTAAGTTATATTTTCATGATAACATTTTTTTTTCATTTGTGAAACAATGCTAAAATATAATTTCATTATATGCCGCACAAAAAATAGTCATTGTCTTTTTATAAGTCTGGACAGTGAATAGAATAATGAGGACTACAACAGGGGGTAGAGCACAAAGACCACTAGCTATAGTATAGCCCCCTAATTACTGTTTGGAAACTGCACACAATACCAGGAATCTTTAAATCTAGGTTGAAAGGCTATTTTTAGACTGGCATTTTAAATTACATTTTCTTTCATCTAAAGGGGGCAGGTCTAGGGGTTTATGGTAAACTGAAAGGATCTGATGATAGCACCGGCCTACTCTCACATAATCACTGGCTCTTATTTAAGTTAAGCTGACACTTCTTGAAGGTTGGCAAGTAGTATATGGCATGTGTGTATATATATATATATATATATATATATATATATATATATATATATATATATATATATATATATATATATATATATATATATAAAAATAATAATAATTAAAAAAAAAAACACTTTAAGATAAGAACATATCTAATTAATATGTTCTCTTTCTGTCAAGCTGTATGTGCACACCTGCTGTCTGATGTGATGCTGGTGCCAGATCCTGGCATGCTACTACTGTGGCTCCTCTTGCCCTCCGGACATGCCTGATTCACCCTGATGCTCTAGCTCTGCTTGGAGAATTTCTTCACTTGTCACTCACACTCTGTTGCTCTGGAAAGAACCACATGGATACCCTGTAATAAGATATGCACTTCCCAAGAACAGATTAAGTCCAAAGTGTGCCTGGATGCTGTAGATTTGTACCCTATCTATGAACTGTTGCTGTATTTATGAAGACCGTTTTGATCATTACACAGAGCACATACTGACATCCCACCAATGCTGAGACTGAACATCCTTTCAGCAAGACCTCTACTGCTGTTTATATTGTTGTTATGTTTACTACTTGAATAATGTTTTTTTTTTTTTTCTTCAACCAGAAAAGAATGGCTTCCTTGTAGAGTCTGGTTCCTCTGAAGCTTCCTCTGAAGGCTGAGCCTGCCACATTTACATAATTTTTATGTCCCTTAACAAAAATCTTTCAAAAATGCTTTTAGCTTTGTAGTATGCTGGTATATGTGAAAAAAATAATGTCACTGTACTATAATGTATATGTGACAAATTTTCTTTGTGACAAAAATCACATTCCTAAACTATAGATCATCTATTAAACCCTGTTGTAACAGATGCCACTACATTGAGAGTAAATTTTGGAACAATTGGCTTGTCCATTCAGCTACAAAAACATTGCTAGGTTGTGCACTGATATCATGTGAGAGAGCTTGTTGTGCATCTGTGTTTATCACAAAGGTGCAGAGAGAGGAGGAGTTATAGAGTTGGCTATGTGTAAGCTATGTGAATCCTGACATATTAAACTTTTGTGGCAAAGGTTTGAAGAAGGCCACATTCGAGTTTAATAATCAGGCATCCACATACCTGTGACTGAAATGTTTGAACTAAATATCATGCATACTGTATGATTTCAGTGGCAGAGGTGGTTCAGTGGTTAAAGTGCCAGATTACTGATCATAAGGTCAGAGATTCAAGCCCCAGCACCACCAAGCTGCCACTACTGGGCCTTAGAGCAAGATACTTAATTCTATCTACTCCAGGGGGGCTGTACCATCTCTGACCCCAGCTTTTTGACAACTGGAATATGTGAAAGCCTAGGGGAAGTGGTAGCTCAGTGGTTAAAGCTCTGGGTTATTGTTAGGGGTTTTAAATCCCAGTATCCTCAAGCTGCTCCTTGTGATGAGTAAATTCTATTCTTTTTAAATGAACTGTAGTTTGTATCCCTGCAAAATCTGGCATGTGTGGTTTGTAGTCTCCTGGTAGAAAAAATAATTTAACATACTGTAATGTACATATGACAACTAAATGCATATATTTAATTATTGTAAACTTTTCTAAATGAACTGTAGTTTGCAAAGCAAATCCTGGTCTTTTTATTGGTAGATAAAGATCTATAATATGAATGGTACGGAATGCTATATAAAGCCATCCTCCTGAGGTAGATATAAAAACTGGAGGTTCTCCACCCTACTCCCACTCCCCTGGCCAGCAGAGAAAGCTCTGAAAACATGAACTTTCCCATCCAGGGATTCTTTTGCAGCAACCCCAAAGAATATATACATTAGTAAAGGGTAATGCAACACCACACCTGACAAACCCATCTTCAGGCTAATGTGAGCTGGTAGGTGCAGAACCTCCCACTCCACAGACACTGCAAAGCTTATGGTTGTTAGTAGATTGTCTGGATGTGGATATAGCATCTGTTGGAATGTTAAGAAATACATGCCTCCAGGTTACACAACCTCACCTCACTCTTGGACAAACCAAAGCATGTACAACATTGTTTTGACCAAGAGACTACAATGTGGGTGCAAATGGAAATGGAAATGGACATATGTAAATAAATAGACATTAGTGAATCAGTGGAAAAGCAGATTATAAATAGGAATATGTTTTTAAATTAGATTTTCAAAACTTTATAATTAATAAATAAAGTAAAACTTTTATGTTTTTATAAGTAAAATAACTATACCCCAATCTTACAGCACCAAGTGAATAGAAACCCAGCCTCTTCCAAATTGCAAATTCTTCTAAAAACATAACATGCTTAAAAGCTGGTTATTAAAATATCTTAAGGTTCTGGAAGTTTAAAAGAGGTTATTAGAGTAATGCAGTATCTTTGTGCAATACCATTTAATGTAAAACTTAAAAACTAAAAAAAACCCACTACATTAGATTTTGTATTTAACAGGCAGATAACTGGGGGAGGCCTGAATGGGGAAAATGCACCCCCTGCTTTTTAAGCCACCTGCAGACACAACAACGTTGACTGTCAAATCCTGCAAAAACCTAAATTGCAGTTGACCATAGACGAAGCATTGAAAAAATGCATGGCAGCATATCTTTATATGATAGGATTTTTTACGTAATAAAATAAATAGGGTAGAATCAAAGAGGTACCTAAACTAAATTTTAGACATACGCTGTATGTTGGCTGGTAGTTTTACCAGATTATCTGCTACAGCTGCGGTGGAAGAAGGAGGATTCAATTCAATTCAATTCAAAAAGTAAAGCACTATTACCAATTTACATTGTTCTAAAAGCAGCTTTAAAGATATAAAGACATTGTAAAGTTGTATAAAAGAATATATAGGTTTAGAGCCTATTAGTTTGTTCCTTATAATTGTAAATTTATCCTTAATGAGCAAGCGACTCCCTGAGATTTCATGAACAAAAATCCTTGAATAGAACCAGACGCAAAAGGGAACTTCTTGTCATCTGGGTGGCATCAAATGTCCATTCATTACAGTTTTATCATTGTTGAGGTGTACTGTAAACGAAAGTCATTTAAATGCAGAACTGAGCCATTCATCAATCTTTCAGCTGTTAATGTGGAACTAGTCCCAGCTGCACAGAGTGGTCTCCAATGGAGGAGAACACCATACAGAAGTAGGGCATTGGTATGAATTGGGCAGATCTGAGAGAGGAAAGAGACAAGAACAATAGTCACTGGTGATGATCATATATAACAGATTCAACTGGCTCGACTGCAGAAAGTTGTTTGGCGTCCAGCTTAATGCCCCTGAGGAAGTCATTACTCCCTGGTCTCAGGAAAAGGTATAACTATGTGTCATCCACAGTCATCCAGTGATGAGAGATGTTAACATTCTGAAAGATAGATCTGAGCAGAAACCTGTACTAGAAAAAGAATATAGGGCCCATGATAAAGCGCTGAGGTACCCCACAGATAAAAATAGCTGAAAAAGGAAAGATGTTTCCAATCCTTACTGAGAAAGTCTTGCTTTTTAGAGGCAAATCAGTTTAAAGTTGTATCCTGGGTGCCTATAATACACTTTTAACTCCCAGAAGAATTCTGTGATTTCCAGAATCCATTTATTCCAGATTTATCAGGCAGTAATATATTGCAAACAACCCTAAGGGGGGCAGTTCCCACACTATTTCATGCATTTTGATTAAAGACTGACTGGAATTGTTTTCTGAAATGCAATTATTGGTTTTTAAAAAAAAGTAGAGTGAAACTGACTTTTTTTTAACTTTTGAAAGAATTGACAGTTTAGAGTGTTTCAAATTGTTAAGAAATTAAGCATCTAGACCAGGCTTTTTTTTATTTAATAAGAAATTGAACAAGTGAGGGTTTAAACAGGACAGAACAGTGCCACAGGCTAAGCAGCTGTTTAGAATGGATAAAATATTAGGACTGACAGTGCACAGGATATTTTAAAAAGATGTGTAGGGAGCAGAGCCAAGGCAAAAGTAGTAGGCTTAATATATAGGTCAAAATCTGTCATGTAGGACAGTGACAGGTTTTAACTGGTTCAAGAGGACAGAATATACTGGTAAATCAGAGGGATCATAGACAAGTGGTAAAGTGAAAAACTGTTCACAGGTCTTCAGTGGCCTCTGGGATAGATGTAAGAATATTATTCATTACTGCAATAATTATATTAAAATAAACATAGGACAATTAACATGCCCTGGCTGTGTTTTTCTTTCTACCATTTTTATTCTGCTCTTACTTATAAAGTACAGTACAGGTTGCTGTTTAGCCAATGCAAAGCTAGTATTAGGTTTTCTATTCTTGAGTATGGCAAAAGAGTCACAGATAACAGTACAAATAGAATAATACAAGCTCATCCAGACTGATGCACTTAGATAGATTTTCAAGAATGTCGTCAAGTCAAGTCAAGTCAAGTTTATTTCTATAGCGCTTTTCACAACAGACATTGTCTCCAAGCAGCTTTACAGAAATCAACAGTCAAGGTGAATGGTGTGCATTTATCCCTGATGAGTAAGCTACTGTGGCAAGGAAAAACTCCCGTAGATGTTATGAGGAAGAAACCTTGAGAGGAACCAGACTCAAAAGGGGAACCCATCCTCATTTGGGTGACATCAAGAGTTTGATCATCTTTCAACAATACAGAACACTGGAGAATGAGAACTAACATAAGTACTGGAGTATAAGATTATAAGTAATGTTCTTTCTACAGTCATTATGGTTATAAAACTAGGAGCTACAACATTTGTGATCTTTACAGATCCAGCACCAGCTTCTCCATGCCAGAGCCTTTAAACACTCCAGGAGGTCCAATGTCAAAACTCCAATTGGCACTGGTACGTCCCTAGATGGTACGGGATGTTTGCGAGTTCGGCATCTACTTCTTCAAAGGTCCATTATCTTCATGAGGTGGGACGTGACTGGAGCTGGCCAAACCTCAGGATGCCTCGGGATGGGGGGGGGAAATGCTAGCAAATGGAGCAGCTGCAAAATCTACAAGCATTGTAAGCCAATGCTCTTGCCCTCTTAGAACTAACAGTGAAAGAAAATGTAAAAAAATATTTGTGTCATAATTAATTCATTTCATTAATTTGGTTGTAAGAAGTAGCTTTTTAAGCTAAAGCCTTTTCTGTGTTTTAGAGATTTGGAGATTGTTATTTATGTTTTTTTCACTTTGCGACTAGATTACTGTAATTCTCTCTATGCAGGGGTCTGTCAGCGGCAACTTACTCGCTTGCAACTTGTGCAGAATGCCGCAGCTAGGCTTCTGACTGTCACAAAAAGAAGGGAACATATAACTCTGGTGCTGTCCTCTGTCCATTGGTTACCATTATTGATTTTTAAAGCAATACATAATTTGTCTCCAAATTATTTTTGCAATCTTGTAGGGTCATACACATTGGGTAGGTCACTAAGATCAATAAATCACGTGCTGTTCGCTGTTCCTTAGCTTAAAAAAGAAGCCAAAAGCGATTGCATTTTTTCAGTAGTAGGTCCCAATCTGTGCAACGTCTCCCCCTTTATAATTGGCAGGCTTCATTCATAGAAGGATTTTAGGTCTCTGGCTTTTGAATCAGGGAAATTGTGGTTTGTACCCTTACATGTGTTTTTTTTTTTATTTTTGTGAAATGTTTGGTGTATGTTTTTTTTAAATGTTGTAAAGCACTTTTAAACAATTAAAATGCATTGAAATGTGCTATATAAATGAATATAATGTTGAAAAAGCAGATAGTATATCAAGATCAAACGTGTGTGTCTATGTCTATGTGCAGACTCAATAGATAAAATTTGATAAATTATATAAAAAATTATATCCAAACTAGGCCTAATATTTAATAAAAACTAAAATTTGGATACTCAAATGCATATTTACAAGGAAGCATCATAACTGCCCCATTCATCAGCTACATAGCCAAGTAACGCCAAGTTTGCTGACCACAAAACCACCAAAAATCTATATTTAGTGAGAAGACAAATTAAAACTACATTCCCAAAAACAACATTAGGGACTGGCACATTGAGGAAGTGAAAACACAAAAGCTGAGCAGGGCAGACCAGGACCACAAATACTTGTGTTAACCGGTTCTGTGGTGCTACAGGCAAATAAACTAGTAAGTTTAGAAATCATTATCGTTATTGTATTCACAGCGCTTTACTTTTTCCACAAATTGTTATGTTACAGCCTTATTCCAAAATGGATTAAATTCATTATTACTCTCAAAATTCTACAAACAATACCCTATAATGACAACATGAAAGAAGATTGTTTAAAATCTTTAAAGATTTATATTTAAAAAAAAAATCTTCTGGGATTTCTACTTCCGCTTCCAGGGTAGCGCTACCTCACAACTGACACAGATTGTTTGGTCGTTTTAACGCAACCAGACTTCTGCCCCTTAAACCCCGGCAAACCAGGCACCCTTCCTGATGTGAGGTCCACCTCCCCGCCCCTGAGTGTTTCGCGGGGCAACCTGGAGAGTGCCGGTCGTTTCTGCTGAATTTCGAAATCACCTTCCAGCTCCAGCCCTCATCTTTCCCAGATGAACATACCAAGGTGGCCTCTGTGATTTCCCTGCTTTTAGGTAAGGCTAAGTGGTGGGCCACCACAGAGTGCACATCAATGAGTGCAATCAGAGTGCACACAGAGGAACATCAATCCCCGGTTTGTGCCTCCTACCTTGCATTTTCTGTATGAGTAACCAGTTATACCAAGCAGGTGCTAAAGATCATCATTTTCATATGCAGGTCGAAACACAGTCATTAACTGAAACAGAAACAGCTGTGTAGGAGGCGTAACTGCATTACTACATTTCATTGGCTCTGTACATGTACCTTGCACAATGACAATAAAGTTGAATCTAATCTAATCTAAACTGGGTGAGGAACAACCAAACTCTGCTACTAAAGTGAGGGTGTGAAAGACATGGAGCATAAAACAGGGCAAGACTAATTACAGCCACAAGACACAATGTAGTTATACAGCATCAACAAAGTCTCACCCAGGCGGCAAAGATTTCAAAGCAGAAAGTAATGGGCAATGTTGAGAACCGCAGACGCAGTAGTCAGCTAAGGAAACGTAATGCAGCAGATGAAAGACACATCATACTTACTTCCGTGCTATAAGCAAATAATGGGCGGAAACCAGTGGGATTTAGGTACACCCATTTACTGTCTGGAGAAGTCTGACCAGAAATGGTCTTCATGGAAGATTTGGAAAAACAAAAAGCCATACCCCTAATGTGGAAACTATGCTTAGCAACTCAGCTATGCATGCAAACACAGGAACTGGGTGGGTGCAGAAAAATGGCAGCAGGTGCTCTGGACCTCTCTGAGTCAAAATTTGAAATATATGGCTGTAACAGCAGTCAAGTTGTTTGCCGGGCTGGAGAGCGATACAATAATGTGTCTGTAAACAACAGTGAAGCTTGGTGGAGGTTCCATTCAGCTTTAGGGCTGCATTTTTGCAAATGAAGTTAGAGATTTGCTCATTTGGAATATCGGTGTCTTCAATACAATCAGATACTTATCCATAATGAAATACCATCAGGGAGGTATCTGGCCCCACATTTTGTATGCAGAAGGACAACGACCCCAAACATACAGAAAAAAACAAGGATTCTGCGAAGTGATGGTTTGGCCCACGCAGAACCCTGATCTCAACATCGAGTCTGGCTGGGATTACATAAAGAGACAGAAGGATCTGAGGCATCCTATCTCCAAAGAATATCTGATTAGTTCTGCACACAAAGTTGTATTTAAGGATTCATTACATACTCTCGGTTATAAATAGTGTAACAAAATTTACATAGAAATCTTTCCGCATGTTAATTCACAGAAGAAAAAATAATGACACTGCAGTAGTTGCAACTTTATCTTGTAAAAATCTTTTCACCCTGCTTTAAACTTGCCCAGGTCCAAAGAAATCCATATCTCATCCTCCTCTCAATATACCCACCTTTTCATCTTTTGAACTAAAATCAGATGAAGCTTGGGAAGTGTATCTCTTTCAGAGTTTAGTCAATAGTTAAATATAGCTGTTCTAAAAACTAGTGTGGGACTTGATTTTGCTGCAATTCTTAAACTCCTAACAATATGATGCCTTTGACAACTTTGCTCCCCGGGTGACGAGACAGTTCTGGGTTTTGGTAAACCGAGGCACAGGGGGCCAGTCTTAATTCTGTCTGCTGGTTTTCTCAATAACAAAAAGCAAAGGCGGATGTGTGAATGATTTTTTGGGTTGATGTATGTCTATACATTGATTCTGTCTAGACGCTTTAGGCTGAGCAGTGATTCAAATACCAACAGCATGTTAAAAATGTCAAACACCCCAAGACAGCAATCAAAGAGCACACCTATGCGGACTATTCATGAACCCCTCCCTGTGCCCTTACACACATACACACACACAAACAAACACAAACACACATGCACACACTGCTAAGGAACCAAACTGTTCTGGAACTTAGTTTAAAACTTTGGAAAGAAAAGATGAACTCTGTAAAGGTCAATTATGTCAACGTTTCTGTGCTGGTGAGAAGTGAGTCAGTGGCATTCTGGCAACTGAAAATCTGTAGCATACCAGACTTAAATTAGGATGAAGGATTCATCTGCAGAAGTTTAGTGCAGAAACTGTATTCAGAAAGCTGGGCAAAGACAATGATAATCCAAAGAATACTTAACAGCAAAGGAAGCAAAAGCCCATTACAAGGACAAGGGAGACAAGGGGCAAAACTTACTATACTACTCTTAAGATTTGTGTTCATTTCGCTACCAAGGACATGAGTAAAGTCAGGTACTGTAGGGTGAGGAGGACTGGGGTACAGTCTTCATTCCAATATATTCCACAGTGTTCACTAGGGTTGAGGTTCCAATGTAGGCCACACTAGATGGCCTCCAATCAACCTACAAATCAACTACAACCCAAGTTGAACAAATATTCATGGAGCTATACCATTTTATACTGTACTATACTATACTATACTATATGTATATGGGGGAGTGGTAGCTCCAGCGGTTAAGGCGCTGGGTTACCGATCGGTTCAAGCCCCGGTATCGCCAAACTTCCACTCTTGGGCCCTTGAGCAAGGCCCTTAACCCTCTATGCTCCAGGGGCGCCGTATCATGGTCGACCCTGCGCTCTGACCCCAGCTTCTAAGCAAGCTGGGATATGCGAAGAACAAATTTCACTGTGCTGTAATGTTTATGTGACAAATAACGGCTATTCTTCTTCTTCTTCTAAACTATACTATACTATACAGATTTACTTTAAACTACTATGGTAGTCTATAGTAAATCTGTTGTTCATTCACATTCTTGACATTGTTCAGTCTAAACGAGCACAGCACAGGGTTATGGGTGGTGGTTGTGGTTGGGTCCACAGTGGATTATCATGAGAGTGTGTGAGAGAGAGACAGAATTCATGCAGCTTTGAGAAGGATTATATAACAGAATAGGATTACAGCTGAGTCTGACAGTTTAGTGCTTATTATGTCAGGTCAGAGTGCAGTTTTTTTTGCTAACAGCGGGTATAAGCATACAATATATTTCAGCTTGTGCCAGCTGTAGAACTAAATCACTTAATCACATATAATTCTATAATGAGCTCCAATAGTAGAAACTTAATAGTGCACCTCTCTCTATCCCTCCATTACACACACAAAGTGCATGTAATTGCCAACAAGGAAATGCTCTCAAAATTGTAATATTATTTTCTTCAAATATGTAAAAAAAAAAAATATTAATAATAATTAAAATTGTTTATATTTTGCTTTTAAATGAGTAAGTCTATCCATATACTTATTACAACTGTAATTACTTTCTAAAATATATCAATTTAATTCATTTTTATTTGTACAGCGCTTTTAACAATGAACATTGCCTTAAAGCAGCTTTACACAGATAATGTGGTGATTAAAATTGAGTATGTTCTTTATAAGTAAGTTTGTCCCTGATGCGCAAGCCGGTGGCGACTGTGGCAAAGAAAAACTCACCGAGATGGCATAAGGAAGAAACCTTGAGAGGAACCAGACTCAAGAGGGAACCCATCCTCATCAGGGTTGCACCGAATGACCATTTATAGCAGATATACGATTTTGTGGGGTACAGTGAAGATGATCAGAAGTGAAATGTGAAATCAGAAGTCAATGTAGCAGTCTGTTGACATTAACTACAGTCCAATCCATCCTCAAAGCGCCCGTTCTTACTCCGGAATTTCGTGGAACCACCCAAGGCGTTGATGAGAAACCGTCCCAAGCTGCACAGAGTGGCCTCCAGTCGAAGAGAACACTATCCAGAGGCAGGGCTGGGCGAAGTGGGAAGATCCGTGGAGGGGAGAGGGGCAGGAACAGTGGTCACTGGAACCTCAGGAGCATGTTTAACTCTACCGAGAGAGAGAGAGAGAGAGAGAGAGAGAGAGAGAGAGAGAGAGAGAGAGAGAGAGAGAGAGAGAGAGAGAGCAAGAGAGATAGAGAGATAGAGAGAGATAAAGAGGGAGAGAGTAGAAGGGTGACAGTAAGAGGAGGATATAGATTATCACTTTTAAATGCTTCAGGACTATTTAGCTGTTGTTTTCAGTTTAAAGTATTGTAGCAATAAACTATAGATTTAGCGGTAAATGGCACAACTAGGACTCCTATCTTGTGCATAAATCTGTTATTAAGTATTCACCTTTCATATAGGTGCCAGTAGGGTATATATATCTATTGACTATAAACTGTTATTGTTTTTGTTAGAGATTGGACTGTCCCGCTATAAAAAAAAAAAATTTATTAAAATCAATAGCTGAAGCCTACAACGAAAAAAAAAATTTGTTTTTTTCTTTTATTTTTCAGCTGCATGATTTCTGTGAGCCTATAACCTAATGTGGTCTTGCGCTATTGTAACCCATCCACTTCAAGGTTTAACATTTTGTGCATGATGGGATGCTTTTTTTTCAGCTCACCATTGTTGTCATGACTAATTTTAAACTATATTTTTCCTGGGAGCTTAAACCATTCAGGCAATTTCCATGACTTCTCTTATCAACAGGGCACTTAGCACTCACTAAACCATCACTCACTCAATGATTTTCTTCACCGGCTCTTGATTGTATCTGAATTATTATTATTATGTTTGAACAAAATAATTGTGCATCTATGAGCAGATATACAGGTATCCCTAATAAAGTAGACAACGAGGGTAGAGTTTGAAGATATGCTTCTGATGAAGAATGTAACATTCACTTCAAGAACCTTCAGTTCTTGTAAAAGTCACATCATTGTCATAGTTGAATAATTGTTTTCATAATTAGACTTGAATCCTTTGTATCCTTCCCTCATTTTAGTGTTATAAGAAGGACACAAGTATAGGGGAAAAGATACGTTTTTTTTTTTTTTAAGAAACATGGAGCTATAATGTAATGACATTCGGTGACACCCAAAAGAGGATGAGGTTCTCTATTGAGCAGTGGCCGGCAGTCCATTTCACCGCAGGACACACTCAATGGTGCGTCCTACCTGAGTCAATCCATCTTTTAATATCGTCATTATGACTCCACTGGTATGGAAACCAACAATATTATACAGAAACACAGTATAACAGAGTGCTGCATCACAGACAGGTGTCTCATACAGCAAGAATAAATGTCATTACTAAAGCACGAAAAACAATTAAAACGGCGCGGAAAATTTGCGGGTTCTCATTTGGAACCTAACTAACAGCAAGTTGCGGATTATTTTAAAACTCAAGGGAATCCACAGCGGGACTGAATGTTCAGGAACGTTAGAAATAACATGTTTTCACAAAAAAAAAATCATAAATATTTTTAAAACACTATTGTATTAAAGTGACCATGTCTACATGAATTCACTAAGGTACCATAGTGGTCTTAAAAATTTAACTCCTGCGAACTCCAGGGGACCACTGTAACTGAATACATATTCAAGGACAAAGATATATTAAAATGTAAGTGATTCTAAAAGTGTTTAGACCAGCAGAGAAGACATTGTGGCCCAGACAGCTTTTGAATCTGGTTCCTCTGAAGGTTTCTTCTTATACCATCTCAGGGAGATTTTTCTTGCCACTGGCTTATAGGCACTAACAGATACATTTTTATTTTACAACCTGTTTATATTATGCTCAATCGGCACAATGTCTTTTGTTAAAAGTGGTGGAATTGAAATACAACCCAACTTTATTTTAAAGGGGCCGCGCCTACTTCCGTGTTTTCAATGTGACGTAACGCCAGTCTAAACCCGGAAGCGCTAATCTCCAGGGGCTTAGTTCTGCTCGTCCACAGGTATTTACTCTCAACTTTAAACTTTGTAGTTTCGCCGTATTGTTTGTTAACTGACTATTGAACGAGGAACACGGTTCGTATCCCCTGTCTGTATCCCAAACTCCGTCAATGGTTTTTCTATTGCCATGCTAAGCTAGTTAGCTAACCGCGGACACTATGTGTGTGTGTGTGTGTGTGTGCGTGCGCGTGTGTGTGCGTGCGCGCGCGGGTCAGAATGCAGGTGATGGGGATGATCAGCCGTCTGTGAGCCATCGCGCTGCCTCTCCGGTACCGGATGTGCTTTAAGTTGCAGCTTATTATTGTTAATGTTTTTTAATACGTTTTAGATTCCTGTAACGGAATCGAGCTTTAGACGTGGTGTGGGTACTGTCTGCAGAACCTGAAAGCCAGCTCCAATCGCAGCCAAGGCAGAAGATCTGCACTGTAACGACACAAGAATGCCTGCAGGTAAGCAGTTTCATAATTATTACTACTACTATTAACATTATTCTTATTTCTTTGTTTATTTTATAGTAAATGCATCAGTCAGAAATGAAGCACCATCACTATTGATGTTGGTCTCCTGATCTGCCTGTCAGTCACTGATGTGTCTGGTGTATTATAATCTACCATGTTTGTTTATGTGGCTTGGACCTTGCTTCTCTGAGCTGACTTGGTCAAAACACACACACACACACACACACACACACACACACCCACACACACTATCTTTGATCCATATACAGTGTTCCCCCCCTCTATTTTTGAATGTCTTGCCAAATTATTCTCCTTTATTTTGTTGTAATCAGTATGCACAGTTTTAGAAATCTGAAATTTACTGGATCTAGACTGGAACTGAAACTGGGTATTGATCTGCTTTTACTGGTTTTGTAGACAGTAACTGATGTATTACTGTGTCTTCGGTGACCCCCAGATAAGGATGGGTTCCCTCTTGAGTGTGGTTCCTCTCAAGGTTTCTTCCTTATGCCATCTCAAGGATTTTTTCCTTGCCACAGTCGCCACCCGCTCACTCATTAGAGACAAACTTAAGGACAATCTTATTCATTCTTTATTACCACATTAACTGTATAATGCTGCTTTGAGACAATGTTCATTGTTAAAAGCGCTGTAGAAATGACTTGAATTGAATATGTGTGATGTGTAATAATCTACCTATGGTTTGAATCTGGCTTCCTATAGATGACTTGGTCATGTTAGACTAAATGAAGCGTGAAATAAAGTCTGGAGCCATAAACAGTAAATCCTCTTACAGTTTTTAATGCCCTGGCTAATTATTTGTCTTTATGGCTGATCATGCTGATTAGGGATAAATCCATTTGATACAGATTTACTGGATTTTCAGAGCTGAACTGGGACTGGTGTTGGGTATTGATCTGCATTTACTGCTTTTGTAGACAGTAAGTGATGTGTATTTGCTGTAATAGGATTATCTAGTCTTGTTTTTGTGGCTTGAAACTTGCTTCTTACAGCTGACTTGGTACACACACACACACACACACACACACACACACACACACACACACACACACACACACACACACGTGTACACAAACTAATCTATGCCTTGGATCATATGAAAGTCTGAAGCCATATAAAGTAAATCCTCATAGTTTTTAATGCCTTTCTAATAATTCATCTTCATTTCTCTTCAATATTCTATCATTGGGAAATCTGAGATGATATGCCTGATAATGCTGCTAGGGATAAATTCATTTGATACAGATTTACTGGATTTTCAGAGCTGAACTGGGACTGGTGTTGGGTATTGATCTGCATTTACTGCTTTTGTAGACAGTAAGTGATGTGTATTTGCTGTAATAGGATTATCTAGTCTTGTTTTTGTGGCTTGAAACTTGCTTCTTACAGCTGACTTGGTACACACACACACACACACACACACACACACACACACACACACACACACACACACACACACACACGTGTACACAAACTAATCTATGCCTTGGATCATATGAAAGTCTGAAGCCATATAAAGTAAATCCTCATAGTTTTTAATGCCTTTCTAATAATTCATCTTCATTTCTCTTCAATATTCTATCATTGGGAAATCTGAGATGATATGCCTGATAATGCTGCTAGGGATAAATTCATTTGATACTGATTTACTGGATTTTCAGAGCTAGACTGAAACTGATGCTGGGTATTGATCTTCTTTTACTGCTTTTATAGATACTAATTGTGTGTTTGCTGTATTATAATTTACCTAGTCTTTTTTTTTGTGGCTGAAAGAGCTGACTTGTTTACAAGCACACACTCACACACACACACACACACACACACACACACACACACACACACATACACACACACACACACACACACACACACACTCACGCACGCAGAAATACACACAAAGGCTCACTTTGGTTTTTTTTGTTGTTTTTTTTTTAGGAAGGACGGTTGCATACGGTGATATGGTCACTAGTAGATCTGGTACTTTCAGGGTGATCTAATAAAAAGCGTTGTAAACTTGAGCTTTTTATTTCCTTGACAACACAGAATTGCACAAAACTGACTTTTGCACAACATCAAGTGCACAAGATTTAGTGCAAAAAGACTTATACAGTAAGACAGTAGACACAGTGACACTGCAGCACTGACCAGTACAGAAGATTTGTGTTGGCGCAAATGATTTGTACATTTAATAATAGTACATGTACTGTACATACTGTACATGTAACAATGCATGATAAACATGTCAAAGTATATTTGTACATGTCTAAAGAAGCAGATAGGGTTTCTGCTCATTCACACAGTCAGTTGCTTTGCTTTTTTTCATCTGCATGGCCTTTTTTATGCAATGCACCAATGTGATTCTGTATAATGTGCTGATTATAATAATTTTATGTAACTGTTACTACCGGTTTGAGAAACTCACATGACCATATGTATATTTGTACGCTTGACCGTCACACCCATATGTGGTTCTTCCCCAAACTGGCCACAAAGTTGGATATACAAAACAGTCCAGAATGCCTTTGTATGCCTCCAAATTTTTTAAATTACTGGAACTAAAATGTGCAAACCTGTTCCTGCTCTGTAGAACAAAGTCGGCTAGATATGGTTTAGCAAATTTGGACTGGAAGATCTTGAGTGATCTGATCTCAGCCCCTATGAAAACCTTTAGGATGAGATGGAACACCGAACATCAGGCCTCCGTGCCTAAAATCAGCAGCGCCTGACCTCACTAATGCTTTAGTAGCAGAATGATCGGAAATTCCTATAAACACTATAAAATCTGGTGAAAAGCCTTCTCACAAAAATGGAGAGTGTTTTTATGGCAAAATGGAATTAATCCTGGATGGCATGATTGCAAAGCATGTAGTTAATGTGTACACCAAGTGGTTTTAAGAGCACTTTATAGATCGATTGATAAACCCTTGTAGAGATTTTTAGCAGGTTTTTACCTTTTTTTTTTTTTTTTTGTACTGCATTTCTAATGAACTTAATATTCAAAGCATTCTGAAAGGGTTGTAGTTGCATTTGAGCATGAACGTTTGCACTTCACATGAATTTAGAGTGGAAGGAAATGTACCTCCAAAACTTTAAACAAAAATGACAATATATCCAGTAGGAGTTACATAAAAAAACCAAAAAAAACACGTTAGCATTATTGTCCTTTCTTCATGCAAACATTTCATGCAAAACCTCTTCCCTGAGCCAACCGTGAAAAAAACCCAAAACGCTTCAACACAGACTTCTTTAGCAAAAAGTCATTTTCAAAGGCTCTCTAGAAAAAAAGTTAATGATCTAAAAAATACATAAGAATAATCCAAAAAGAAACTTTCTTTTTGCTAAAAAGTGAATTGGTGAATTTGAACAAAATTCCGTGATCTGTAAAGACGTTCAATTCAGACTTTCAATTCAGAGACATGGTGATAGTAAAGGTCCTTTTGTAACACTTTACGCAGGAACGAGTCTGTTTTCATTCTTGACTCGGTGAGTAAGGAGAATGCAGACGTACTGTATATTTTGACCAGTATTACAGTATACAGTATTTTCTATTCTAGTTATAATTATTTAGATTCCTTCATTTGTATTCAATAAGCGGTAGTTTAGAAATCTGACCTGGTGAGCGTGAGACTTTCGTGTGCTTTATATTCTGTTACCAGACAAAAATGGCAAAGGCAATGAGGCTGAATGAAAAGCTGTTCTGCAGTGTGCCGGTGTAGCACTTCGACATGCGACACTTGAAGGTCAAATCTTTCGATTTCACCCCATCGTGCTGTAGGCAGGTAACAGCATCTGCTTTTCAGCCTGCAGCAGTGTGTGTTCAGAGCCATAGCTTGATTCTCACTCGTAAGGTTTGAAGTGCTGCACAGAGGCTTTTTTGGTCTGTTTTATTGAAATGTTTTCATCTCCAGTTTGTCAAAATGTTCTGTTTATTAAAATTGCCACATTTGCCATATGTTCCGTAACACCTCCAAATCATCCATTTTGATAAATGATGTAAATAGGAAATGTTTGCAACAGCTGTCTGACTCTGTATGAAACGGTGACCGTAGGTTACTATGGTTACAGTGCTCATATGCTAGCACATTCATTTAGAAAGGCGAGGGTTGTACGCACAACTCAAAGACGATCCGAATAAACTATTCAGGCAGACCATGATATAATTTAACAAATAAATCGTGCATTTATGGTAAAGCGATCGACAACGAGATGACAAAATTCAGCCTCTTGCGATCATTTTCCTACAATCCCGAAGCGTTTTATTCCACTAATTCCACAGTGATGTATATGGAAAATCTCAGAGTATAGTTTCTCTTACCATTTAAAGCAGCAACGACGTTATCAGCCTTTCTGGGGTTTTTTACCCTTTTACTCCCGAAGTTAAAAAGACAACACAAATGCAGCATGCCTTTTTACCTGAGAAAGTCCAATGTGACAATGTCAGTCAGTGTTAATGAGTTGTTGATGTATAATTAAGAATTAAGTCCCGTTTTGCTGTTATGATAACATCCGCACTTTCCCGGGGAAGATGTCCCACTAGATTTTGGAGTGTGCTTGCTGAGATTTGTGCTTCAGCCACAAGAGTGTTAGTAAAGTCAGGTGTTGGTGTAAATGTAGGTGAGGTAAGGAGGCCAATTCATTCCAAAGAAGTTCACTAGGGTTGATGTCAGAGCTCTATAGCAGGCCACTAAAGATCTTCCATTCCAACCAATGAAAAGTATATCCTCATAGAGCTGGCTTTGTGCACAGTACTGTCAAGCTGGAACAGGTTTTGAAAAATGTAATGGTACCACATTCAAAGACATTCTACACAGTTGTGTGCCTCTGACTTTCTGGTAATAGTTAGGGGAAGAACCACATATGGCTGGAAGCAGTCAGGTGTCCCAATACTTTTTACACGTAGTGTATATGTGAACCCAGCCATTAGGGAGGCACAAGCCAGTGCACACTTAGTGCCGGTCCCAAGCCGGATCAATAGGGAGGGTTGGAGTTAAAGCGCATGCAGCCAAAACATGTGCCAAATCAAATATGCGGATCACAAATCAGAATTTTATATCGGATCTGTCGAGGCCCGGGTTCCCAACGACCACCACAGGTATTGTTAGCCAACAGGGTACCGGTGGAAATTGGGCTACTGCTGGCTGAAGGAGGAGAAGGAGAGGAGGAAGACGTCTACAGAGACAGAAGGGAGAGGACAAAGGTTGATTGGAAGAAGTTGAAGGGGTGATGATAAATGTCATCAGTGCCTATGCTCTATAAGTCGGTTGCGAGTTGGAGGAGAAGGAAAAATTCTGGCGTGAGTTAGATGAAGTGGTAGATGGTGTACCTAGGAAAGAACGATTGGTGATTGGGGCAGATTTTAATGGGCATGTTGGTGAAGGGAACAGAGGTGATGAGGAGGTGTGTATGGCTTTAAGTAGAGGAATGTGGAAGGGCAGATGGTGGTAGATTTTGCTAAAAGGATGAAAATGTCAGTGGTGAACACTTATTTTAAGAAGGAGGAGGAGCAGAGGGTGACGTATAAGAGTGGAGGAGGTGCACACAGGTGGACGATGTTCTATGTAGGAGATTCTCCTGAAGGAGATTGGAGACGGTGTACGGTGTTGGCAGGGGACAGTGTAGCTAGACAGCATCGGATGGTGGTCTGTAGGATGGTTTTGGAGGTGAAGAAGAAGAAGAGGAGGAGAGAGAGGACTGAGTGGAAAGTCAGATGGACCAGATGACACACCGGTCGGTAGAAGCATGGAGATGTTTAGGAGAGATGCAGTAAAGTTTTTAACAAGATTGTTCGACAAGATTCTGGAAGGTGAGAGGATGCCTGAGGAATGGAGAAGGAGTGTGCTGGTACCGATCTTTAAGAATAAGGGAGATGTGCAGACCTGCAGTAACTACAAGGGAATAAAGTTGATCAGTCACACCCTGAAGTTTTGGGAAAGAGTAGTGGAAGCCAGGCTGAGAGAAGAGATGACCATCTGTGAGCAACAGTATGGTTTCATGCTGAGGAAGAGCACCACAGACGCAGTATTTGCTTTGAGAATGTTGATGGAGAAGTATAGAGAAGGTCAGAAGTTGTTGCATTGTGTGTTTGTGGATTTAGAGAAAGCATATGACAGGGTGGAGAAAGAGGAGTTGTGGTATTGAATGAGGAAGTCAGATGTGTCAGAGAAGTATGTGAGTGTGATGGACGAGGTCAGACAGGAGTCTCCATGGATTATGATGTTTGTGGATGATATTGTGATTTGTGGTGAGAGTAGGGAGCAGGTTGAGAAGAGCCTGGAGAGGTGGAGGTATGCGCTGGAGAGAAGGGGAATGAAAGTCAGTAGGAGTAAGACAGAGTACAAGTGTGTGAATGAGAGGGAGGGCAGTGGAGTGGTGTGGTTGCAGGAAGAAGAGGTGGAGAAGGTGGAGGAGTTCAGGTACCTGGGGTCAACAGTGCAAAGTAATGGAGAGTGTGTTAGAGAAGTGAAGAAAAGAGTGCTGGCAGGGTGGAGTGGGTGGAGAAGAGTGGCAGGAGTGATTTGTGATAGAAGGGTATCTGCGAGAGTGAAAGGGAAAGTTTATGGGACTGTGGTGAGACCTGCGATGTTGTATGGTTTAGAGACAGAGGCATTGAGTAAAAGACAGGAGGTGGAGCTGGAGGTAGCAGAGCTGAAGATGTTGAGGTTTTCGTTGGGAGTGACGAGGATGCACAGGATTAGAAACTAGTTTATTAGAGGCACAGCGCATGTAGGACGTTCTGGAGACAAAGTGAGAGAGGCTCGATTGAGATAATTTGGACATGTGCAGACGAGGGACATGGGGTATATCGGTAGGAGAATGCTGAGGATGGAGCCACCATCAGGGAGGAAAAAAGAAAGGGCAAGGAGGAGGCTTATGGATGTGGTGAGAGAGACATGCAGGTAGTTGGTTTGAAAGAGGCAGATGTAGAGGACAGGGGGGTGTGGAGACGGATGATCTTCTGTGGCGACCCCTAATGGAAGAAGCCGAAAGAAGAAGAAGTAGTATATGTTTTCGTGTACCTACTTTCACATAACATGGATTTATACCCTAGCGGGGTGTGTCACATGTACAGAAAAGGGAAATCTAAACAAAGCACAGGTCAGAGTTATCACAGTACAGTGTAGCTTAGTTTTGAAAAAGGGGGGGAAAGAAAGCGTTTAGTCGAGCAATTCTTTGCTTTAGCCGATATATTTTTTTAGCATTCCTAATAAAAACATGAATGATACCGACCAGTACATTTTCCAATCTTGTGTAACATGAGGTGGGATTGTGCACACACACTGGAGTGTGGAGGGAAGTAGGGTGGCAGCAGGGGCAGTTACATATATTAGAGAGGTAAAGGGTGAGCCTACAAATGTGTTTTCTCTCTCTTTTATATACACACACACACACACACACACACACACACACACACACACACACACACACACACACACACACACACACACACACACAGAGGAAGCACTTTGACATGGTAATGTCTTTGGTAGGAAAGCGGTTTGAGCTTTCTTGCTTTTGGAACTTGTGTGTTTTTGTGTGTGTGTGGAAGTGAGTGAGTGAGCAAGAGAGAGTTTGATCTCCAGGTCTGTTCAGTGTGCGTTTGATCTACCCTCTGATTTGCGTTTACGTCGGTCCTGCGTTTTCCCTTTGGCATCGCCTCATTCATATGCGTTACGGACAACTCGAAGTAAGGCGGGATTGTGAGGGGGGGGAAAGCATGAAAGCTTTTTATTTTTTATTTTTTATAGAATACATCACACACATCTTCATCCTTATTGCAAAATATCTCCAGAGGGAAAAAACCATTCCTGTATTCCTGTTGTTATTAAAGGCATACCGAGTTCATATCAGAACGTAAATATAGCAGGTTGTGTGGGATAGTTTAACTCCTGAGAAAGGATTAATCAAGGAATCAAAGTGTTTTCTGTGCTAATTTTCTTTCATTAAATTCAGTATAAATGGTCTGGGCATATCTGTAGCCGAATGATGCTTATGGGTTAATGTTATTTAAAATGGGACATTTACAATTTCTCCGTGTTGATTTGACCTCGAGCTCATACAACATGAGTTCACTCCAAGCTTCAGTTTCTTAGTAGACTGACAACAGACTCTTTCTGTTTTGCTCTGTTTATTCTAAGTAATGGTATTGTGTTGGGTTTGTGCCACACACACACACACACACACACACACACACACACACACACACACACACACACACACACACACACACAGAGTAGTCTGAGTTTTTGCCAAAAGAGCATAAGGCTCCAAAGGGTCTCGTAAAACAATTCACACATTTTCCTTGAGTCATGCCTGTTTGCATCTCCAGATGGTGCATCTTGACTAATGGCTTTTGGTTCATCTTGAGTAAAGACTCTGGTGCAGAATGGATAATGGATATGTTGACACGGTGCTCACATTTAACCACTGTACTATACAAAATTCTTAATTGTAATTTGTTCTTATGGATTCTGTTTGAATTCTATTGAAATTCTGTGTGCTGAGATTTATGAGTGCTTTGTCTAGACAGTGATGCGGGGATGGTTTATTACTAGAGACTACTAGAGACCTTTTGTTACATATATTTTTCTGTATTGGAGGATGTTCTTATTCTACTCAATGTTAGATTTTTTTTTTTTCTGTAGTCCAATTTGTTTTTAAATAATCGTGTACACTATGTCATGGCTTTGTGGCATGATAACACACAAGGCGGGTAGGTTAGCTGTCTCTTGGGTTCCCAGTTTTAGCCGGATTACAGGCTTAATTTAGTGTTGGGATTTGTGAAAAGCCACAACTCTTTCGGAGCAAAGATTTAAGCCACAAGGTTTTGGAACAAAGATTAGCTTCTGCCAAGTGAACGGAAGGACATTATGTAGAAAAAGAAAGGATCTGCTCATGATCCAATACATACTGTACAGGGTACAATAAAAGTACAAGTACAATAAAAGTAGTGTCATGATATGGATTTGCATGTCTGCCTCTGCAACAGGTTTGCTGATGTTTATTGTTGATATAACACATTATGTTACCAGCAAAGCGAATATAAATGTCTAGAGAAACATATTTATATGATATAGCGAGTATCGATACAGTAGCTCCAGTGTCCCCAGTTCAATCCGAAAATCATGATAACTATCCAGTTGGGTTTTCTTCCATATTCTTCAGTTTTGCTCTGGTTTCATCTTACTCATGGTGGTAGACTGGCTATTCCCACCTTACACCCAGTACAGGCTTTGGAATCACAACGCTCCTTTTTCAGTTACTGAACACAAACGCTGTCACATCTAGCAGGACATTTATTTTCAGCTGGAGAATTTGACACACACACCTTTGGCTACTTCTGAAGAGAGGACTCAGCAGGTCCGACCCTGGCCCACACACACACACACACACACACACACACACACACACACACACACAAACACACAACAGCACCCACACATGCGAAGTAAAGTCAGTGAACTCCGATTTTATTTTCCAAAAGGTGGGGGCAAAAACTTTTTTTTTTAATTTGTTTTTTATTTATTAACTTGTTTCTTGAATAACCAGTGTCTCGCAAAAATGTGTTTTAAACTGAGCTCAGCTCATAGGCAATGCCAAGGAAGACTATAGGGTAAATATTATAATCAATTGTTAAAGGTGTCAATCTTCAGCTCTTTTCCTAATTAAGAAGCGTTTCGAAACAACTGAAGGAAGTTGTAGAACATCACAAAAAAAAGGACATTCATCAGTTCGGTCTTATTGGGTTACCAGCTTAATGCAAGCAATGGATATGCAACCAGGTATTAAGTGCTATTTACGTTTCATTTACTTTGTGTACAGTATATACACAAAAGTATTGAAACATTTGACTTTTCCAGCCATATGTGGTTCTTCCCCAAACTGTTACCACAAAGTTGGAGGCACACAATTGTATATGATGTCTTTGGACATCCCAGTCAAGTATAAGAAAAGTTAATGCTTCAATTTGGTGCCTTTGGCCTGGGAGACAAACCTGTACCAGCGTCACAATCCTCCTTCATGCCAGCTTCATGAAGATATCATTTACATTTGTTGGCGTGGAAGATCTTGAGCGGCCTGCTCTGACCTCAACCTTTAAACTCCTTTGGGAATACCGTTGATCGGAATGCCCTTGTGGATGAATGAGCTCAAATCTCCAAAAGCACATTGGAGCATCTTCCCAAATAGGGATTACATGTGGAACAGGAAAAAAAAACAACTCGCACGAAACCCTATGGTTATGCGTCCAAAAACGAGTGTATCTGTAAGTGGAAAAATTGTGTGGTCTGTTCAGTGGTGTTTAAAGCATCAGGAAAGAAAATAAGGACATTTCGAAATTATCTTGCCTTTCTGATACCCACAGATGGGACGGTATGTCCCAGATTAAATCAGAAAAAAGAACAGAGTCAACTTAAATGTGCAGAAATGGGGACAGTTCTTTTTATTCTCTAAAACACACACACACACAATCTTGGGGTTACGGGGTTATTATTAGCTGTGAGACAAGAGGCCTACACTGGAAACAAAAGTGGATTTAGTAATTACATTAGTCCTACTGATGCATTCTTGATTGTCTCTCTCTCTGTGTGTATGTGTGTGTGTGTGTGTATGTGTGTATGTGTGTGTATGTGTGTGTATGTGTGTGTATGTGTGTGTATGTGTGTGTATGTGTATGTGTGTGTGTGTGTGTGTGTGTGTGTGTGTGTGTGTGTGTGTGTGTGTGTGTATAAAAGAGAGCTAGACTAACTCCAAGGTATAGCTTATGTTCAAAGAGTGAGTTGGGAAAAGAGGAGTGGAAAGGGAGGGAGGGACAGTGGGTACGGAGGACCTGCAAGGTCGGAGAGACAGTAAGGTAGAGCGAGTAAAGGGAGTAGAGTTGTAGATACAAAAGAAGAGCAGATATGGACACCGAAAATCATTATCCTGGTAAGAGATGGCTCACTGTGTGTGTGTGTGTGTGTGTGTGTGTGTGTGTGTGTGTGTGTGTGTGTGTGTGTGTGTGTGTGTGTGTGTGTGTGTGTGTGTGTGTGTGTGTGAGAAAGAGAGAGAGAGAGAGAGAGAGAGAGAGAGAGAGAGAGAGAGAGAGAGATGGACAGATTTATTATTATTCTAGTAGTTATTGAAGGGCTACTGCACATGGCAAGAAATAGGAAGTGAATCGCTCTTTCATTGTGGCAGAATAACAAGAAAGCTGTAGAGAAGAAAGAGCCAGTGGTTTGTTTGTGATCGAGGTATAAATTGTATAAAACAGTGTCATGTACAGTGTTCTCTCTTTTAAAGCTGATAATGTAATTGATTATTCGTGCCAGCAGAACCATCATTCGCAGGCTGTGTGTGATTGGCCAGCCTCAGTGTCAGTGTGAACATGTGACTCATACGCAGTGCAGTTGATCTTGTTGTGCTTCATAAGAGGTGTTACATACACTTTACTTAGGGACACGCACTCGCGTGAGTTATAGCGCAACACTAATACATTACAAACCATTTTAAGTGTGCATCAGAATCAGTTTTAAAGATCAGCTGTGGAAGCAGGGTTGCCAGGTTTAAGCAAAATGCATCCAATCCTATGTCAACATCTGCACACAGAAAAACTTAGCTCAGAATATTCAGATAGGGGAAAATTTATTCTTTTTTTTTTGTTTCATTCTTTCAATATCTGTGTTACATGGAACTTGTCACAGTGCAAAGATTAATTTATTGGCATCATATGAATCTGTTCATTTTTCTGCCAGCGACTGCCGAGCTCTAAAATGATTTCTGTACATACAATAGATATTCTTTTATTTCTCCAGCAACAGATGAGATTATTTATATCGCTCATACAGCCTGTGCGTCATATCACACGGCTTTATATATCCGCCAGGCTCATTAAAAAGAATCATTTCATTCGTCTGAAAGTATTTAAAGCACAGCGATGAAATAATGATGAACTGACGCACGGCCACTCAGCTTTTCCGATCGCTTTTCATACCGAACTTTCTCAGTACAGGGATTTTCGATTTGGTTCCCCCACGAACGTATCAAGTGGCAGGCCGCAAGTTAGTTTAGTTTCCGCTTCGCACGTTGCGCATTTTTTTAAAATCATTTTTAAACTTGAAAACATAAACAACAATCCCAGGGGGTTAAAAAAAAATAAAACAATTTGGTGCAGTGTTTCTGTCGCTACTCGCTTCAAATGTAATCTTTAGTGTGTTGTTTTGGGAATGCGTGAAATCGTTGTCACTTCCATTTTTCACGACAGTCTATCGCTATGGATTCTTTAGCATTTGTCAGCTTCAAGAGTTTTTCTTAAAAAGAGAAAATCCTGACAATTTTTCATACCGAGGGAGTGAATGAATGAAGGATGGATGGAAGGTTTGTTAAATTATGCTAAAATAAGTAGAACAGTTACAGCGCATTTGGAAAGTTTTCACAGCGCTTCACTTCTTTCACATTTTGTTATGTTACAGCCTTATTCCAAAATGGATTTAATTCATTATTTTCTTCAAAATTCTACAATCAATACCCCGTAATGACATCATGAAAGACGTGTCTTTAAAATCTTTGCAAATGTATTACAAATAAAACAAAAAAACAAAATGTACATATGTATTCACAGGCTTTGCTCAATACTTTGTTGAACACCTTTGGCACCAATTACAGCCTCAAGTCTTTTTGAGTATGATGCTACAAGCTCGGCACACCAAGTTTTGGGCAGTTTCTCCCATCCTTCTTTGCAGAACCCCTCAAGCGCAATCAGGTTAAATGTGGAGCGTCGGTGCACAGACATTTTCAGATCTCTCCAGAGATGTTTAATCGGGTTCAAGTCTGGGCTTTGGCTGGGCTGCTCAAGGACATTCATAAAGTCGTCCCGTAGCCACTCCTGTGTTATCTTGGCTGTGTGCTTAAAGTCATTGTCATCTTGGAAGATGAACCGTCGCCCCCGTCTGAGGTCCAGAGCGTTCTGGAGCAGGTTTTCGTCAATGATTTGTCTGTACACTGCTGCATTCATCTTTCCCTCGGCCCTGACCAGTCTCCCAGTTCCTGTTGCTGAAAAACATCCCCACAGCATTATGCTGCCACCACCATGCTTTCAGTTTAGGGATTGTACTAGCGGTGCCTGGTTTCCTCCAGACATGATGCTTGGCATTCAGGCCAAACTTTGTTTCTCATGGTGTAAGAGTCCTTCAGGTGAACTCCATGTACCCTTTCCCAGATCTGTGCCTCGATACAATCCTGTCTCGGAGGTCTACAGACAATTACTTGGACTTCATGGTTTGGTTTGTGCTCTGATATGCACTGTAAACTGTGGGACCTCATACAGACAGATGGGTCCCTTTCAAAATCATGTCCAAGCAAATGAATTTACCACAGGTGGACTTCAATCAAGTTGTAGAAACATCTCAAGGAGGATCAGTGGAAACAGGATGCACCTGAGCTCAATTTTGAGTGTTGTGGCAATTGTGAATATTTTTTCTTTTTCTTTTTTTTTAAAATACATTCGCAAAAGATTTTAAACAAACTTCTTTCACATTGTCATTATGGGGTTTTGTTTGTAGAATTTTAAGAAAAATAATGAATTTGATCTGTTTTAGAGTAAGAATTTTGAAAAAAGGAGCGCTGCGAATACTTACTGGATGCTCTGTAAGTAGATCATATTTTTAGGAAATTAAATTATTAAATGTAAAACACAAACTTATATATGCATCTGTTACTTAAATGGGGTCTAACAAATGTCAAATATTGAATTAAAATTTTCCAATTATTTAATATTATTTAATAATATTTTGTGTTAATTTAATCGATAACTTTATTATTTTATTCAATATATTAAAAAGTGTATTGCATTAATTAGATGTATTCTATTAGATTAGTATATATTTTTTTAAATAACATATTTTATATAGTTAAAGAAGGAGGCTTTTTATTTAAAATAGTTTTGAAACTGTGTTTAAAATGTAAACTGTTGATGTTCACAAATCTTAATAATAATTTTTTTTCGGCTTCTCCCATTAGGGGTCGCCTGTGCAACCCTAATGGCTGGGTTCGGTTCCCAGACCGTGAATCGAACCCGGGCCGTGGCGGTGAGAGCGCCGAATCCTAACCATTAGACCACCAGGGAACCCACAAATGTTAATAATAATGAACTGCGTTAATACAAAACTACGAGAAATGTAATGTTTTGCATTGCTGTCACACCCCTATTAGCATGTCTTTTACTCAGTCTTGCTAGACAGAAGTTGAAAAATGTGCCAATTTCCACTGGATCAGGAGTTGCGTAAAGTTTGGTTTATTTTGTAATTTGTTTTTGCTTATATTTGTATTTAAAAAATGAAGGACTGCAGATGAATTAGCTTGTTATTAATAAGAAAAAAAAGAAAATTTTTCAATGAAACAAGACTTCTGAATAATTGATACCAGGGAACAGTGATAGCGACATTAATACAAACATACAGACTACGCCTACATCCGGTTTCTATACAAATACGAGTATTTCAAGCTCTATGCAGATTGTGTTACACCCCTAATAGGCACACACACACCGGGTGCTTAGTGTGTATTAAATGTCCTTATGGTAGTGGTTTAATTACGGGTTTCTTTGTATACCCATGCATCATTATAATTGATGTACTTTTCTTTTTTTTATTGTTATGTAGACAAAATGAAACTATGAAATTTTAGAATTGTCGAGAAAAGCATCTAGATTTCAAGACCTATATGTAGAGCAGTTTTTACATGTATTTTGTTTTACTATTGATGACAGTTTACTTACTTACACACACACACACACACAAACATTTTTACATAACATTAAACGCAATGTTGTTTTATTTTTTTGCCTGACTGGTTTGACCGCACCATAGTTAAGCGAGGAAGCAGTGTCAGGGTTGTTCAGTTCGACTGTCAGTCACAGTAGAGGGCGGTTAAGGAGGTGTGGCATGTACAAATGGGTGCATGTGTCACAGGTGAACAGGTGTGTGTATGTCTTGTGTGCTGAGAGTTTGCGCTTGTAGGATAAGGGTTTAAAGCCATTCGAAGCAGGTCGCACTGGAGCCGCTGTCGATCGTGGGACAGGTCGGAGTTCATCATGAGGAGGTACATGCAGGTGCCAATCACGGATGCGGATGTAACCTTCAGAAACAGCCATGCTAGGGACAGGACGGCCGTCTTTTCCACACTGGGTACTGAGTTTGAGTTTGAGTATGAGTATGAGTGCGTGTGTTTGTGTGTGTGTGTGTGTGTAAGAGCTGGTCAAAAGTGTTGATTCTTGATTCTTTTCATAGTCTGATAAAAAAGCAGTTTATAGAGTTCTACACCTGGCTTGGTGTGTCTGTGTGTGTTTGTCTTGTGGTAATTTGTTCATCTATTTATGCAGAAATATGATAAAAGCATATCTCGGTATAAATTGGATTATAAATAATGCATTACACATTCTCTCTCTCTCTCTCTCTCTCTCTCTCTCTCTCTCTCTCTCTCTCTCTCTCAATCTCCTTCTCTCTTTCAACCTCTCACTGAGAGTATCATATGCTTGATAATGATCAACCCCTATTTCCACTTCTCATCTTACAATACAACCACCCCCCCCACACACACACATAGACACGGGTCGCATGGACATGCAGGAGGGTCTGTGATATTAAATACTATTTAGTTTGCTGAACTTCACAAATCTCCAGTCCATTCATGTCCCCGTATTCTAGAAGCTGTCCTGCAAACGTCACACCACAGACCAGTGGTTTTGCATATGCCATTCAAATGGTCTCTTCCTGGAGGTTCCTAGAGAGAGTGACTAATGGAAAAAAAGAATTCACGGTTCTGGAAGTCTGGTTTTTGACATTAATATTGTCAAAACAATTCCCAAACAGCATGCTGTGCAGTTCTATTACACAGTAGAAGTGAATGATGTGTGTGTGTGAGATAAGTGTGATATTTGTGTGTGTATTTTTTTAGTCAGGAAGGAAAGAGGTGTTAAATATGAGAGGAGCCCTGTGTCAGGTTAGATACTCTCCGATTTCTGCTATTCTGTTAATAATTAATTAATCATTCACCTGCACTCGCACACACACACACACACACACACACACACACACACACACACACACACACACACACACCCCCCTATTGAACTATAATCCAACTTTTGACAGAACACAATAAAAATTTCCAGTCAGATTTAGTTACAACTGATATGGCTGGGTTTTTTTTTCTTCGTTGTAGTGTATGTTAAAGCCTGTTACTCATGCAATGTTGAGTTTTTTAGATCCTGGATAAGCAGCAGGGGCAGTGAGACCTGGATATCTTGTGGACATATGCAGAGATCTGAGACACAAACTGACATTTGGCACAATATTTGGAATGTTTTTTTCTTGTTGCCAACCATCATCAAGAATTGGCACACTATAGGACTAAATGAAAAGGTGCTCGGAGATGGCCACCACACTTGTGCCACTGGGGGAGCAATAATCAACCTTGCTTAAAGAGGCGAAAGTGCACAGTAATGCTCAGGTAGCAGATTTGCTGTAATAGTATGTCTCAGTATATGGAGGATATTCAACTTGGATTGCATGGCACGATAGGTGCTAAGAAATCGAGTGAGAGCCTCTCAAACTGTTATGTGTTAGGTGAAGAGTTGGCCTGAGGCACAAAATGGAACACCCTACTAGCTCATCTTCAAGGGTAATCGATTGCGATGGAAATATTTTGGCAGAAATCCTGGGTTCATCCATACACTCAACCACAGTATCACCTGAACCAACCAATGTGTGCTAAATAAGCTTCGAGCAAACAGTTCTGTTCACAAAATCTCAGGTGATTGCTAGTTTTTTTTTAAGACGCTCCTTTTTTAGCTAAGCATATTGCATATGGTTATAAAGAGAAGTGGTCAACAGTTTTTACGATACTGAACCTGATAGCTGGATTAGATCATACTTGCTGATACCTGATTAATCAACCGATGGTTTTTAAAATTGATACTAGATGAAAAAATAACAAACACAGCACTCCATGTAAAATAGTACTGAACTTTATTACAAAAATAAAATAAAGAGTGCCGAATCATGAACGTGCTAAAGGAAAGAAATATGGATATATTATTTCATAAATATAATTATATAATTAATCATTTAGAAATAATAAATAAAATATAGCGCTCTCCATGCCCCATGCTCACGTATAAAAACAAACACCACGTGGCGTTAATAATTCGCCTCTGGAAGCTGCTCTTGTAAGGACAGCGGACCGGAAGCCGGAAAAACTCTTGGTATGGTTTTTAGTCGCTAGTTTCAGCAATCAACAAAAAGGGGGACATTTAAAACCAGCACTTGTGAAATCGTGGCCAGTGTGATGTCATCTGCAGTGGTGTAACATGCTGCAAGTGCAGCCACAAGATCTACACCAAAAGTAGATCCGAATGTGCCTTTTCTGGCAGTCACTAATAATAAGGTAGTAGTTTGGGAATTGGGAATGGACCAGATCCAGTCAAGAGGTACACTTTTCCAACAAGAAGGGCACAGCTTTATTTGTGGCATTTGAGGTCCGTCAGTAGGCCAAGCCCCAGGAGACTTGCCCTGCAGCCGCCATTAGCAATTCTAATATTCGTGTTAGAAGCTGGTGCACTACAGAGACATCTGGCTGAGCCTAATTTATTAAGCATTATAATATCAGCCATTGGTTTTTTTAAGATAGTGGCCTACGGGCACATTGAATTTAGTTTTACCTCAATAAATTGTGGCCATTTGGTCAGGATGAGGGACTTGTTTTTTGAGCTTACAGTGAGAGCGAGCACATCAAGGAGACTGGATTTGTTCCGAATGGCTTTGCTTCATGTTGAGGGTATATAGGTGCTGGTGACCAAATAACAGGAATGCCCTAATCCCTCTAGACTGGAGGGATTGGCAAATTTTTTACTACTTTCTCTCTCACACAACTTTATATCTATCAGAGAGAATGAGAACATAATGCTTCTTAATGTCAGTGTTGACTTTCTTCACTGTTCCTCAGCCGTTCTGAACTGCACTACACACTGTACACTATGCACATTAACACGTTGCACAGTTTTTTTTGAGTCACACAGGACTAAAAAAAAAAACCTTTTTTTTTTTTTTTTTTTTTTTGCACTGACTCTTTTCTTTAGCGTACCTTTACACTTTTTTGTATTTATTGCATGCATTATTGCCTATGTTTGTGAACACTGCTGGAAGCTATAAATTTCCCACTGGGATGAATACACTGTCTGTCTGTCTGTCTGTCTGCTGCTAAACCACATCTGACAGGCCACAGTAATGTTTCAAATTAAAATACCCATCATTGGAAGGCAAACTTTCAATTCATTTTTATTTTTATAGCGTTTTTAACAATGGACATTGTCTCAAAGCAGCTTTACACAGATATTGCTTTAATAAAGAATGAATAAGATGTCCTTTATAAGTGTAAGTTCCTGAGATGGCTCCCTGAGATGGCATAAGAAAAAGCTTGAGAGGAACCCATCATCGTCTGAGTGGCACTGAATGTCTATTTCTTAGAGATAAATGATGTTGAGGTGTTCAGTGATGGTGATCAAATGCAAGTTGTAGTCCTGAGTCAGTGTAGCAGACTGTTGACATTAAGTACAGTCCAAATCCATCCTCAAAGCTCCTGTGTTACTCTGTAATGTCAGGAAGATCCCCAGGTAGTTGATGAGAAACCATCCCCAGCTGCACAGAGTGGCCTCTAATCGAAGAGAACACCGTCCAGAGGCAGGTGTAGACTGATTAAAACAGGAGTGATGTGGTTATAATTTCTAGATCTAGTAAGGACTCTTGCTGCTGCATTCTGAACTAACTGAAGCTTATTTATGCACTTACTTAAACACCCAGACAGTAAAGCATTACAGCAGTCTAATCTAAATGTAAAAAACTATTTTTTTGCATCTTGTAATAACATATTTCTAATTTTAGCAATTTTAGGCGATCCTGGTATTGTTATTCACATGAGCCTCAGAAGGAAAGACTAGAGTCACTAATCACACCAAGGTCTTTGACTGCTGTACACACTGAGACAGGCAATGCAGAGACACTACGTAATCAGAAAGTTTACCTCTAGCTACATGTGGTCCTGGTAAAAGTACTTCCGTCTTATCTGAGTTGAGCAGAAGGAAGTGATCAAGCATCCACTGTCTAATGTCCTTTACACACTCCTCAACATTGTTAAGCTGATCTCTCTCATCTTGCTTTGCTGAAATATACAGCTGTGTATCCTCAGCATAGCAATGGAAGCGACTACCATGTATATGTATAATTTCACCCAGAGGCAGCACATATAAAGAGATTAGCAGTGGGCCTAAGACAGATTCTTGTGGAACACCAAACTTTACCTTTAACTTCCTTCAGAGAGTGTGGAGAGCTCACCATTTACATCATCAAACTCAGTCAAATAAGACCTAAGCCAGAAGAGAGCTGTTCCCTTTATTCCAACAACATTTTCTAGTCTAGCAGATTTTAAAAGAGATGAGGTAATGATCTGAAATAGCTTCAGACTGTGGAATTATGACTATATTTTTTATATTGAATTTAAATGTTAATATTAAATCAAGTTTTTGTCCACCACTATGAGTTCATTCCTACTGAACCTAAAATGGACACAACTGCTATTCCAAAGGAGTCTTCCCGATCATCAAAATGTATATTAAAGTCACTAAAAATGAATGCTTTGTCTAAAGAAGTAGCTAGATTTGTGATAAAATCTGCAAATTCTATGAGAAAATTAGAGTAGGGCCCTGGGGGTCTATAAATAATAATTAATGGAATTGACTGACAAGACTTGCTTTCGGATGCTAAAAATTTTATGTTGGTGTAAAGAAATTCAAATGGGTTTCATTTGTGTTTATTTGTTATATTTTTTTTTGGAGTAAAGCTTAGATTATCATTATAAAAAGCTGTGACTCCACCTCCTTTCTGAGAATTTTTTAATTTTTACATTTTGGTTTTGCCCAGGAGACAGACACAGTCTCAATTTGGTGGACCCTGAGTGACTACTCAGTGCAGCTAGCAGACGGTTGGTTTAGCCTGTTTGTCTGCTTCCTGGCCTTGGCTCTGGATAGTCACTGGTTAACTTTTCCTGTTCTGAGACTATGGCCTATTCTACAAGAAATGAGAGCAACACCTTTCCGAGTGGGATGGATACCGTCCCGCCCTAACAGGCCAGCCTTGCCTTAAAAATGGCTCCAATTATCTATGAAGTCCACATTGTTTTTAGAGCACCATTCGGACATCCAGCATTTTAGTGACCATAACCTGCTGTAAGATACATCACCACGCCACATTGGGATGGGGCCAGAGCATATTACAGCATCAGACAATGCATTCACTAATTTACACACCTAATGTTACTCTTAGTAAAATCTGACTGTTGAAGGTGTATATCATTAGCTCCTGTGTGAAAAACTATCTAGAATCCTAAGCTGACCTGCTATGTCTGGCGCCCTGGCTCTTGGTATACACCTAACCTGTGCTGCTGGTGCCCCTAAAGTTCCAGCTAATTTCACGTGCCTCAGAATAGAGTTTCCCCTAACCAGAGCTCTTTCAGGTTCCTTAGCGGATGCTTCACTGAGGAGAGTAAACCCGTTGGGCACATGAAGAGGAGAGGACTGGTGCTCCCGTGGGTGAACCTGAGCATTAGTTTCGGCTTTGGGATTATGCCGCCGAGTCGTCACCCACTCGCCCCTCTGCGAGGGCTATAATGACGGAGTCGGGGGAATGCTAACTTTATCTAGGGCAACATGACTTTCCCCGGCAGGACCTGGACTGCTCTCAGAGACGCTGGATGCGTTCCTCTAATGCCAGGATCTTCTTCGTCAAAGAGCTAACTAACTTACACTCACAGATAAAATTAGCGCTAACGACGGAGAAAGTCTGACTATACATGTCACACACTGAATGAGCTGGATGCTCGCCATATTGGAGAAATTACGTACCATGTAATGTGTTTACTTAAGTGTTTGTTTGAGTTCCGATGGGAATAGCTTCAGAACATCTGTGGTCTGGAACAATAAGGGCATAAAAACAGGTGTGCCGGTGTACGTACGTGCACTCTTCCCGTGTTTCCTTGGCATACATTTCATCTGTTCTTCTTGGCATATATAGATAAATGTTTTAGGACCCAATTCGGCCTTCCTTAAATCTAGATGCTAACTTTTATCTCTTAAGAGATAAAAATTCATACATCAGAGTCACAACTTGGGTTTGTGGTTTTATATTGATGAAGCTCTGAACTCCAAAATAGTTGCTGGTAAGTTATATTGTTTGACTGATCTGACTTACTTGCTGACGACTGCATTTCACAGCTTTTAAAACATTGTCACTTACAGTCAGTTCTATCAATATGAGTGCTGAGTCAGAATAGAAAATATTCACAAATGTCTACGTCTGAACGATAAAAGCTCCCAGTTATGTAATCTTCACAATTCCAACTTGTTTGCATCTCCTTGTAAAGCCGTTTTTTTTCTAAGATTTTTTATCTAAGTTGTAAGACTAAGTACCTTGATGCTATGCAAGCATTTCAAAATGTTCTTACTGCAGACGGATATGTCACAAACAACATGACGGTGTACAGAAGTGTCAACAAGCAACATTTCAAACTATTGAATGCAGTTGGTCAGTCAGCAGGATCAGCACTTTTCTTTATGATTTGCTTTGAGGTTGTTCGGAGCTTCTGAAAGGCTTCGCCCCCCCCCCAGTCTTTCCTCTTCTGTTGATGGATACTTTTGTGTGTGCTTTTATTAAGTTTGTTAACCATGCTTAAAAAAATAAAATAAAATATAATACAAAATTGTATCGACCATTTTTGTTAAAAAAAAAAAAAAAAAAACGCACAGAGATTTTGTTCAGTTGTAAAGATATAAGCATCTAGAATATATAATGACATTTTGTATAATAATTAAATGATATATGCATAAATTAAATATACAAACATTGAAAACGAGTATTTGAACGTAGTAAAGCCGCAGTAAGTTACTGTTATAGTAGACAAATGCTATCAAAAGAGAATGGAACGGAGAAACAAAGCAAGTAAACAGGCTTGATTGAAAAAAATGGAAAAAAATGGAAAAAATATGCATCGGTGTACAAATGCATAATCAACAGTGAGTAAAAATTGTATCGTTTACTGCTGCTGTTATTTGCTAATTTTAGATGTATTGTTCACATTGTTTTAATTGAATCCATCGCGACGTTACGAGCGAGCTGATTGCGCAACCTGATGCTCGCGAGTCACGACAGAACAGATCCAGTGCGAACAAACAGTTTACACAATAACACTTCAATAAACTACACCGTTTTCACATGATGAGGATTATACAGTTTTTGCTCACCGTGCTGATGTTTCGCCTTCATCCGTGACTTGGGACGCACGCTTGTTCCTGCTGCCGGTTGACCTTGTACTCTTTCATTTCATATTTGTGTCAGCCCTAGTTAAATGTATAAATCAAGGGCCCAAATCTGGTAGCTTGGTGGTGCCGGGGTTTGAGCCCTCAGAGTCCTAAACATTGAGCAACCATTGCCCACCACTGCAATTAATGCAGGTTCACTATGACTCTTTAGGACTACAGTCACAAATGTTTTGCACTCAATCCTCAATCAGTGAATAGAAGTTAACAAAATAGCAAATTTAAAACTATAATGAAATCTCTGGTTATGCAATTTCACTTTTAAGTCGCATATTACACTGTTATAGAAAGGTGTAATTTATAATAGCACTCTTTGGTGTCCAACCAGATGAGGGTGGTTTCTCTCCTGGTTTCTTTTTCTTGATTTTTTTTTTTTGCTCTTGCTTGCTGATTAAGGGTATAAACTTATAGTGATACATTCGGCAATTTTATACAAATAAAATTCAATGGAATTATCTGAGAATTCCGGCTTGCACCACTGCACTGAATATCTGATCCATAATTTTGACCTTTAGTATGTATTACTTTATAATTTAGCTGTAAGGTTTCAGCGTGCTCAGAAAGCTTAATTAATGATTACATGGTTTTGTTTACTTTTCCCTTATAGATTCTTTATATTTCTAAAAAGCAGAAATGTTTTTATTTTTAATTTTTTTATAAACAGCAAATTCAAGCCTTTTTCCTTCTGCTTCTTCCATCAGTTTGGACTAAATAAATGTTCTGCAGTAATTAAAAACTAGCATAAGGCTGAGTTTCTAAAAGAGTAAATAAGGAAGTTGTATGTATTTATTAACATTAGTGGGTGCATTTATTTCTTTATTCTGCTCGACTTAAAAAAGTCACATTAAATATTGCTTCTTTCAGCTTCGTAATCACAAATGAATGTCACTGTAGTTTGTTCAAAGAGACCAGAGGAGGCGCAATCTAGGGTTTATCCAGCCGTGCATGCGATCACAGCATTGTCCTCTTAGCTTCATTATTTCTCTGCATATCCGAGCGCATAGTCTGTAACTCATCTCAGTTCATTTCACTGCATGAACACTGACCTTTTCATTCTTAGTCAAAAGGTTGTAGACAAGAAAGCTGGCATGAATGGCATACTTATGTATGAATAGTTCTCCAATTAAACACAAAAACACGTACACTTTGTAAAGGCAGATAAACGGTGTGATCACCATTACTGTTGAAAAAAGATGTTCAGTTGTTTGGCTGTAAAAGAAAGTTCAGAATCACAATGGATATTCGCTCTTTCTTCCTTCTTTCCATCTATCCTTCTGTCTGGTTATTATTTCTTCCTTTCTTTTTAAAAGATTGTCTGGCCGATAAGCTATTAGTAACGAAAATTACAAACACGGCAAATTCAAATTATAAAACGAAACAAAACTATACAATGCATCCTATAGAAACAAGGTCTATTATTATTATTATTATTATTATTATTATTATAATTATTATTGCATTTTTGCATTATTGCCCCTCCCCCCACACATTAAAAACTTTCTCTTAACATATTTTTCTTCCTCACCTCTTATTCTCCTCTTATATTTACTTATATTCTTTTTTTTTTTTTTACTTTCAGTTTTTAATAAAAAAAAAAACCACACTAATGTGTGAAATGTGTATGATTGCACTGACCAATGTCTCTAATTTGCAGGTGTGTGTGGATGTTGCGGACGGTGTCGTCCCCGCTACAAGCGCTTGGTGGATAACATTTTCCCAGAGGACCCAAAGGTACCTCCTATGCGCATGCGCACGAACACACACACACACACACACACACACACACACACACACACACACACACACGCACGTGTACGTCCACCTCTGACAGTAGAATTAGAAAGTTTTCATTTACCTTTATGGCATTTGGCAGATGCTCTAATCCAGAGTGACTTACCGTATTACAACGAAGCGGCTACTTTATGGATTTTTCCTGGGTTTTTCCCGGTTTCACAAGCCAAAAAACTGAGCCCCAAAATATTAGACCAATGAAATTTCCGAACGGGTTCAGGTGAATAAATCAGATGCGCTCCCACTGAATCGGGCCGCACCACATCATAAATATGGATGATGTTCCTCTGACGTTTGACCTGAAGCTCACTCAGATTGTCAACAGGAAATGCGAATCATTCGTCACGCTGAAAACAACCGGGCATGAAAAAACACACTTCACCTGTGTCCTGAGCTGCACGGCATCGGGAGAAAAGCTTCACCGATGGTGATTTTTAAACGCACGGCGATGCCAAAAGATAAACTCCAGAGACAAATTGTTGTGAAAGGAATGAGGAAGACAGTGAACAATGACTTTCTTGGTAAGCTACTGTTTAGATACAAGCCGAGTAACAGACACTGTCTTTCGTTAAAGCCTGTGTAAAGTTCATTAGTTTCAATGTAGACATTATAGGCTTATAGACAGGTGCGGCGTATTAATGTTCAAAATAAAAATCTTTGTCAAATTCAGTGGGTGCGGCTTATATTTGCACTTTATAGTCCGGAAATTACGGTACTCATTCATACAGCTGAGCAGTTGAGGGTTAAGGGCCTTGCTTAAGGGCCCAGCAGCGGCAGCTTAGTGGTGCTGGGATTGAACTCATGATCTCTTCTGATCACTGAGCTAGCACCTCTTCTTTCCACACTGAAAGTATTATAGTTAAGTGATTGGGAAATGTTTATGACCGATTATATTTAATGCTTCCACAAGATTTTAGTAAGTAACCCCCTTCACGAAGGTGTAATCTCTATGGTTAAGATTTTCCCTAAATTCACTGCCAGAAACTTTTATTGAGTTTCAAATACAGTATTTTTCACTCTCTGTTAATGTTTTACAGTGAAGCCAAACTTTAGTGATGAATTCTTGGATTGAAGGAGACCATTTGTTCATGTCATTCAAGTTATTTATGTTTTTTTGTGTAGAGTGAAAAAACAAAACATTTTATGCAGAAATATAGAAATGACCAACGCGCCTATTGTTTTATGATGTTTCAGTAGTTGTTTTAAAAAAAGGTTTACATTTCCAGCGTAAGTCATGATAGCCGTATTGGGTTTTGCTTGCAGTTCACCTAATCCAGCTAGAAATTCAATTATTAATTTATTCAAATATTAATTAATTATTTGTGTAGCTCTTTACAGAAATGAATAGATTGTGAATATACATTTTAACCTCATCAATTAGTCCCTATAAGTTTATCCCTAATGAGCGAGCCAGTGGTGACGTTGGCAAAGAAATACTCAAAAAAAGAAAGGCAGCCTCATCCTCACCTGAGTGACACTGAATGTCTATTGATTATAATTCCATCAGTGATGGCGATTCGAATCCAAAACTAATTTTAGATAATGAGGTTTATCATAGAGACTATATATTATAATACATAATATTTGTCTGTAGATTAAATTCCCTTATATTCGATGCCTCTATTAAAATATACAGTAACAGTACACATGTTCTATCAATAGAAAAGTGACCTGTGACCTGCACTGTGACATCATTACTCAACTCATAATTGAAATAAATGTGACACTATTAAAAACTCATTGGATGCAACCGAATTCTTGAACACAGGCAATAATGATGAAAGCCCTGATTTGGCCAAGATTCAGCATTAAGGAAACAAATGAATATTTAGTAACTATTTGGATTTGGAAATGCCTTTATTATTTTCCTTATAGCTTTACAGCACACGGAGTACCATGACACCTGACTTTGCTTCTCTCAAACAGTAAATGTCATGGTTTGACTAGTTTTTAGGAATAGCTGCATGCCATGGAGTAATGTACACAGGGATGCAATGAGAGACTGAAGTCTGATGGGTATCTTTCGGTTCAATTAAGTTTTCTTTTGTGTAGCACTTTTAACAATGAACATTCTCAGCTCCCAAAGCAGCTTTAACGAGATGAATAGGTTATAAAACATGCATTTATCTGTCAATGCCTTCAAGTTTATGCCCAACGAGCGAGCCAGCCGCAACAACGACGAAGGAAAAACTCCCTGAGATAGTTTTAGGAAGAAACCTTGAGAGGAACCAGAGAGAGAAACCATCCTTATCTGGGTGGCACTGAATGTTCATAGTTATTTGCTCCAAATAGGAATCTGGTTGCTCAGTGGTTAAGATGTTGGACTTCTGATCAGAAGGTTGCGTGTTCAAATCACAGCACCACCAAGATGCCACTGCTGCTCCCCTTAAGCAAGGCCCTGCTCAGATGTTTATATGAGATAATTGTAAGTAGCATATATGAGGAATTTGTCCATTTTTGACTCCTTTAATACAAACTTCATATTTACATTAAAAGTTTTTTGTCAAGAACACACACACACACACACACACACACACACACACACACAATTCCTTTGACTTGAGCACACGTTTAAGCATGAATGACATGTTCAGGGACATGCCGCTGACACTACATTAACACACTTTCACACATTTCCTTAATCGCTCAGGGGAGTTACACGCAGACTTGGTCAGAGGTTCATTAATGAATCTAGCAGCAGCTGCAGAGCTGTGGGGCTTTGGGGTAATGTGTGTAAACGCTGCTCTAACAGGTTCGGTGAGAAGGACTCGAAATTTCTGCTGGCCATCCCATAGCTTAAAAACATGCTTCAGTCACAGTTACAGCATCTTATATTGTTACTGTTACTGTTTTTGTTTTTGTTATTGTCACACTTCTTCTATTTTCTACAATTTGTACCTCACTTTTGCACATTTAAATATTCCTACTGCAATTTGTACTTCCCTTTTTACAGAGTCAGTCATCCGTACTATTTTTAACTACCGTATTTTTCGGACTATAAGCCTCTACTTTTTTCCTACGCTCTGAACCCCGCGGCTTAAACAATGAAGCGGCTAATTTATGAATTTTTCCTGGGTTTTTCCCGGTTTCACAAACTTCAAGCCAAAAAACTAAACCCCATAACATTAGACCAATGAAATTTCCGAACGGAAACGAAAAAACGCACCTCACCTGTGTTCTGAGCTGCACGGCATCGGGAGAAAAAACGTTTGTTTTTTTTTTACGCACGACGATGCCAAAAGATAAACTCCCGAGAGAAATAGTTGTGAAAGTAAGGAGGAAGACAGTGAACAATGACTTTCTTGGTGGCTACTGTTTAGATACAAGCCGTTGTAACACGTTGAGTCTGGGTCATGGGAGAGCTCGCTAACTCCAGTTGCAACAGAAATCATATAAGCACAGACAGGTTTCCAAAACTCGTGCTTTTTTATTTTTGTTGGCAACAGCGTTACGGGTTAGTCAAAGAAACTTAGAAATGAGCATCAGAAAATAATAAGGACATATTCCTCGGTCTTGCACACACACAGTAATAGCGGAAGAATGCAGTGGCAGGCTATTCCCTAAATACCGCTATGCTCCTAAAGGAAGCGCAGCATATTTCACCCGTTACACCGTGTGTAACGTGTCTTTCGTTAAAGCCTGTGTAAAGTACATTAGTGTAGACAGGATTATAGACAGGTGGGGCTTATTTATGTTAAAAAGTAAAAATATTTGTAAAATTCAGTTGGCTTATACATGGGTGCGCTTTATAGTCCGGAAATTACGGTACTACATTACTGTTATCTAGTATATTTAATCTTATATTTGTAGTCCTTTTTACAATTTTCTGAGCAGCCTGTCGGGTTTACATTTCACTTCAAGTTGTATTCTGTATATAACCATGTTTGTGACGAATAACCATGTATCTTGAAATCTTGAAAAAAGGATGCATTTCTCTTTTCTTTGCTTTTAAACATTGTAAAGTTATATCTTAAAGGTTGTAGTAAGTTTGTCTGATTTGAAATGCAGCACTGCGATAGTATTTATAATCCACACATCATTGGCTAGCAGTCAGAAAGAGTTCCCTCAGTAGGGATTCCCAGTGTCTGAATGACCTGATCCCCGCTGGGTATTTTAATGCCAGGACACCGATCAGCAAAATCCACTGAGGCTGAGAAGTGCTACACTGATGAACAAAATATCACAGTGCAACATGACAAACAAAGGTTTTTTTCTGACTTATTCATTAATCTTCTCTCCAACTCTTTTCTCTAAGGATGGCTTGGTGAAGTCAGACATGGAGAAGTTGACGTTCTTTGCTGTGTCTGCTCCAGAGAAGCTCGACCGTATTGGAGAGTATCTTGCCGAGCGCCTCAGCAGGGATGTTGTCCGACACCGTTATGGGTGCGCCACACATATACACACACACACACACAAAAATAGTGTGTTTTTATATATATATATATATATATATATATATAATATATATATATATATATATATATATATATATAATATAAATATATTATATATAATATAAATTGTGGATTATCTTAAAAATCTCGGAAATCTGCAGCGGGAACGTTAGGAATAACATTTTAAACTATGTTTTCAATATCAATATTCAATATTCACAGATTTTTGAACTCCAGGATTTGAGTTCCGGGGGACCATTTTGTGTGTGTGTGTGTGTGTGTGTGTGTGTGTGTGTGTGTGTGTGTGTGTGTGTGTGTGTGTGTGTGTGTGTGTGTGTATGTATATATATATATATATATATATATATATATATATATATATATATATATATATATATATATATATATATAAAATTAGTGCTGTTATATTCTGTACATGGAGCTGTATGACTTAAATGTGTGCGTTTGTGTGTAGGTACGTGGTGATTGCAATGGAAGCGCTGGATCAGTTGCTAATGGCGTGTCACTCACAGAGCATTAAACCTTTTGTGGAGAGCTTTTTGCACATGGTGGCGAAGTTGCTGGAATCCAGGGAACCAGACCTGCAAGTGCTCGGGACCAACTCAGTAAGTGTGATGATGTGCTGATAAATGGGGCAACATGCTTACTCGATATATGGAGTGAAGAGAACGTATTCGAGCAGATACGAACTACAAAGTATACATTTAAAAGTTGTCTCTAGAATGGCATTTACCAGTTTGAAATTGGAGAAGGTCTGGATGAAGTATGTTGAACGTGGTAATAAATAATATGGACAAATGTTTGTGGACACTCGTATTATGTGTTCAATTTTATTCACTGATCAGTTTGATCTTTTTATAGTTGAATTTAATGTAGTGGAACATCCACAAAACAAGTTTGTTCGTGTTATCGCTTACTTTATTACAGCTATGATGAGTCATTTTGATGAGTAATTTTTCTGGTTCGATCTCTTGAATTTAACAAGAGATCAAATGCAGTGTGTTGTGTTACTGAGGGAAATTCAAAGCTTTATATTTGCTGTCTTTATTCTGTCCTGTATGCTGACACTGGATAAACATATTTACTCTATGGACAAACAGTTGGGGAAACCTGACTATAAGATTTTTTTTTTTTTTTCATCTCATTTCACATTTAGTGCCCATTTACTGTTATAATATCCTCCACTCTTCTGGGAAGATGTTCCACTAGATTTTGGAGCGTGCTTGTGGAGATTTGTGCTCCTTCAGCCACAAGGGTGTTAGTAAAGTCTAATGTAGGTGAGGCGAGGAGGCCTGGGGTCCAAATTTATCTCAAATGTGTTCGATAAGGTTGAGGTCAGAGCTCTGTAGCAGGCCATAAGATCTTCCACTCCAACCCAACACAGGGTCAGAGTCATGCTGGAACAGGTTTGGGTCTCGTAGGCATGTGTACTTTTAAATAATTTATAGAAGACACCTGAAAGGAAGCTCTGATATACATATTATCCAGTACATCACTGTTAGCGGGGAGGATCAGTTGATCACAGTAGGGAATCCCAGTGGTTGATTAATTCACACGGGCTATTTTATTGCCGGGGACATTAATCAGCAAACAGCCATGAACACGAAGAACTCATTCATTCGAATCACTGATTAGTGATTTATATTTAAGTGAAGTACCGTTAATACCGTTAATAAAGAGTATTTTTTAAATTGTGTTTATTAATTTCATTTAAAAAAGGGAATTTACACAGAAAGCAGTGATGATCCAAACGGTTCAGATGATCTGTGATCAATAAAAGGTCTTTTTAAATGTCTGTTGTTCATCCTGGTTAAAGACCAGAATTTAGAAAATCCTAATAGATTCCTATAATTCTAGGTTAAAATCTGTAGCTTCTGATCACTGATTTAACGTGTTCACCGACAGTCGATTAATGGGCGATCTTTTTTTTCTATGAAATTCTGGCAGTGTCAGAAGATTTCAGACTTTTTCCTGCAGTTCTTCTACAACGACCGTCAAACCCAGAAGCGATAGGAGCACCAAACCTGATGACGCAATTAGCGCGACAACTTCAAACCACCTCGGGGGGGGCAGTTATGAAGGGGAGAAGGAGGGACAGGCCTGAAGTGCAATACCTCCCTGGTCCGTAACGTCCTGTTTTGCCCAGCCACGTCTTACTCTACACACGCGGGTCAAAACGTATCACGGATTTATGATGTAAAACTTCGAATGAGGTTTTATTTTGCGCAGTTTTTGACTGTAGTACAGTCCGACATTATGACAGCTGAGATCCTACAGTGTGACATAGGGACAGTACAGACCGACAAGCAACGATCGCAAAAGGACTATTAAAAATCGCACATGATGTGAACATGCCATTAATGACCATTTATTAGCTTTTCGAATGCAATATTCAATAGACAGAACAAGCAAAACTCGACGCTAACGGCCGAGTCTATTCCATCTTGTGACATGCTGCTTGTATGCTAGAAATGCGCCTCAAATATACTTCAGACTCGAAGGAATTGTTTAAAGAAATGCTATGATCTTGACCTTGTTTGGATACATTCAAAAAACTAATCTGGTCATCTGATGGTTTAAGTGATAATTCCATATAAATCCTGCAAACATTCAGCCCCTTTTAGAGAGATCTTGCTAATTTTGAATCCGCAGAGAGATGGAGAGAAAGATCCCTCGTTATGTGTAAATTGCTATGCTAGTTAAAAACCAGAAAGGAAAGGAACAGAGGAGAGAACGGAAGGACTAAAGGAATTAGCAGCTTGGTGGGTGGATGGTGCGAAAATGCGCCGCCGAGAGAATTCTGAGGCGTCGAGGTGTTTACTCTTTCTTTTCGCGAAAGGCTTCAGACAGGGAGCTTCGAGATTTTCCGCAGTAATGACGGAAGAGCTCGGTTCTCTCTCGAGGTCCTTTGGAAAATGAACGGAAATCTGAGGGCTGCAATCGGAGTCAAGGAAAACATATCAATTATAAATAAACACCATCAATTATACACTTTCGATCCACTTTAACAGGGACACCTTTACACCTGCTCTTTTTACGCAGTTGCCCAATCATTCAATCATGTGGCAGCCGCACAGCACGGCACACACACCGCACATCAAACATCCGAACAGTTCAGAAACTGTCTGGGATTTTTTTCTCTAAACAGAACAGTCCCTAGGGTTTACACAGTGTAGTAATATACTGTGAGTGGACACACTGCAGGCTGAAGCATCTTGGTCAGAGGAAAATGGCCAGATTGGTTAAAACTGCTAAGCATGCATGAACCTGTGGAATCACGGTGAACAGAAAAGCATCGCAGTACACGCAAAACTTCGGACTATAAGATGGCTGGGCTGGAACAGCAAAAGAGCTCTTTAGACTTACTCCTGCCAGGAATCCGAGGCTATCATTGGTGCAACTTCACCCAAACTGGACCGTTGAGGATGAGAACAAAATCGTCTTTTATCGTTCTGTGCCCATGAAAGATGGTAAATTGGGGAGGGTTGCGTTAGGAAGGGCATCCAGCGTAAAACATGTGCCAAATCAAAAACATGCGGAGGATCCGCTGTGGCGACCCCTAACGGGAGAAGCCGAAAGAAAGTTGTTGCCCATGAAAGATGGTAGTCTATGATTTCTGTTCTGGACTGACAGCAGTGGGACTTAATGTGTTCTGAGAGAATAATGGTAGCATTTTTCGTTTTTTTTTGTTCCCCTGGTCTGTGTAGCTTTGAGTTTAATACACGTCATCCCCGAGTTACAATGGTTCAACTTTTGGATCTTATGATACGATAGCGCTGCGGAACAATTAGTGAAAATATTTACTTTTCCGTGTGCCATTTTAATTTTCATATGATACGTTGGGACGCTGCCAGGACATACGTTTCTTGCCTTACTCTTGCCAGAGTTTAACAGTTCAGTTGCCTCGGTGTTAGTGTTTTTATTTATTTTTTTGTTGTTTTTTTTTTTTTTCAAGCTCTGGTCTCTCTCCTTTTTATCTACCTAACAGGAAACACTGAAAGAGACCGTGTCCGGCTTCGCCCTCCACTTGCGAACCCCATCGCTAAGCCACGTGCCCGTTGCCACACAAACACACACATATATAGAAGTTTATACATTAGTGTAAATTACTGTTTTGCTAATTTCTGTACTTATGTCATTATGTACAAACTACAATTTACTACCCCATCACTGTTCTTTAAGACTCCTGGGAAGGCTAGGTCATGTCTCGACTTACAGTATTTTTTGTCATTGAACGCATCTCCATCATAAGACAGGGACTCCCTGTATATGTATGCATGTGTGTATCAGCATGAACGGAGAGAAATGGGCGTATATCAGTGTGAGAAATACACTATGAAAATGGCACTTGAACCATTTTACATTCATGGCATTTGGTAGATGCTGTTATCCAGAGACTTAGTGATCTTATATATACAGCTGGGCAGTTCAGGGTTTAGGGACTTGCTCTAAGGCCCTGCAGTGGCAGTTTCGTCGTGCTAGGATTTGTACTCATGGCCTTCTGATCAGAAGACCAAGATCTTCATACGATCTTCACGCGATCTTCATAGACCTTCAAGCTACCATACGAACAAAAAATTCAGTAGCAGACAAGGGACGTTAAAACAATAGCAGAACAGTGTTCAGAGCTGTGATTTTAATTCATCTAGTAATATCGTGATGTAATCAATTACACACGCACCCACGCACTAACACACTCGTGCACACACACACAAACAGCGAAGTCTTTGCCAGACAGTGTGAAGGAGTAGGGAGATCTTGGGAATTCAAGATTTTCACACAACCTTACACAGTTGCGAATTACACATTGATTCTCTCCTGCGAGATCTCACCTCTTCTGTGTCTGATCGCGAGAATTTCCTCTCATTAACAAATTCCCCTTTTCATTTTTTTTTACCGTGCGCCTCGTACGGTATTTTTTTTGGTCCGCAGATTTTAAATCGTTTGCGCTTTTCTTTTCTTTTTTTTTCCTCGTCACAGTTTGTGAAGTTTGCCAACATCGAGGAGGACACGCCCTCATATCACCGGCGTTACGATTTCTTCGTCTCGCAGTTCAGTGCCATGTGCCACTCCACACATGAAGACCCCGAGACTCGCACCAGGTATGTGTGGGTGTATGTGTGCGGTGCGATGTGCATGTAAATGTTTAATCTAGCAGAATTTTGAGGTGTGTTGCTACTGTTCTACAAGAAAACAGGATGTTTGGGTGCACAAAGAGACGTTCAGCATTGGAGTGATTGCGTAGCACAGCCGGTATTTTCCCGATTGTGTCTTTATTTGTGTGTGTGTGTGTGTGTGTGTGTGTGTGTGTGTGTGTGTGTGTGTGTGTGTGTGTGTGTGTGTAGGATCCGTGTAGCAGGTATCAAAGGGCTGCAGGGAGTTGTAAGGAAGACAGTGAATGATGAATTGCAGGCAATCATCTGGGAACCGCAGCACATGGACAAACTCATTCCCTCAATGCTCTTTAACATGCAGGACAATGACGAGTTGGACAGGTATATATACACACACACACACACACACACACACACACACACACACACACACACACACACACACAGGCTTGCTTTTTTGCACTTTATCAAATTTGTAGCTTGCTAAAAAAAGAAGAGCATCTGATTAACATGAGAGTGAACTGGGTGCCTGTGTGCTGATCTGTTATCCTGTTTAGGGTCACGGAGTTTAGTATTAAGTGGCTGGACTTGATGAGGAACATCTAAGAGAGCAGGATCGGTCAAATTCTTTCAATAATGAAAAAAGAACAGTTCACTAAGCACATACTTGTTTGTCCATATTTTTCACAAGAACCTGCATATGTACACACAATATAAATCACATTTCCACACAGATAACTAGAAAAGGTACTTTTTCCAATAAAACCAAAAAGTTTTCTTATAAGATTTGTTTGAAAAATGTGACCTGGCAACATAATTAAAAACTGCAATGAATATCAGTGGTTGATGAAGTACACACATTATGTACTTTAGTTAAATTAGAGATACACAAGATAAAGTATTACTCCAGTAAAAGTAATTGCTTCCCTTCAAATGAACACTTAAAAAAAAAGTTTCTCTCTCTCTCTCTCTCTCTCTCTCTCTCTCGTGAAGTTAAAGTAAAAATCTCCCTAAATGGAAACAAAGTACTTCGTCACTGTCCGCCATTGATATATATATATAAAATGCAATATGGAAAATGTCATACTTTTAACTGTTATTTCGTTTATTTTGTTTTACATGGTTTCCAGTGTCTAGAAAAAAAAAGTCTCAAGCATCCTGAATTGACTGAAAAAAGGACCGGTTTTTAAGAATGCTACAGTTCTGTTGGTACTCGTCAGTTTTAGCTTTTCGGAGGAGGAGTTTCTGAAAGCATTCCTTCAGAATGCAGTGGTGTTCATAATCCCCAAATGTTCTTGGATATTGTAACATTGATGACATCATGAATTCTGGTACGGATCCTTAAACAGAACTCAAATCCTACACTATAGAATCCAAACTGCCCTTCCTCTTCCACAGTTCCTGCTCAGTAGAGAGGTGTGAAGGACAAGTGTCTGACACCCTCTCCCCCTCCTCATATATTTCTCAGGTCGTAATGAATCAGTTTAACTGTGTTTCCCACTGAGAGATGGAGTTTCCATAGAGTTCCTTTTAAATCAGGTCGCTCATGAATCAGGTCGTTTCGACTGAACCGCTCGAGATGAATGCTACAGGATTTCATTTTCCTAATGCACTCTATATATTTTGTCACCGATGGATAAATGTGGAAATGATCATCCTTGTTATGCTTATTAATATATTTGGTCATTTGAAGACACTTTTCCCTGATAAGTCCGCAATGAAAGCTTCATGTTTAGGGGTTTGGATTAGCATGGAAATTAACCAGTAATTACCCTGCACTTTATCAGGAACACCTGTAAGCTAACTCCTTCATGCCATTATCTGATCAGCGAATCGTGTGGCAGCAGTGCAGTGCATAATAGCGTGCAGATACGGGCCATCAGCTTTGAGTAATGTTCACATCAACCATCACATAAGGGGGAACATTTCCAAATGAGCTTGTTGATTCACAGATTTTGAGCTTGGCATGATTGTTGATGCCAGACTCTCTAGAGCAGGGGTCCACACCTTTTTTTTTTTCTTGTGTGAGGACCACATCATTTTTCCTTTCTTTAATGGAGGGGGCTGGTTCGGTCTGTAACAGAAAATGACAGGCTAGTGTGACTACGAGTATACGGTAATCCTGTTAATCGCTCTGGTTATGTTTCAAAACCGCGATTAACCGCCACCCCAAAAATACTATTTTATATATACAGTACTGTATTAACACCTTACTTCATTTTATAATTTATCATTGCACTTTTAGTAATAAATGTCATTATTTCAACATAAAACTCCATAAAAACAATTTCCGATAAGTTTTCTGCTCTATCGTGCTCTTCGTGAGAGACAGGGAAAATCAGGCAAACTAATTAGTAATGTGGCAAATGCAATTCCGCGATAAAATGGGGGGGCGCAAGATTTGAACCACTGTAAAGCGGGGGGATTACTGCCTTTGTGGAAATTATGTTTTGAAATGAATTTATTATGCCTACTAATCCTAGATTAGGTGATTTGTTATGCATCATACAGACTTGCTTTTACTTTTCAAGAGACGTATAGTCTTTTAAATAAGGGCCCAATGGCATTTTTTCATTCATTGCTATTGAAATCTAAACATTTAATTACTTCTGCATATGGTTGGTGGGTGAATCTTACAAATAATTAGGCTACTGTCATAACTAGAGGTCGACTGATGGATTTTACCGATAGCTAGGTTGGATTGTATTTGCAGACAAATTATTGTAAACTGATTAATCAACCGATTAAAAAATTGGATGGCGGATAAAAATAAATAAACGTAACACAAAATAGTACTGAACAAAATAAACTACTGAATAATGAAAATGTGCTAAAGGAAATAAATATAGACAGACCGGATGCTGGAAAAACTATCGATATGGATTGTTGCTGATAGTTCAACTATCTTTATTATCAAATACAGATAGGATATGAGTAAAACATATTTGAAATAAAATCTTCGAAATATGCCTCTGGCATTGTTCAGTGGGCCGTTGCAAATGCTGGGGTGGCCCGTGTTGACAATTGGAGAATGTCCTGACTGGTTCAAGCAGACATAAATGCTACATTAATTTAGATAACCACTCTGTATAATGATCGTAAGCAGAAAAGCAGCGCAGGATGATCAAACATGTCAAACCTTGGGGTGAATAGGCTGGAAGAGCAGAAGGTCACATTGGTAAAGGGTTCTAATTCTGTCTGCCAAGAACAGAACCCCAAATCTACAGTGGGGGATGTAGGAATGTTTGCTTAATCCATTTTGTGCCTGTTAATACAATCATCATTTGAACACCACTGTTTATTTAAATATTGTTGAAGGTACATGCCTTCATGGTCAATATTAGCAGTCTTCTTATGGCTACAAAGCAAAAATAGTCGACTTAAACTGGTTTCATGAACGTCATATCAACATGAAATGACAACTCGTGACATTGAACATGAGATCAGTGTTATTCATCGGCCTTCACAGTCAATGGATATGTCTATTATCAGTCCAATAAAAAACACTTTTGGGTATTAGTATATAAAAAAAAAAAAAAAGTTTTTTTGGTATAAATGTGACGGGTATTCAAATATTAATCTGGAACTAATGGGAGAAGTGTTACAGAGAAGTGTGCAGCTTTAAACAAGTAATAAATATAATCTTGTGTTTCTGTATATTCCTCAGGGAGCTCATTATGGAAAAACTTATTGATGCACTTATGATTCAGAAATGTATATTTTTTATATTTTATTCAATTAATTATTTTATTTGTTTAATTAGGCCATTCAAAACTGCTTTGGGGCAGTGTCCATTGTTTACTGTACAAATACTAAATAGGTACATTTTATTTAACTAAATAGAATTAAATTAATAATAAGTTTTAATGTCAGTTGCTTGAACGCTTTAATGCAGAGGGGTCAAGCTCAATTACACAGGGGGCCAAAACTCAAAGCACACTGTAGGTCACCGGCCGAACAGTAAATAACTTAAAATATTTTGCTCTCCATAAAAATATTTCCTGTCAAAATTATACAAGTTAGAAATATGAACATGCTGCAAAAAAACCCTGAACAAATCAATACAAATTGTGCTTTTAAGTAAATGTTAAAATAACAACAAATCAAAACAATCAGATTTCTTTGCTCTTATGCCATTTTATATAATCTTAAACTTTAAATAACTTAAAATATTTTGCTCTCCATAAAAATATCTCCAGTAAGACACCAGACATCTCACAGCTTTATCATGCTTTATCATGAAACTCTCCCTCAGTTAATAAGCGGCTGATGTGACTCTGATTTCTCCTCTGTTTTCACACCAGCTTCACTTTGTGAGTTTAGGTGAAAAACGTCTGCTGAAATGTCAGATTCTTCTTTACCTCTTTTACTTTCTGTATCTTCTGCTCTGCATTCAGGTTTTTCAGCTTCTCCTGATGTTTTGTCTCGTAGTTCCGTCTGAGATTCAATTCCTTAATTACAGTCTTAATAGGCTCGGTTTTAATAGGCTCTGTTTTCAGAATCCACTTTTCTCTTCGCCATTGTGAGGGTCTTCACAATAACTTTACAGTAGGGTTAAATACATCAACAGAAGCTCGACTTGATTGACGCTGGAATGTTCCCAGGTAGTCTAGCGTTCGGTAAGGCCGCTGAAGCTCTGCATTATGGGATCTGTAGTTTGTGTTATCAGCGCTTCATATCGCCGGGATATTAATAACAATAATAATAGATTTATATAAAATCATCTCGCTGGCCAGATGTAATTGTACATCGGGCCAGATGTGGCCCGCAGGCCTCGAGTTTGACACGTGCTTCAATGTGACATAGTAATTTAAGAAATTTTCTTTCTACAAATTTTTGACGTATTATGGCATAAGCTCAATCTCTTGTTCTGAGTTTTTTTTTTAAGAAAACAAAAGGTTTGGAACGGAAAAAACGAACAATCCTCAGATTTGGGGCCACTGCAAAAACAGCATCTCTCCATGCAGCATTTGGGGAAAGTTAGCACATTCCCATCTTCACAGCAAACATGCAGTTTGCCAAAGACTTGAGTGACGCTTCATCCCCATGTCGAGTGACTCGTGCCTTGACTCAGATTCGAGACGGAAGCCTCGTGAAGTAATCTGCGAAAAAATACAAACAAAAACAGAACATTGATCAGAGATATATTGCAATCAATGAACAGATCCACTTGTTTCTGATCATCTATGTGACGCGCAATACTGCATATCGCTCACGACGGTAAATCACAATGTCGGGAAGAAAAGTGTGAAGCAGTTGAAAAAGCACCTGACCTTCTCAGCCATGTGTGGTTCTTCCCCAAATTGTTACCACAAAGTTGGAGGCACACAATTGTATAGGGTGTCTTTGAATACAGTATCGTTAAATCTTTTCCATCACCTGAATTAGGAGACCCATAGCTGTGCTCCTGTGCTCCTGTGCACAAAGCCGGCTCATGAAGACACAGTAAATATGGTTTGGAGTGGAATACTGTAGACTTTACTAAAGCCTTGTTAAATGAGCGCAAATTTCCAAAGCCACACTCCAGAAATCTAGTGGAACATCTTCCCAGATGAGTGAAGGTTATTATAACAGTAAATTAAGTATAAATGTGAAAGGGGAATGTCTTCAAAAACACACAAATCTTATGGCCAGGTGTCCACAAATTTATGTGAAGTTTAATTGTCAGTTGAAGTACTTGAGAAGTTGGATTCATACAGTAAAAAGCCAAAAAGATGATTCATAGATGTGCTTTTATTTGGTGTAATAAAGATAAATAATCCGTATAGTGATCCAGATGTTTTCTGCACGTTTTTGCATGCCTTCATTCACTCATTCAGTAAACATTGAAATCGTGATTGCAGAACTATTGCTGTCAATTAAAACATCCAGAAATGCTGCTTTGCTTGTAATGCACATGGGGTTATGATACATTTATTTTCAGCATTTGTGCTTGTGAACTCTACTGCCTCTGTAGTTTGATGGACAACCTCCAGTGTTCTCTAAGACTATGAATGTTCAATTCTTTTACAAGTTATTCAATCTGCCCACAGTTTTGCATGCTTCCATGTTTGAGTTTTCCCTTCCGTGCTTCAGTTTTCTTTCAATCTTTATAAAGTTTGAAATAATTGAGTGTCTTGTTTATTTTTATACATCCATATCTGCCCATATTTGCACATTGTGTTGACTGTATCAACTTCTTTCTTCCTGTTCTTCAACTTGCAAGACATGAATGACTCATAGGCATACTCATACAGTCATTTTTTCCTCTCTGTATTCCCACACACACACACACACACACACACACACACACACAACACATATATGCACTGTACATTTCCTTATTTTAGCATCCTGCTTTTCTTAGATGTGCTTAGATGTGTATTTTAGTTTTATTTATTCATTTTTTTATTACCCCTGGCATTGTTGTGTATGTTTTCAAGTTTAATAATAATAAAAAATTCACTCAGAAGTGCGTAGCGGAGACAATAATCTTACCATATTTTTCGGACTATAAGCCGCTACTTTTTTCCCACGTTTTAAACCCGCGGCTTAAACAACGAAGCAGCTTATTTATGGATTTTACCTGGGTTTTTCCCGGTTTCACAAACTTCAAGCCAAAAAGGAGGGAAAACTCGTTTTTTACTATCACTCCTGTAAACTACGTATCCCTAAACTTTAAAATCTTCTTTTGCTTATCTTAATTTTCGTCACAATCTTCGCCTTTCTGGCTTCACTTCGCCATCTAGCAGCGGTGTCTCGAGCTCGTACCTCAATTCTTTGCTTGCGTAACAAAGCAAAAAAATCAACAGAGTGACCGCTCGTACATCGGAAAACTTGTACATTAATGCACTCGTGGGTCAAGGTAACACTGTAGTTGTGAAAGGAAGGAGGAAGACAGTGAACAATGACTTACTTGGTAGGCTACTGTTTAGATACAAGCCGTTGTAACGCGTTGAGTCTGGGTCATGGGAGAGCTCACTAACTCCAGTTGCAACAGAAATCATATAAGCACAGACAGGTTTTCCAAAACTCGTGCTTTTTAATTTTCCTTGGCAACAGCGTTACGGGTTAGTCAAAGAAACTTAGAAATGAGCATCAGAAAATAATAAGGACATATTCCTCAGTCTTGAACACACGCAGTAATAGCGGAAGAATGCAGTGGCAGGCTATTCCCAAAATACCGCTATGCTCCTAAAGGAAGTGCAACATATTGCATTTAGTGTCGTTAAAGCCTGTGTAAAGTTCATTAGTTTCAGTGTAGCTTCACTGCGGCTTATAGACAGGTGCGGCTTATTTATGTTTAAAATAAAAATCTTTGTCAAATTCAGTGGGTGCGGCTTATACATGGTGCGGCTTATACATGTTATAGTCCGGAAATTACGGTAATACATTATTGAGAGAACTCAGATTTTAACTCTGTTCAGCATGTAAAAAAGAAAAAGGATTCCATTCGGTACACATGTACCGAACCGAAAGAAAAATTTCAGTACGTAAACGTGTACCGTTACACCCCTAATATTTATTATTAGTGAAACAAGACTCTTTTTTTTTTTAAATATATATGTAAATGTTTTAAAGTAATTATGGTGTTGTCAATTACGTACATTACAGACCAAAAGTTTGGACACACCTTCTCATTCAAAGAGGTTTCTTTATTTTCATGACTATGAAAATTGTAGATTCACACTGAAGGCATCAAACTATGAATTAACACATGTGGAATTATATATGGAATTATATACATAACAAAAAAGTGTGAAACAACTGAAAAATTTCATATTCTCGGTTCTTCAAAGTAGCCACCTTTTGCTTTGATTACTGCTTTGCACACTCTTGGCATTCTCTTGATGAGCTTCAAGAGGTAGTCACCTGAAATGGTCTTCCAACAGTCTTGAAGGAGTTCCCAGAGAGATGCTTGGCACTTGTTGGCCCTTTTGCCTTCACTTTGCCTTCATTTTCCGGTGGAGTTAATAATATATTTTTTTAATTCTGAGTAAAAAAAGGACGTCGTGAATAAATGCGTGTTGCCTTGACGCTTTAAATTTTGCTCTTTTATATTTATTGATATTTTTCAATAAAAATGGTCAAACAGAAAGGCTCGCTACATTAATCGCGAGTTAATAAAATGAGTGCCCTTCAAACGCGTTTGCGCTAACGTGTTAATATTGTCAGCCCTAATATATAATGTATATTGTTAATTTGCTTTGAATGGTTTTAAAAAAAACTGTCAGCTGAATTGAATTAGGTAGGTGGAAGCTCATCGGTTAAGGAATTGGACTTTGAATCTGAAGGTCATGGGTATAAATACTAGCGCCACCAAACCTTGAGTTGAACAAAGCCCTTTAACCCTCACCTGGTCAGTTGTGAGTCACTCTAGATAAAGGAATCTGCCAAATGCTAAACATTTGAATGAATTGCACAATTCAGATGTGTGTGTATATAGTTATATAAAAAAAAAATCACCTCAGGATCATGTAGCCCTAATTGCATTCTGTCTGTTTGAAAAGTGATGGGTATATTAAATTCATGTAGGATTTGAAGTTGACTGTCAGGATCATTAACATTATTTGCTGCACAGGTGAAATAGTTTTAGATAGATCCCTACAACCGTGGTTCATTCAAAGCAGTGCCTGAAATCCAAATGCACATTGGAAATTCTCAGTTCAGCTTCTTCCACTTCACCAGGAATAATGTGGTTGAACTTCTGACCGGAAGACGGTGCGGTTAAATCTCAAGGGCCCTTAAACAAGGCCCTTAACCCTAAACTGCTGAATTGAATAAATTAGATAGTTGCAACTTGCTTTAATTAAGGGAATCTGCCAAATGCTATAAATGGAAATAGAACAAGTTTGGGTCTCCCAGTTCAAGTGGATGGAAAATGTAATGCTCTGAACTGCTCAGTTGTATAAATGTCAGAAATGTGTATGTAATAAATCAGATTTTCGGAACTGAAATCTGGTTGAGCTTTTCAGCCATGTTGTTTCTGAACAAAGTGACATAGGGGCAGGGTGATAGGGGTGTTGTGGGCGTGTCTAGCCAAACAGCTCAATGTAAACGCAAACAAGCTGTCCAAGCAAACTTTGTCAACCCCCATATTAAATTTTTCCATATTTTTCTAGGTTGCTTACTAGTAAGTAAAATGACCTTCGCAGATAAATAGAGAGGAAGTCTCTGTCATATCCACATGGTTTCAACTCTATTAGTGCTGAAATTTATGGCTGAGGAAAGAAATATGGAGAAGGCGAATATCAACAAATGTCTGAGCTGTAAAAAGCACACAGAATTGCTTCTTGGGAGAATATTATTGTACAATCCCAAAGTAGTGAACTTCCTGTCAAAGCCCCCCCTGATGGATGAGCATGCTCATTGCATTGATTTAAAGAGAGACAATATATTCTTTTAATATCTCTCTCTCTCTCTCTCTCTCTCTCTCTCTCTCTCTCTCTCTCTCTCTCTCATATATTCATATATATATATATATATATATATATATATATATATATATATATATATATATATATATATATATATAATTAAACATTTGTTTTACTGATACGCCAAGTCTCAAATCAAGCACTTAAATCTTATGGTTGTGAGGCACACATCCAGCAATTAAAATCGTCTGCGTGGAAACATAGCAAATGTTCCTTTTGGTGTCCTGATGATTGATTTATAGAATTTTAAACACCATAATTACTTTAAAACATTTACAAGAACATTTTCTTCAAAAATTCTTCTCTATGTTGAATGTGGTTTTACTAATAATAACCATACATTTCCATAAAGCATCCATATTTGCTCATGCCTATGTTGATTAAAGTATTAAAAATGAGAAAAGTATTCAGTTAGGATACAATTTAGGACAGATAAAAATGTGTGATTAAGTTGTGATCAATCACAATTAAATATATTAATCTATTGCCAGCCATTTTATATATATATATATATATATATATATATATATATATATATATATATATATATATATATATATATATATATATATATATATATATAATATATGTATGTATGTATGTATGTATGTATATATATATATATATATATATATATATATATATATATATATATATATATATATATATATATATATATATATATAATGTCCTATTCATCATGTTCATGTTTTTGTCTGCTTGACAGGACCATACAGATCTGTGCATCTTGTATTAGAGCAGTTCATATTTGGTGCTTTGAGTACAATTCTCTCATACTGACTACTGGATGTTCAACATGGCACCTCATGGCAAAGACTCTCTGAGGTTTTTGCTCGTGCTGTGCTTCAGGTGCAGAAGCTGCTTCAGAAAACAGACGCATGAGTGCTGCAGCATTGCTTTAGAGGTTGCAGGAGCTGAAGGTCCGCTTGTCAGTGCTCAGACTATACACAGCACACTGCAACAAATCGGTTTGCATGGGTTACAGTTGCTGTGGTGTAAACTGATTTAGACATCACGTGTAAACTACTGGGAAAAAATAGTTTCCAAATGTGTTAATTATGGACAAGATAAATTTTCATTTTATACAGTTTTGCACCATTGCATTAGACATATGGACCTTTTTCTATTCCATTAACTTGGTGTTTTTTTGTTGAGTAGTGTGTGTGTCGAGAACGCACATGTTTAGAATGCAGATGTGTTGCCAATCATGGTCCCATCTGTGTGCCTGTGCATAGGGAATGTGTGCAGTGTTTTTGTGTATTAAGACGTTTTGCTTCTGATGAAGGCACTGGAAGCTGATCAGCAGTATTGATCAGCCTCTATCAATGATGCACACATGTGGGATCCATCCATCCATCCATTCATTGATCCATCCATCCATCCATCTATCTGTGAGAGCAAGTGCTTGAATGTTGTTCGGATTTATCTGAAATGATCACTGTAACCAGCAGGCGAGCACATTAGATATTGGAATTAAAAGACTCAAGGTCACAATAAGGTCAGGTGTTGGAAGGAGATGTTTCTGTTATGTTTGTTAGTCAAATATATTTCATACACAATCGTATTGAGCGCAGAGCCCCCCCACCCCAGTTTTTGTCTATCAGTCCATTTATCCATCTGTCTGTTCATGAAGATGGATGAACTGATTCATAGTACTGAAGCGATTTGAACAGGCTCAAGGTCTCAGCAAGGTCAGTTGTCTGAAATAATGTTTCTTCAATAGCTTTCTTCTTGTTTGAAGTATGTGGTGTGGGTCAGGCAGATATTAACTGGTAAGGTGCACTAGCATGGCAGCATCTATATCAGTAAAATTAAATGAATATTTTTTTCTAAAAAAGGACCATTTCCTGTTTCCCACTGCTGCTTTGTTACTGGTCTTTGGTTGGGATGCAGCATGTGTTTAGAAGCTTGTTGGTTTTATTGCCTGCTAACACTGTTAGAATTCTGCTTTTTCAACATATTTCTATTAATAAATATCTGTAGAAAGATGTTGTATTAAATAATGTTTTGTACACAAAATAAATAGGAATAACACTATGATGTGTTTTGTAGATGTAGTAATCTGGAAAGACACAAAAATGAAGGTGTGTGTTTGAGTTCTGGTGCTTGTAGCTGTGCATGCCGGCCAGCTTAAATGCGTCTGGTGTTACTAATTGCTTTCCATGAGCTAAATGTGAGCTGAATACCATCGACTGTGCGAGAGAGCAACAGAGTAAAAGGACCAAAAAAAAAAATAAATTCACTCTGCCAAAATGTTTTAAGCTCATAACCATACACTTTTGTCCATGTCTAGTGTGCAATTGGCTTTTTGTCATTTGAGAGACGTTGGATGGTTTCTCTGTATTTAGAAGCTCTTTCCCCAATGACCTCCTGTTAAATATAGACCGCTGCCGGCTCATGCATTTTGTATTTCACAGCCGGTACATCATCGATCCGTGAAGGGTTTGCGTGTACGCGTGTGCGCGTGTGTACCGGGCCATGTTTTTGTGTAGATTTATTGAAAGGAAAACAAAATGTCAGTTATGACCTTGTAGAAACATTTTATTCTCCTTAACACTTCTTAACCCTTTAATGCTTGCAGACCAATCATTCGAACACATTCCAGGTTAAACCGATCAACAAAATCTCATGATGACAATGATCGTCCCGTTTATTAGGAACATCCTTCAAGAACACTGTATTTCATCTTACAGATATTTTACAAATGGGATGTTTTATTTGTTACACTGTAGAGACTATTGGTGTGACAATCGCAGGAGACCAGCTCATGTGGTACCGACATCACAATTTTAGGCCTTGAAAAGTCTTACTAGGTGTTCTAGGTCTTAAATAAATGAAAAAAAAAGGTCTTAATTTTTTTATGTCCATGTAACACTACCTCTAATGTTCATTGTAATGCTCCCACAGCACTATAGAATGTTCGTGTGTTAGTTTTCGTAACTGTTGTAGTTCTTTCTTTCACTAGTCCAAATATAATTCACTGTATTACAACTACAAATGAGTCCAACATGCAGCAGCCAATCAGATTGGCGCATATCTCTCTTGTATTGTACCACAGATTACATTTTTTGATAAAGGAGGGGGAGTGCAAGTTTAGCGATATTTGGCTTGAGAAAAATGTTATTTAGGGCCGTTTGCTAACAACTTATTTGTGTGTGTGTGTGTGTGTGTGTGTGTGTGTGTGTGTGTGTGTGTGTGTGTGTGTGTGTGTGTGTGTGTGTGTGTGTGTTTTTGTCGTGTTGTTGGTCTTGAATTTTATATCTAATGGACTTAAAAAGTCTTAAATTTGACTATTTCTCTTTTTTGTATTTTTTTTTTATAGTGTTCATTTCAATAGACATTCAATGCATTTCTTGACCACAAAACCCATAAATGCGCTGATTCCTTTCTAACAAAGAGTCTTATATCCATTGTTCAGTATCTTTAAATTTCCCCTTTTTTCTGTCTCAGGAGTGGAGGAGAGGAGAACCCGGCGTCCCTGGCCGAGAGTTGCTTTCGGGAGTTGCTTGGTCGCGCTGCCTATGGAAACATGAACAACGCCGTTCGGCCCGTGCTGGTGTAAGTACAATTTCTACAGCAGCATCTGAACACTATGAAAGCACCACTGTAGAAAAAGCGCTATCGTGAGCTATTCAACCGTCTTCAGAAGTGTGGCTTTGGCATGTACGTTTCATTCACATGCTTGAGCATCCTAATAATTTCATCTCAAGTGGACTGTAGTAGAAAGCAAAAGCATGTTGTAGCGATTAGCATTTCAGTGTGCCGTCTCTTCCTGCCGTGACTCATAAATTCTCTTAATGGAGTAGACTGTAATGTCAGCGTCTGAGCTTAAACTGATCTTCGCAGTGGATTTAAAACTTAATGACAGGCAGCAGGGGGATGGGGTGAACAGTTACAAGCAAAAACGTAACCTTGTGTAACCATCGACATAAATCAGCAACTCGATATTTATCATTTGCACCTGGTGGTTCACAGAGGCCTCATGACACTGTGACATTACCATTAAAAATACAGCAAATGTACAAACACACAGCCAGTTTAAAATCTCTGTCTTTTCTTTCAGGCCTTTCCATCAGATTTATGGGATGTGTAGTTTTGATGTTTACTGTTAGGAAATAAGTGTAAAGTGCTGAAAAAGTGCATGAATTTGTAATATGGTTTGTAGTGAATAGAAAAAGATGATGCACTTATTCCTTGTTTAGACACGTTTTGAGGCCAAATCTTAGCCAGAAGCAGTTGGTTTTAGGTCCTTTATTACCTCAGAATATTCGCATAAACACTGAACCTCTTGTAATCTTAAGAACGTGATTTGATTCCTAGCTAAGCCGGGCCAGTCTGAATACTCGATTCTGATTGGCTAAATGGTTGAACACGTGAGTTTTGGTTAGTTCACCCCGTGCTCTGTATTATCACTGCCTCATAAACAGCTGCAGCCGCTGCATACAGATAAACGGACGCCACCCCACAAATGCATTTTTTTTATTGTTCAGTTCGTAAATTATCCTCCCGCACACTTTAAACACATTTGCAAGAATACAGCGAGATGACTTTTGTGTAAACTTGTAGGAATACAGTACGCTGTATCAGATTTATAGTGAGTACATGTGCTGTACAGTAGTAATATTTTACTTCATTTTATACGTTTTTTGGTCTATGGTGCTATCTGCGAGAGACCAGGAAAATCAGCCTAGCAAATGAATGTGGCAAACGCCATTCCGCAATAAACCGGGGGCGCCAGATTCGAACCGCGGTAATGCTGGGGATTACTGCACTTGATAAATGGGCCAGGGCAGAAGATGCAGAGGCAGTGGGAGAGAAAAGGTGAGAAATATAATGAGGAAAGACACAATGAGTCGACCCCAGCAGCTTCGTTATTAGAAGGCACAGAGACATGTAATTCTTACACACACACACACACACACACACACGTAAGACTCTATCAAATACTGAATATTTAAAAAATATACGCTCCACCTTAATATGTATTGTCCAACCTTCAACAGCAGACACATCGTTTTCACAACTGCCAGTTTCTAAAAGCCACCTAGAACTTCAGTCAGGGGTTTTTAACACCAGGATCTGACAGATAATGCCGGAGCTAATGTGCTCTATTTGTGCCGTCAAGACTCGCTAATGAGATGCTTTTGTCTTTGCTTAGTTATTGGCCAATTAGGGCCAAATCTGGATGACTGTGGGGAGCGAATATCAAAGCATTGCATTCAGCCTTTCCGGCCCGTGACACACATCTCCCTTTGAACAAATTCTCTAATGTCACACACACCCAGTGTGTGTTTGAATTCATTTAACTCTGAGTTTTTGTTTGTATCTGTTTATATGCTAATTTGTGTGTTGGTTAGTTAACATCCTCACATTAAGGCGTGTTTTTGAACAGCTTGTTCCCATCGAGCGTTTGAGCTTTTGTGTGTGTGTGTGTGTGTGTGTGTGTGTGTGTGTGTGTGTGTGTGTGTGTGTGTGTGTCTAGGTGTCTGTCGAGAGGAAGGTTTTGAAGTGCATAGAAAGAAGAGAGGTTTAATCTTTAGGGGACAGATCTGTATCTTTGATAGGGAATAAAGATGAAGGGGGAAAGGGGGAGGGAGGGAGGGAGAGAGAGAGAGAGAGAGAGAGAGAGAGAGAGAGAGAGAGAGAGAGAGAGAGAGAGAGGTATGGAAGGAAGGATTGGGGAGGCTTTCTTCCAGCCATTCTAAAAATAGCTCAGATTGGGGGCAGATTGACGTCACCATGGAGACTACAGGCAGGCAAGGGAGGAAAAAGAGAGGATGATGGAAGGAAACGAGGAAAGTGGGAAAGGCACGGGGAAGGAAATGTAGAAGATTAAGAAAATAAAACAGGGAATGCCAATATGGAGCACGCAAATGGAGAATGGATATTAATATACTTCATGCTCCAAAGTTGTAACTGTGCAGTAATTATAAATAAGTATTAATTTTCTATTTAATGTGCAGGAGGTATTGTTGTTTTATTTCATACCACATTTTCCCCGAAAATAAGAGCAGGTCTTATATAAATTTTTGCTACAAAGGTCGGGCTTATATTCGGGGATGTCATATATTTTCATGTACAACAATCTACTGGTACATTTATTTATGTATGGTACAGAAATCTATCTAGCAATCTATCATGTCGCTCTCATTATCAACACGAATTCTGAAGATTCATAGGCACAACCTGATACAACCTGCACTCTGATTGGTCATCTGTTTACCATACCTGTCATTCATAAGCACCCGTTTGGGTATTTACAAATATTTTCTGGAATTTGAATTGATATTACCGCTATCATATTATTTATTAAAATGGACCTATTGTACTATCATAAATGCCGGCTGACGATCTTAATTAGGGTTTGTTTTCGGGGAAACACAGTAGGCACAAATAAACTGGGTGAAAAATAGAATATAAAAAAATGGCTTCAGCATAACTGTATTATGTGTCTGTGGGAGAGAAAAAAAATCTGTTTGGAAAACTGCAGTTCTGGCTAAGCTGCTTGTCTGTGTTTACATGGTCCTCCTGTTAGTCTTTATTTATAGACTCTCCTTTGCACGCCGCACCGTCTCTATTCAGAAAGGACAACATGGTGGAATCCGGTAAGCGCCCAACACAGCCAGATACTTTGGGTGCGTCTCAATCTGCTCCGTAGGTCATAAATTTAGGGGTGGTGCACTGGTAAGGACCCTGTCTGACTACACATTGGGACGCTGATGACTTTTTTCGGCGACATGACTTCCTACATGCGAGAACCACTCAAGTCGTTGAATTAAACAAGCAACAAACCGTATATAGAATACAGTGGAGGAGTAGCTTGTTTACATAACTGTACTTAACATCTGGGGAGACTCTTACTTTAACTTCACTACATTTCAAATCTCTTACTTTTTACTCAACTACATTTTAAAAATCAGTCGTTCCTTTTTATTTATGAGGATAAAAACTGGTCAAGCACACAGCAAGCCACCAATCAGGGTCGAGCGTGTGCTCTGTTTTGAACTTGTTTTGCTTGGTGGTTTCTACTTAACACCAACATACAGTTCAGCATCAGTTTAACAGCAAACAGAACATTTAGAGAGGAATAAATGTTGGAAGAACCTCCCGACTCGAACTCGCCACAACACCCCCATGGCCTTATTTGCGTAATTTTTTTTTTTTTTTTTTAAGTGCTTGAAAAAGCAAGTTTTGGCCTCATGATACTTTTTATAGATTTCAATCAGTGTTTGACTCATTAATATCATTCTACTAATAGATCGGTGTGCTGAGAGTAACATTAGAGTCTTTTCATATCAACCGAGTTGATTAAACAAAGAGTCCTGCGACAAAAATGATAATAGGAACATTATAGCTATAATAAATTATAGTTCTTTGGATACTTAAGTACATTTGAAGGCAAATTGATTTGTAGTTTTACTTAAGTAAAACTTTAAAGAAGCACTTTTACTGGAGTAATATTTTAAGAAAGATTTTCTCTACTTTAACTCAACTACATGGTTTGTGTACTTCCTCCAAAACTGATAGAATGTGAACGTTTAAAATGCCTGTCGTAAGTAATCATTCGAGAGACACAATAACAAGTGACTTACATTTGACGTTGGTCCATGATTTTTTCGAGCTGAGAGGCACCAAAAGATATGGCATCTTTTCCAGCAATGGAACTTGATGCTCCCTGGGTTTTGCAATGCATTGTGGGATTATTTCAGGGTGATGTCTAACTTTCTGAGTCTCTCCTCTGACTACTGAACTAGTGAGCTGATTGAGATGCATGCATTAAAAAAAAGACAAAAAAACACTTGTTTGTTTCATGTTTAAAAAAAACAACACCACAAAAAACACATTGAAAGCATTTTTCCAAGTTGTAAAAATTGTAATTGGGGAATGAGAGGAATTAGTATTGACATAATTCGACATGAACAGAAATGTGAGCTGTGTAATATTGTAGTGTTTTACTTTAAATAATGGGTGACTTTACTTGACAAATGAAGTGAATTTTTACTATACAAGTCCTATTTGGCTTAGACTAATTTTAGATTAGAAAACTGGGTTGAAGGCAATATTTTTGTATATCTGGAATTTTCATCTCATCTAAATTTACATTTACACACAAAGATCAGAATCAGAAACAGCTTTATTGCCAAGTATGTTTATTCGAACAAGGAATTTGACTTGGTAACAGGAGCTTCCAGTGTAGGAGAAGTATAGATATAATATAACAAAATATAGGTAACAAAGTACAAGTAAAACAGACAATTAAATACAAATTAAACAAAGGGGTATTTAACCAATAGAAACCTATAGATTATATATATAGAACTATATCTTATATATATAAAAGAAATCCGTTACTACTGTTGTTCAAAAGCGATACACAGCAGGTACATTTATTTGGAGACGTTGCATCATGGACTCTGTTAGATACAATATATATATTAAATGAACAACCTCTACCAGAAACTTCAAAATGGGCTTTCAAATTAGAATCTTCCAGCAGGACAATGATTCCAAACATGCATCAACTCAAAAATGAGTTTCAACTGACCTCTTAAAAAAAGGTTTTGCCTTGACCATTATCATCGGTCCTTGGAATTTAAGGGATCTGGAGAGATTCAGTGAAAAGAAATAGTCTCTGATACTTTGCCATGCATTCTTTATCCTCATCAGGCATTATATGAGAATGCTCACAGCTGATATCAAGGCAAAACAAGGAGGCACGAAGTATTGACTAAAAGAGTTATGAATTGTGTCAAATACCTTCCGCGATTTTGCGCTGGAGCTCCGCAATGGTGTCGAAAACGCCAACCTTCGAGCCGGATCTTCATCTTTGGGATGAGGGCGAAGTTTGCAAGAGCCGAATCCGGTTTCAATATTTTCAGGGGTTGAGCTCGTTTAAGGTCTTCCTGATCTCTTGTCATCTTCCATCGATGTTCTTCTGATCTGGAAGCTACTAAAAACGAAAGACTAATTTCAGCATCGCCGTATGTCATGTCAACTCTCGCTGTGGAAGATTCGCTCAGTTTCGCGCAGAATTTTACGTGTGCTCTTTGTGCTGATTTGCTGTCCATGATAAAATCACAGACGTGCACCACTCATCACCATTAGTCCCGAAACTTTTGGATACCACCTCGTATATTTAAGTGGTGTTGTTTTTTTTTTTGGCAATAAATTAAAAGTTTAAACATTAAAGCCATTTTTTCATAGCCATCTTTCTACATATTCCCCGTGGATACCAATAACATACCCTAAATGAAAGAAATCACTTTCTAGTGTAGTATTTGAATGAATAGATCATTTGGTTGTGTTCGGGGTGCTATATGAGCAGTCCTGTGCGATGTCATAAAGCACACGTGCCCGATTCGCTCATGAGGCGCAAATGCCATGTTCATAATCATGTCCATGATGATAAATCTTAATCAGACTTAAAGGTCATGCACATACAAAATGAACAGCATAATGTGTTCCTAGAATAGCTGTTGGGGGAAAAAAAAAAATATATGTAATTAATTAAAAGTGCTTCCAGAGAAGACGGTCGTAGTTATTTTGGCATTCTGCACACTGTAATTATAAAACTGGTCATTAAAGATACTAATGTCAAAGACATTGGCGGGAAAAAAACACACAAAGCAGCTAAAAATAATTCAAATTCTAGAAAAATCTAAATTAATTGAGTCAAAATGAACATGTGCATCTTTATCAAATTGGATGGAAGTCTTGAAGATTGTATTTGAAATTAGTTTCTATACTAACATGTGTCTAATCATGTTCTGTTTATGCAGGTTTAGCCCTGATTGTGTGTGTGTGTGTGTGTGTGTGTGTGTGTGTGTGTGTGTGTGTGTGTGTGTGTGTGTGTGTGTGCGCGCGCCTCAGTGAGAGACTGACTAACCCACTCTCTTCCTCTCTGTTCCAGGCATTTGGATAATCATCATTTGTGGGATCCAAATGAGTTTGCAGTGTCCTGCTTCCGAATTATAATGTACTCTATACAGGCAAGACCCTCCCACACACACACACCTCCACCTATATATACATACACAAAGACATAAAAAAAAATGCTCTCCTTCCTCTTCCACCAACTATTTCTCATTCTGTTTCACTCCATTTTCTCTTTGATTTTCTTGCCTGCTGATCCCAGGTGTTCAGCATTCGCTATTAAAGATAAGAGGCGATCAATTTCACATCTATAAGCGACGTGTTTGTTCAAGGGTTTGCAGGCGGTGGCGTGCGCATCGGCTCGTATCGGTCGCGCACGTGTGAAGGCAGAAATGTTCAGTGGCTGTGAATGATAAGGCAGTGTGTGTGTGAGTGTGTGTGAGTGTGTGGAGGGGGTCAATTTTTTCACGTTTTTGTTTTTCAGGCGCAGCACTCCCATCATGTGATCCAGCAGGTTCTGAACCACCTGGACTCACACAGTAACGATACGCCACGGGTACGAGCGGGTATCGTCCAAGTGCTGCTCGAGACTGTCGCCATAGCAGCTAAGGGCCCCGTTGGTAAGAATTCTGTGCATGCGCGTGTGATTAATGCAGGCTGATGTAACATGCCAATCTGAATCTTCCGTTTATTTCATTGTGGCCCCAGTATTGGACCTGAACTTTTGATTGAAACATTACATGCTTTTTTGTTCACCAAGTCAACGTCCCTTTTTATTCCTCCTGTCATGCTTTCTTTGTTCTTTTGTCTTCTGCTTTCTCTGTTCGTCAGCGTCGCTGTCGGAACCAACGCTAAATACGATTTTGCATGTCTCGACTAACTAATCCGAGTCCGCTTCACTCATTGTGTTCCGCCTCTCCTTTGTGTCTCGGGTTGTTCTCTTTTAACCTCGCTCTTCTCCACTCTTTTTTTTCCCTTTTCTTCTCTCTCTTAATTGCTTTTGTCTCGCAGGTCTTGCTGCTCCTAAAAATCCAAATGCTTACACGTTTCTGAATCCTCCCTGTTCGCCACCTAATCTCTGGTTGGGTAGGTTAAATAGCGAGACACACTCTGCCCACTAGAGTCCCTTGTCAGGTTGTAGCCGCTGTGTCTGTTGTTCGATCGAAATCTCCTCATTTTCTAATAATAAGTATTGATGCACACTTCCCATTCCCCAAACGCCTGTTTGGAATTCTCAACCTGTATTCGTTTTGACACGCGAGCACACAGGTGTCCAATTATCGGAATAAAAATGAAAGATCGGAGAAAGAAAACAAGTGCAGATGCTTTCAGGCGTGCTTCCGTTGCATCATGCAGTTTAACACACCGACACCCCACCATGCTCTGTGTGTATGTGCACTAAGCAGCCCAGTTGACCTTGGTTTTAAATCAAGATTGCAGGATGATAAGTAAAAATGGGTTCATTATAGAGGAATTAATAGCAGGAGCTTCAGTCACAAAGACTTCTATTGTACAAACCCGGCTATTGTATGAACTGGAACAGTGACCATAACGATTAGATGTATGGGGAAGATGTCTGTAAATAGAGGTGGAAATTGGGTCATTTACAGTAATTTAAGAATACCGTTCAATCACTGCAAGCAGAAATGCGAGACCAATTTTCTTAAACACAATCAGTGATAAATGGCCACATGGCACGTTTTACCAATAATATTTCCTATACACTATATTTAGCCTATATTGTTACAGCTCTTTATTCTTCAACCGAGTTCCTTATTATTCGCATTAATTAAGGTTGCTGACATTTTGATTAAATGTATGCAGCACTTGACTTGTGCTCGACTACAACTTGGAACGTCACACTTTCAGCATATCGCACAGTTGTTCATGATTTTACTTATGAGTCGACCATATGGACCCCTCGATATAGCGAATATTTTAAACCGTTCCGTCTTTTTTCTCACCTATTCTCACCTATAATTGTTGCTTGTTCAGACCTTAGATTGTAACAAAGTCAATAAACTGTAGACGTTATTTTGTGGACACCAAAATAATTTGACTTATGGGGAGACGTGTGCATTTAAGACTAATGTAAGACTTTCAACCAAAAAGCACTATATGGACACAATATTGTGGACACCTGATAGTAATATCCCATTCCACATTTAGCCCCCATTTGATGTTATGATAACCTTCTACTCCTCTGGAAAGGTGTTCCATTTGGAGTATGATTGTGGAGATTTTTTTTCTCAATCAGCCACAAGGGGATCAGTAAAGGCAGGTTCTGATGTGGAGTGAGGAGGTCTGGGGTGCAGTCAGCTTTCCAATTCATTCCAATGGTGTTCAGTAGGGTTGAGGTCAGAGCTCTATAGCAGGCCATAGAGTCCAGCGTCTTTCACTCCAAACAATATTTTAAAGGAACCGACTTTGTGCACAGCTGCATTGTCATGCTGGATCCAAAGTCATCCTACACAATTGTGTGCCTTCGACTTAACAGTTTGGGGAAGAACCACACGTAGTTGGAAAAGGTTAATATCTTATTCGGTTACAGATGTAGAAAGAAAGAGATCTAGTCACATAACTCGTTCCTTACCTTATTTTCGAAAGTGGAGAAATGCATTCTTGTTAAATACCATGAGAGCAGTACAGTCCTGAATGATTTAACCATATAGTGAGGAGGATTTCTTTTTTGGAGAATGCAGCAGTGCCAAAATCAATAGTTTACAATACGATTTCACCCGGCGGAAAAAAAAAGTGTACTGACTTTATTTTTAGATTAAAATGTTATTGTTTACATACAACATGACCAGGAATAACATTATAACCTGTAAATAAATAACTGATTGTTGGCAGCAAATTTTGTCCTCAAAGTTGACGTGTTGGCAGCAGGAAAAATGGGCGAGCGTAAGGATTAAAGCAAATTTCAAGAGAGAAGCACAATTGTGATGTCTAGACGACTGGGTCAGAGCATCTCCAAAACTGAAGCTCTTGTGGGATGTTCCTGGTCTGCAGTGGTCAGTATCTATCAAAAGTGGTCCAAGGAAGGAACAGTGGTAAACCGGAGACGGGGTCACGGGCAGCCGAGGCTCAATGATGCACGTTGGGAGCGAAGGCCGGACCGTCTGGTTCGATCCAACAGACGAGCTCCTGTACTTAAATTGCAGAAGACGTTAATGCTGTTGATGCTCGATAGATCAGAACTGTTTTGGCAGCAAAAGGGGGACCAACACAATATATGTGTACACAGCCGTACACAGCATGATGTCCAAGATACAAAATTAGAACAAAAACAAAATTTTAAAAGAACTGACAGTTTTATTCAGGTAGGAAAGTAGAAAATATAACCTCAGTCGCAGTAGTTGCAGGTTTTGCATTATTTGCTTTCTGCAGAAGGTGATTTAAACCGATTTAAATGTTAAATGAGCTCTGCATCACCATTTAAATATTTTTTCGACCAGTCAACTGAATACACAAGTCACCATGTTTAATATCTGACCAAAATTTCAGACTAAATCAAAAATTGTTTGATGAGCTTTGCCTATTTACCCACCAGCTTGTTTATAAATCCAATCATCTCCTTACATATCAGTTACAATGACACAAGTTTCATCATTTACGCTATTAGCACGAGGCTAACTTATCTTTCAAAATGTGCCGCGGTTTACAGTTACAAAATCCTTTCTTCGTGATGCTGTTCTATTTAAACAGGTGCTTGTAAATGCTTATCTGTGTCTGTAAATGTCTGTAAATGCTGATCTGTGTCTCCAGTCTCCTGTGTCTCCAGTTCTCCAAGTTTTGGAAAAAAAGAGAACACATTAGGCATGGTACACTGAGCTACACTATTCTAGTGACTCTTGGTGGGCCAATGCCATTAAGAAAGCTTTACTTCAGTTTCAGTTCAATTGAGTTTTATTTTTATAATGCTTTTAACAATGGGCATATAAAATATAGAAATAAAGAGGTTATTAAGTTTAGTGCCTGTAAGTTTATCCCTAATGAGTGAGCCAGTGGTAACTGTGGCAAGAAAAAACTTCACCAAATGTCTATTATTATAGTTTCATCATTGTTTAGGTGTGCTGTTCAGATGGGAAGTTTGTCACCCATCTGTGTATACAATACATGCTAAATGTATTGGGAAACGTGACTTTTTTCCACCCCTATGTGGTTCTTCCTTAAACCGTTACCACATAGTCGGAAGTACACAATTGTATGTCATTGAATGCTAGCATTAAATGTTCCCTTACTTGAAATAGGAGACCCAAACTTGTTCCAGCATGACAGTGCCCCTGTGCACAAAGAATGTCTATGAAGATATGCTTGACATGGTTTTGAGTGGAAGATCTAAAAATAGCATGCGCTGACCTCAACCCTATTGAACCCCATTAGAATAAATTGGATCTCTGAATGCCCCCCAGCTTTCCTCACACTTCATCAGTACCTAACTTTAGAACTAAAGCCCTTAAGGCGGAATGAATACAAACCTCCACAACCTCACTCCAAAATCTAGTGGAACACCATTCCGGAAGAGTGGAGATTTTTTTTTTATAACAGCACATGGAGACTAAATGTGGAATGGGATGATCAAAAAGCAAGCATGAATCTGCATGTAGCGTGAAGGTGTCCAAAAAGCACAGGAATCATTTTAATATTCGGATTACAGTGGACATTGTCGCAAAGCAGCTTTGCAGAAAGAACTGGATTGGGAATAAACATATTCATGTCAAATTTGTCCTTCTAAGTTTGTCCTTACTGATTAAACCAGCGAGAACAAGGCAAGGAAAAAACTCCATCTGGGTAACAGTGAATGAAATGCGCCATCATTGTTAAGGTTATCAACTGATGGGCACTTAAATGCAAAACTGTTTATATGTAAAATATCTATCAAGGTTTATGGAAGAAAAAAAGGTTCACTCTGGAGCAAAAATGAAAGGTTAAAGAATGAGAAATGTTCTCCTGAAAGACTTTTTTTCCCCCCTCAGCTATAAAACAGAAAATGAAACCATGTGTGTCCCCAAGCAATTTGTCTCGAAGTTTAGAAATATCAGTGACCTTTTATTCTCCAAGGAAATGTTCCAGTCGCTGTAGAGTGCAGCCAGTGGCTCATCCCTGTTATTCTGACTGCTAGGCTCCTTCACCTAATTGAGTTTTTTTTTTTTTTTCCTTCTCCCCCAAACGTTATTTATTTATTTTAGTCACAGAGCCACAAACTGAAGCTGTCGCTACTGTGAAATGCCCATGTACAGGTTCCAAAAGCAACTAAAAGAATATTTGTAATTATTAATCATTATTACTTATGGCAAAAATAATTGGGATCAATCTTTTAATCATTAGGATGAGTATCTCCGGTATTTTGTTAATTTTTGTGTATAATTGAATGAATAATGTGCCTGTCATTTATTGTACATGTCCTCTTATTCCCCCTGTCTTCATTGATCAACAAAATAAAAAGGAAAGACACGAGTCAGATAATGCATGTTGTGTTACTGTTAAAAACTAAACAAAAGAAATAAAAAAAATAGACAATGCAAATAAAAATTCGTCATAGTAACTTAACAGTTAATGGATAAAGGAAAGAAGAAGAAATTAAAACAAAAAAAATTATATTAAAGTTTGTGCATTTGCACAGTATTTATCATTGTCATATACTATTTAATTTCTTTTAGCATTCCGGAAAACGTTTTGTAAAGAAAAAGAGTGCTGGAGTTCAGAAATGGTGGCAGAGGACGTTTTTCTTATGGCTGCACTTGCCATAAGCAAGCTTGTCTCCCCCTAGCTGTACTGCATAGTGACTACATTATTGGTGCCACCCACTGTATTCATGTAGTAATGCCCTATAATGTGGTCACAATCATGCATATACAGTCATTTACATCATTTAAAGGGAAGAATGATGAAATGGAACGTTATAAATGCTTTCATGGATCAACGTAGTGGGAACAGTAGGGTTATGTGTTTTATACACCGACCAGGCATAACATTATGACCACCTGCATGATCTTGTGATGATCCTCTATTTGCTGACAACAGTTTTAACCCGTCGAGCATAAACAGCATTAATTTCTTCAGCAATTTGAGCTACAGGAGCTCGTCTGTTGGATCGGACCACACGGGACAGTCTTTGTTCTCCACATGCATCAGTGAGACTCGGCCGCTCGTGACCCTCTCGGCGGTTCACCACTGTTTCTTCCTTAGTCCACTTTTGCAGTTTTAGAGATGCTCTGAACCACTCACAATTTGGCCCTTATTAAACTCACTCAAATCCTTATGCTTGGCCATTTTTCCTGCTTCTAACATCAATTTTGAGGGCAAAATAATAATTGCTGCTTAATATATCCCACCTACTAACCATGCCATGATGAAGAGATAATCAGTGTTATTCACTTCACCGGTCAAAATCTTATAAAGTTAAAACATATAAAATGTTATGTTTTATTGGAATAAATTCGCTGTAAAAAAATGATGGAAGTATCGAAGCACTGCTTTAATGCCTTGGCTTGATGTGTATTTGCCTGATTGCATTCGTGTGTGTGTGTGTTTTCTGAAAGGCCCGACCGTGTTAGAGGTTTTTGACACCTTGCTCAAGCACCTCAGTAAGAGTGTGGATTTCGAGCTGGGCGACGGTTCTCGCAGAAACTCCGGAACGAGTCTCTCTTCCAGTCGCGGCAAAGAGAGCGAGGAGCGCATCGTCCAGAACGCCATCATTCAGACTATCGGTGAGTTGACCTTGACAATTCCGAGTTTGTCTCCTGTCCTCGTCGATATTTCTACCCACCGATTGGCTCATTTATATGCGAAACGCTTTGGTTGGCTTTTCCACCACGTCCCCACCGGTGACCTTGGATTGAATCGCGTGTGTTATTGCAGCGTCTGCGTGTGTTCCTGCGTGATAATTTTGTGTGTTGTATTGTGTGCGTTTGTGTTTACACAGGTTTCTTTGGAGGTAATCTACCAGATTATCAGCGTGCTGAGGTGATGATGTTCATCATGGGGAAAGTTCCAGTATATGGAACACCTTGTCCTTCTTTGGACGCTGTCAGAACTGGGTAAAAGCTCATGCGTGTATGTTTTGTGCGTGCGTGTCAATTTGTGTGTGCATTTTACTGGCCATGTTAGATGTGTGTGTACACGTGTGTATAATGTGTGTGTGCCCATGAGTGCTTGCGAGTGTAGTTGTGTGGGTGCCAGTATGTGTGTGTTTGTGGCTACTTTGTGTATAACTGCATATTATGTGTGTCCGTATATATGTCTACCTACTGCAGGTTTGCCTGTGATTGTGTGTGTGTGTGTGTGTGTGTGTGTGTGTGTGTGTGTGTGTGTGTGTGTGTGTGTGTGTATGTGTGTGTGGTTCTTTTGAGTATGTCTGCATATTCATGTGTGTGTGTGTGTTTCTTTTTACCTACTTCAGGTTTGTATGGGATTGTGTATGTGTGTTGTATGTATGTGTACGTATCTGTTTAAGTGTTAATTTGTGTGTACATTTTTCTGGGTATGTTAGCTTTGAGTGTTATTGTGTGTGTGTGTGTGTGTGTGTGTGTGTGTGTGCCTGCGACTGTAGTGTGTATGTGCATATGCATGTACGTGTGTGTTTGTGTCTGTATATTTGTCTAAGTACTGCAAGTTTGCCTGTGTGTGTGTGTGTGTGTGTGTGTGTGTGTGTGTGTGTGTGTGTGTGTGTGTGTGTGTGTGTGTGTGTGTGTGTGTGTGTGGATATATATATATGTATGTGTATCTATTCCTATATGTTTCTGATTGTGTGTTTAGGTTATGTTGCACAACCACACTATTAGCATTGAAAATGTATTGAGACATAATCAGGTGCTTGCAGAGCTTCTACATCTGCAGTTTAGCTTTGCGTGTGCTGCACTCCAAACCGAGTCATTGTTCCCTTTTTTCTTCTCCGTCTCTCACACTCTGTCCACTCTCAGGTCGCAGGGTATTAAGAGGATTCAAACAATGCTCCTCAGTTCTCTCATTATGGTAAGTTGCTTTCAGGCATCCACTCGTACTACACAACTGTGTTACTAACAGCGAGGCGTTTACTAGGCGCCATGCCTGCCAGGAATTATCGATTGCGGCGATGTTTTGGAGGCCTTTTTTGTGTTTGTGTGTGTGCGTGTATGAGGTGGGAGAGGCGGGACAGGACAAGCAGATGAGACGAAGGTGTGGACTATTGGCATTGCCTCTTTGACATTACAGCCACCCGCTGTGTGTGTTTGAGAATGGTAGAGAAAAAAGAGAGAAGGAGAAAGAGGGTTCACGAGCGCAAGCACACAGCTGCAGCTGGGTCTCATAATCAACAGTAAAAAGCTGTCAGTCAGCCAATTAGGGCTCCAGAATGGCTGGTTGTGTTCGTGCGCCTGAGACAGAGATGTGAGACGCACTCAAGAACCAGTGCGTTTTGTCCCTAAACTTTTTCCTCAGTTTGAAGCCAATATCCAGAAATTTCCCAGTGGATTTCCATACCCATTTCCCAGAACCTTACCACCGGGGCCGTGATTTAGTCCCTCCGTTGCCATGGACACAAACCACATTAATTGTTCTCAGGCAGAAAAGGCCTCATTTGCATATTTCCTTGCAGTGATTAGTATGGAATGATTACTCTTTCATGGCCGTATTGATACATGATTATCTATGTTTGTGCTGTCGCTGAAATCAGAAAGAGCTTTATTACCAAGTGTCTTTATGCTTACAAGGAATTTGTTTTGGTGACAGAAGCTTCATTGCACATTTTTTTTTTTTTTTTTTAAAGAAAATGGAATTGAATGAACAAACACGACGACTTTAAACGCAGGAACAAGGTTCACTTCAGTTCTATTTATATTTATATGTACAGCGCTTTAAACGATGGACATTGTCTCAAAGCAGCTTTACACAGATAATGCGGTGAATATTAAATATAAATAGCAATTAACTTCTTCAGCAATTTGAGCTACAGGAGCTCGTCTGTTGGATTGGACCAGCATTCGTTCCCTACGTGCATCATTGAGCCTCGGCGGCTCGTGACCCCGTCAACGGTTCACCACTGTTTTTTCCTTGGAGCACTTTCTAAAGATACTGACCACTGCAGACCGGGAACATCCCACAAGAGCTGTAGTTATGGAGATGCTCTGACCCAGTCGTCTAGACGTCACAATTTGGCCCTCAAACTCAAATCCCTACGCCTGCTAATTTTCTCTGCTTTTAACACATCAGCTTTGAGGACAAAATGTCCACTTGCCATGATGAAGAGATAATCAGTGTTTTTCACTCACCTGTTAGAATGTTATTAAGTCATGCCTGATCGGTGTTTAATTACTTATTTTTAGTGACTTGTAATTTCCAGGTTTTCAAAGACCCTCATACGTCATTACAAGGTCATGTTTTTGTGTGCGTGTGTGTAGGTGACATCTGGATTTAAGTGTAAAACAGTGAGTGCTGGTTTGCCAGATGCGCTCCTGGAACCTCTCTGCTGCATCTCGCTTATGGAAGACAGCGAGCTTCGGCAGCTGGTCCTCGAGATCCTCCACAACATCATCGATCGGCACGACAACAGGGCCAAACTCCGCGGCATCCGGTGCGTCGCTCAGTCCATTCACAAAGCTTGTGTGTGTGTGTGTGTGTGTGTGTGTGTGTGTGTGTGTGTGTGTGTGTGTGTGTGTGTGTGTGTGTGTGTGTGTGTGTGTGTGTGTGTGTGTGTTTGTGCCTTTATGCTTGTAGAAAGTGTGCTGTAAGTAATCCTATATAATCTGTTTTTAGAATCATCCCTAACGTCCCAGCTTTGAAAATAAAACGAGAGAAGATCTCAAAACAGGATGTCGGTTTCATGAAAAAGGTATGCCATCATATACACACACACACTCATTCTCTCTCTCTCTCTCTCTCTCTCTCTCTCTCTCTCTCTCTCTCTCTCTCTCTCTCTCTCTCTCTTTCTCGCGCTCTTTCTCTGCTGCTGCTATGGAAACATGAAATTCTGGAGGAAGGTTCATTCTGAGAAAGATTCTTCTCTTATGCATAATTGTTCAATGAAAACACAATGATTTAGTGACAGGATGCAACATGCATAACCAGGATGCACTGGTTTTCTTTCAATCAATCTCCAGTACATATATAAAGTGCATGATAATGTACAATACAACAATAAGAGCACAAACCAGCAGCCGAGCAAATGGCAAACGCAGTACTCCGAACAGGGTATCAAATTACCTACGTTTCCATTTTTACCAGACCAGCATTTCTTGTGTCACAGGCCGTCCTTGATTGTTAATGCGTGTTGTGACTGGGTAACATCAGGGCAGACGCTGCTGCAGGAGACATTACATAGTCCGGTGGCCACAGACAAAAATTGCATGAATAACGCTTCCTTGGACATCACAGTGGAATAGATCAGTAACTCCAGCATGATGCAGTGAAGAGAAGATGGGTAGTGCTGAGCCTGATGGCTCTGTTCTCTTTTTTTTCCCCGTGTTTTTATTTTTAAAAACACTTTTCAGGGTTGTATGAGAAATAAGAGGCTTACTTGTCTAGCTTGTTCAGGCACTTCGGATCTTCTGGGCTGTTACCGTTTCACTAGAGTGCAGCATCGAGGAAGACACTTAAAAAAAAAAATTAATAAAAAAAAAAAAACTATTAATGTTTGAGACTTCTGAGCTTTCAAGTTGTCTAGTTTCTAGTGTTTTTTTTTTTTTACTGTCTATCCCCGACATGCAGTGTATGAGCAGTGTCTTTTTCTTTTTATCTTTTTTTTTTTTTCTTTTTCTTTTTTTTTCTTTTTTAGGTCAGACTCTCAACACTTTATCTCGCTTTGCAGTTTCATCTGTTTCACAGTAAAGTGCAACCCTCTGTACTTTTGTCTTATTTCTGTTGCCTGACCGCGAAGTGAGAAAACCTGGAGATCTGAAGTCAAGGCAAGTCTCGGCAGTCGAGAAACAAAATGAACAAGAAACAAAATGAGATGCTCCATTACTGGTCATCATCTCAATTCTCGGATTTAGCTCACACCCATGAAACTTGTGTTCTAAAGATAACAACACATAATAAATATAAATCAGGTTACTATAAACATTCGTTAGTGGCTGGTAGTTCAGTGGAGCATCTCGTAAAAGGAGTGAGTTTTTGGATTTTTGCATCGATGCATTTTTGTATTCGAATTATTCGAGTTGCTCATGGAATCGTTGCAGTCCTTATATAAATGTACACATTTTCTGCTCGATATCTTGAATTTTGTGGTCATTTTAAATGCATTTTAAGAGACTGAATCATGCAGTGAAAGAACGCACCCTAAAAGAGTCTAACCTGCTAGAATTCATCATGTAATGTATGTGTGCACTCTGTAGGTGTGTTTTGTTTATGTTTTGGGATATACTCCATAATGTCAAATCATGCATCGTTAAAACAACGATTATTATCATAGACAATATACACAATGTGTCTAAAAGTATTGGGTCTCCTGGTCATAAGTATGGTATGTGATTTTTAAGCATTGCAGTCCACAGTAAGTCCCAATTTGCTCTTATAATTCCCTTCACTCTTCTGGGAAGATGTTCCACTAGATTTTGGAGTGTGCTTATGGATATATGTTCATCAGTCACAAGGGTATTATGAAAGGCAGGTATTGATGTAGGTGAGGAGACCTGGGGTGCAGTCAGCATTCACATTCATCCCAGAGGTGTTCAGTAAGAATGAGATCAGAGCTCTATAGCAGGCCACTCAAGATCTTCCTCACCAAAGCATGTAAAACAGATCTTCAAGGAGCTCACTTTGTGCCTAGGGGAATTGCCATGCTAGAACAGGTCTCCAAGTTCAAGTGAATGTAAAATTGTATCGTGCATCTAAAGACGTCCTGTACAATTCGGTGCCTCCAGCTTTGTGGTAACAGTTTGGAAAAGATCCACATATAGCAGGAAAGGTCGGGTGACTTAATACTTTTGGAAATATAGTGTAAATCCTTCAGCCAACTTGTAAACTTGTCCATTTTCTAATCGATAAATTTTTATATGTACAGCGCTTTTTACAATAAACATTGTCTCAGAGCAGCTTTACACAGATAAACCGGTTATAAAAGAATGTGTAAGTGTGTCCCTAACGAGCGACCCAGTGGCGACTGTGTGAAGGAAAAACTCCCTGAGATGGTACTAGTAAGAAATCTTAAAAGGAACCAGACTCAAGAGGGAACCCCTTCTTATCTGGGCACCGAATGTCGATTCATTACAGTTAATCGTTGTTGAGGTGTGCAGTGAGGATAAGTTGAATAAGAATAAGTTGGCCTATCACTGCTGAGGTGACGGTTCATTTTAAATGAGTTGGGATGGTTCAACATCAACAGCCTTAAGATCCATGAAGTACCTGAGCAACACAAGCACTTTGAAACTGAGGATTAATTTGGACTGTAATTATTAGGTCGCATTTAAATTGCAGTCATGTTTTTACTATGTAAAAGTGCATTGTTTTATTCAGCTTTTTCAGCTGAAAATATCAAATGGCTTACATCCCATTCAGACATAGCAATTTTATGATCTGGATTTAGCATTCTATATCCAGTTCAAATTGTGTGCACACATTAAAAGGTAATGGCCTTAACTTGCTACAGCTCTTGAAAGCTTATAAAGAGTTTTTCCCTCTCAGGTAATCAGTATCTACTTTTAGTTCTTTCTGCAGTAGGTTTCTGTATAATGAGGCTGGCAAAGTGGGGGTGGGGGGGTTTCAGTGTGAGATGGGCAGTAACCCAATCCTTAAGTTGTATCATTATGCCAGGACCCAACTGGTGTTCAGTATGCTAGGATTTCTTTATCTTCTTCATTAGGCAAGGTCAAAGTGAACATCTTTTTATGTCTGTCTCATTCTTCGATCTGTATCTTTCTTTCTTCTATTTCATAAAAGAAAACTCAGCCCTCTTTATTTGATCCAGTTGCTGAAAAGCTACTGTTTTGAAAGACTATGTTCTACGCATTTAGTATTTTAGCCTCAGAAATGCTGCGTACCAACAAGGATTAACATTGGCAACAATATCATTCAACAAATAGTCATTCTGGAAGAAAATTCATCCCAGCCTTTAGTCTGCCAGCTATTGATTGTTGTTCTCTGTGTGTGTATGCAGCATGGGCAGCAGTTGTACAGGCATATCTATCTGGGCTGTAAGGAGGAGGACAACATGCAGAAGAATTTTGAGCTTCTCTTCACTGCACTCGCTCTGCTCACTATAGAGCTGGCTAATGAGGATGTGGTCATAGACCTTATACGCCTTTCTCTCGCTCTGCAGGTTCGTACGCACGCACACACGCACACACACACATTAATTCGTTCAGTACCTCAGTGTACTTAAATTATTTCCTGTCCATATTGAGTTATCTGTTTTGTAACTGCTTTTGTGCCCGGCTACAGGATATGGCTCTAGATAACGAGGAGAGCATGCCGATGTTTATTCGCTGTGGTATCATGGCACTGATTGCAGCCTACCTGAACTTCCTCAGCCAAATGATCGCCAACCCTGCTTTCTGCCAGCATGTCAACAAGGTACACACACACAAATTGCTTTTATTGTACCAACTGGGGACTGCAGGTATGCATTAATTGGTGGAGGGGGAGTCATTTTGAGTGTGTTCCAGAGACTGACTCTAAGGTTTACAGGCAGATAAAAAAAAAAAAAAAAATCCAGTGATTCTAAATTTTTGCCATCAGCTCTTTTCCAAGTTGGAGAAGAAAACAAGGCACACAAGAGTATATTTAATTCCTTCAATTTTTTTAGGCACAGGATCAATGAAGGCACTACACACTGAAAACCTTTTTTTTCTCCCTTTTATTTATTTATATATATTTGTATTTATTGTATTGGAATTTTAAAAAAATGTGCCTCATTTTTAAGCGAATATCTTGTATATAGAATATACCGTATATAGAATATAAAGTGTTTGCTATGGGAATGCTTTTATTGGTCATTTCTCCAGTAGACAATTTAATAATTATTATGCCCATTTTCCTGCAGGCCGCCAGTCTTTTTTTTTTTAACCAAACCCGCCGACTTCTTCTCTCCTTATAGGTAATTGAGTTGAGAAACATGGATGCTCCCTACTTGCTACCTGAACACGTGTTTCGAGAAAAGTGTGTGTAAGTACGCAGTAGAGACACGATAGTAAAGTACCATTCGCTTTTTTTTGTTTTTTTGTTCGTTTTGTTTACCAAAACTAAAAGAAGGTTTTCAGAGCATCTGTTTGTGCCTTTGACATAAAACAAAAAGTCACACAAGCTGAAGGATTTTACTTTTATGTGGGTGAGCTGAGCTGTTGAGTCCTTGGAGAAAGCTCGTGGGAGAAAGAGTGCAGCGATTTACGTGAACCTGAGATGTTCTGGGATGCTCAGGTCTGCTCAGGGCCATGCAGGTTGAAATTGTTTAAAATGTTGTGGGCACGTACGCAAAAATGATAACTGCACTCTTCTGCACACATTTCTCGCTGAGATAGAGGAAGTGTCAGAGCCAGAGTTCACACACCATGTATGCTTTCTACCTTTGCGTCTCAGGAACGCGACTGGAAGGAGGACCCAAATGCGGGGCGCAAACGGAGTAATGCTAAACAGCCTTAAATAAATAAATTAACAAGCAGAGAAAAGAGAGTCCGAAAACAGTTCCGGGGTCAGAGCCGACCGCAGAGCAATGTGGGCAAAGGCAAAAACACAGTCTGATAAACAGTCCTTACTTTAATATCAAAAATCAGGGCGATGCAGGGAGAGACAAAACGAAATCCAAGAACAGTTCAAAAATCAGGCACGGCAGACAGCAATATAAGGCAGAGAGAAAACACAAATCAAAAGACAGTCCAGACTCCAAACCAGTATCAGGGCAATGCAGGGCAGAACAAGAATCAGAGACGGGGCTGGGAAGAGAAACCAGAGCGGGCAGGGTGGCAAGAAGTATCACAGGGATGTGAAAAGCTGGTGAGGTCATCTGGCCCCAAGTTAATGTCTTTGTGTGAGTGTGTGTGTGTGTATACGCATTTCCTGTCAATTTATGAAGGTTCTTTTTTTTTTTTTTTTTTGGTACCAGACTACCTGCTGCTCTGGACCGTGAGGACAGTGGCATGTATTTTCAGACAGCTGACCTCGCTGAAGCCCTGTCTGGACCAGGATACAATACAGAAAGACTTTCCGTGCCGTATATACCACAAGTAACAGGTATGCGTACGGACACACACATACAAACTGCATCATCACTTTTGAAGTCAAACTGAATTGAATTAAATGTTTAAGATGAAGTGGACGCTTTTTAACAACTTTCTCTACCAGTTAAACAGATAACACCGGGACAAGAATGAAACATGATCAAATATGAAAATCTGATTTTGTATATGAACTGCATGAGTCTATTAGATGTTACATTGTAATCTACACATATACACCAAAATTTTGAACATTTGACATACGATGTATGGTCTTTGTAAACATCCTATTGCACATTTAGTCCCCATTTGCTGTTCTATTACTTCACTCTTTTGGGTCGATGTTTTACTAGATTTTGGAGTGTGAAGATATATTTAATTATTTATTTTTAAGAATTAGATTTGTGCTCAATTAGCCAAGGGTATTAGTAAAAGTCAGGTACTGATGTTGGTAATTTGAGGAGGCCTAGAGTGCAGTCAGTGTTCCAATTCGTTCCAAAGGTGATTGATACCTCCACTATAGCTCCATTGTGGGGGATCTTCCACTCCAACCCATATAAACCATATCTTCATGTATGCTGGAACAGGTTTGGGACTCCTAGTGAAAGCATCTGATACAATTGTGTACCATTAAACTTGTGGTAACAGTTTGGCGAAGAACCACATATGGCTAGAAAAGTCAGTGTAATTAATCTTTAGTAATCGGCTATCATGAGGAGACACTCCTTTTTTTTCTTTTTTTGCACAATACAAAATATGCTATTTATCTTATTATTTATATCATCGGTTTTCCGGTCCGGTTTTGCATCATCCGATCACTGACTGCCAATCAAACTTCCCAAAACGATTAACCCTTGTTGTTTTTGATATGTGTTTCGACTTTTTCTGATTATTTCGAGTCTCTCTTTTGTGTGTGCGTGTTTTTACATGCGTGCGTACACTCATCACAGTGCTGTATACTGTAGGCAAGATTCTGAACAGATGCAAACAAGCATCAAGAGGTACATGTAGCATTGCAGTGTGTTTGTTCGTGTGTGTGTTTGCTTCTGTAGTATATAATATATACTGCAGTATACTCAGTGGCTTGCATATCTTCACTGCCCATTGAACCATGTGACCCTGATCTCAGACTTCCCGTTCTACCCAACCATAGCTGGTAGTGAAACTGCATAGTATCTGCTGTTAATGGAAATATTGAAATGTTTTTGTTATGGGAAAGTATGTGCTACATAATAAAAACTTTAAATGTGGTGTTCTGCAATTGTGACGCTTTCACTCGGATTGATGTTTTGGTGAGTCTCTTTATGGGCAAAGATTTTCAGTACAGTAGTTTTCTTTTTGTTCTAGTGTTGATGTTAGAGGTCTGCTGAATTTGAGCTTCACATTCTCACCCCTGTTCCCAACATCATCTTGTTCTGTTATTGTGTGAAATGGATATAATAATAGTGAATAATAGTGTAACATCTGAACCACTTCTCAATGAAAGCCAATTAATTAATTATTATTATTATTTATTTTTTTAGTGTATAATAGTAATATTAAGGTATGTTAGGTATATATTGATATATATCGGTGTGTAGGTGTGTGTGTGTGTATATATATATATATATATATATATATATATATATATATTATTATATATATTATATATATATATATATATATAAATAAATAAATCATAATGCCCTATGACCCACAGATGAAGACCGATTGTCTCGGAGGAAAAGTTTTGTGGACACTATCTCGCTCCAGGTGGACATCCTGTCCAACAACCTACCTGACCAGGTCCTTAAAAAAATATATCTTAATAATTAGATATCTGTTTATCATATCAAGTACACGCCCAATTGTATACCTTTTAATAAACTTGACAGTTTGACAAATAATAGTCTGACCTGCATCGGGTTGCAAAATTCTAAGAATTTTCAAGACTGGAAACGTTCCATGGGATTTAACGGGAATATCTAAGAATAAACTGGGAATTTACAAAATTGCAGGTTAGCCTATAACATGAAACTTAAAGGTAGTTACAAAAATGACAATCTTGGACTAGATTTAATCTATCATTTAATCTATCTACATTTATCTATCACATGCACACAGCACACTTCCACACACGTTACATGCACTGTGCATTCCTCCGAACCATAACATAACACGCATCATTTCTTAAACCTTGCACACAAAATATTGTCCAAAAATGTCCATCTTGGCGAGTATTCACGTAAATTACATAAATATTACATAGAATTATGTTTAAAACGTCTGAATTTAAAATCTGTATTAGTTTGCATGCAGGTCCGTTTATGACCAAACAAAATGTTTACATTTATGTTTGTATATGATACAGTTTATATACATTTCTAAATAATTCCCATATACTCTCATAATTTACCATAGATTCCTGGCAAGCTTCAAACTTTTCTGGAAATTTTTAAAAGCCTACATTTTTTGTGACCATAAAAAGTTGTTATTGTAGTTGTTAGTGTGTGTGTGTGTGTGTGTGTGTGTGTGTGTGTGTGTGTGTGTGTGTGTGTGTGTGTGTGTGTGTGTGTGTGTGTGTGTGTGTGTCCTTCAGTCGCAGTTAGCAGAAGAGATTACCTACGAGACTCTGAAGAAAGCCATTGGTAAGAAGATCTATCAACTTTTTATTTATTTCTGCCTAGCTGTAATTGTTGGTGTCTGTTGTGTATTGTTTTTTAAGTTTATTTTTATTTTGATCACTTTCTCCCAGACACCACCGGTTTGGAAGAGCAGGAGAGAGAAAAGAGACGGCAGGTGATGGAGAAATTCCAGAAAGCCCCATTTGAGGAGATTGCAGCCCATTGCGAATCAAAGGTACAAAAGTGATTGTGTGTGTGCGCCTGTCTTTTGTTGTTGTGTGTGTAACACGATAAACCAGAGTAGCATAGGAATGCGAATTAGTAAATTATAAATAATGGTACAACACGACTAACATTAACCTGACTGGCTACAGCCTTCTGTATATTCCTGAACAGATATCACTAATGAAATTAATAAAGTAAATGAACTTGTGTCAAATGCAATGTCTTGAAAGCTGCTGGAATTAAGTATAACATTTGCTGAAGTACAAACTGCTATTCTGTGTTCAGGCTAACATGCTGCATGATCGTTTGGCTCAGATCTTCGAATTGACTATACGGTGAGTCCTGTTTTCACCTTACAATTTTCTCACCATTGTCCTTACAGTGAAATGTAAGGAATAAAATATGACAGCACATGTTAGTATGCACACAATCCCTTCATGGATGTTGTGAGAAATATATATATATATATATATATATATAATATATATATATATATATAATAATAATATATATATATATACAGTACAGACCAAAAGTTTGGACACACCTTCTCATTCAAAGAGTTTTCTTTATTTTCATGACTAGGAAAATTGTAGAGTCACACTAAAGGCATCAAAACTATGAATTAACACATGTGGAATTATATATGGAATTATATACATAACAAAAAAGTGAACTGAAAATATGTCATATTGTAGGTTCTTCAAAGTAGGCATCAAGAGAATGCCAAGATATATAATAATGCCAAGATATATAATATATATACAGTACAGACCAAAAGTTTGGACACACAAGGTGTGTGTATATATATATATATATATATCAATCATTATATCATTTTTACTAATACTGAGAATCTTTTCATGTATTAAATGGAAGCAATTCTCTGCTATTAAAATACAAAAGAACAAAAATTTGAAACTTGATCAGACATGAAAGCTTGACGAATGTATATACAGTAATGTGCAAGCGTTTTAGGCAGGTGTGAAAAACATGCTGTAAAGCGAGAATGTTTTCAAAAATAAAAGTGTTAATATAGTCATATTTATCAATGAACAAAATAGAAAGTAAATGAACATAATAAAAATCCAAATCAAATCAACAGTTAGTGTGACATCCATTTTTTTTAAGAAACTCGGCAGGTAGATTGTTCCAAACATCTTGGAGAAATAACCACAGGATGCCTCAAACCCTTCGGTCTCTTTATGTAATCCCAGAGAGACTCTGTGATGTTGAGAGTAGGATTTTGCCCAAACGATCACTTCCAGGACTCTTTATACTTCTTTACACTGAAGATGGTTCTTAATGACATTGGTTGTATGTTTGGGGTCGTTGTCCAGCTGCAGAATAAATGCAGAATACATTTATTTATTTATTTTTTAAGCACTTTTTTTTTTACAGCATATCACACCAGCCTAAAACCTTTGCACAGTACTGTAGATATAAGATTTATTCCATAACATAATGATAGTTATTTCCCATATTCAGGATACATGTTCAGTTAATTAAATGCCAATATTTTTCATTGCTGCTAAATTTTATTCAAGTTTCTGTTATCAAGTCAGTCTTATAGGCAAGTCATGCCTTCTTATGACAACAGCCATTCTTTTGCAAGCTTGTATTTCTCTTTTTTGAAGCTAGCGATGCAAAGAAAAACAGCTTATGTGACTGATAAACTTGAATTCACAAAGTCCTCTTTTTAAAGACTCTCCTGTCGTAAATAAATTGCTGACCTTTACGGAGCATTGACCCAAGACTACATACATGAATAATATAAATGTATACTTGCAGTTAAATATCACCATATCAGTAAGTAAATAAAACGTTACTGAATAACTCATGGTCATATTATTAGTTCTGTGTCATTCTTGAATAACCCAGCCATTAGGGTTGCACAAGCCAGTGCACTCTTAGTGCCGGTCCCAAGCCCGGATAAATGGGGAGGGTTGCGTTAGTTGCGTTAGTTAGCGTCAAACGTGCCAAATCAAACATGCAGATCACATGATTTTCATACGGGATCGGTCGAGGCCTGGGTTACCAACGACCGCTACACGTATTGTAGGTGCTGGATGATTGGGCAACTACTGCAGAAGTGATAAGGGAAACAGCTAGAAAAGTACTTGGTGTGACATCTGGAAAGAGAAAGGAAGACAAAGAGACGTGGTGGTGGAATGAGGAAGTGCAGGAATGCATAAGGAGAAAGAGGTTGGAGAAACAGAATTGGGATCGACAGAGTGATAAGAAAAGTAGGCAGGAGTACAAGGAGATGCGGCAGCAGGTGAACAAGGATGTGGCGAAAGCCAAGGAAAAGGCATATGAGGAGCTGTATGAGAAGTTGGACACTAAGGAAGGAGAAAAGGATTTGTACCGATTGGCCAGGCAGAGGGACCGAGCTGGGAATGAAGTGCTGCAAGTTAGAGCAATAAAGGATGCAGATGGAACTGTGTTGACTAGTGAGGAGAGTGTGTTGAGAAGATGAAGGGAGTATTTTGAGCAGCTGATTAATGAGGAAATTGAGAGAGAGAGAGAGAGAGAGAGAGAGAGAGAGAGAGAGAGAGAGAGAGAGAGAGAGAGAGAATGGTAAATGGTGTGTAGATGGTAAAGCAGTAAGTGGATAGGATTAGTAAAGGAGGAAGTGAGAGCAGAGATTAAGAGGATGAACAGTGGAATGACGGCTAGACCAGCTGACATACCGGTAGAAGCATGGAGATGTTTAGGAGAGATGGCAGTGGAGGGGATGTTCAAGGTTGTTTAACAAGATTTTGGAAAGTGAGAGGATGCCTGAGGAATGGAGAAGGAGTGTGCTGGTACGATCTTTAAAGATAAGGGAGACATGCAAACACCAAATTCACACCATGAATTTCTGGGAAAGAGTAGTGGAAGCCAGGCTGAGAGAAGAGATGACCATCTGGGAGCAACAGTATGGTTTCATGCTGAGGAAGAGCACCACAGACGCATTATTTACTTTGAGAATGTTGATGGAGAAGTATAGAGAAGATCAGAAGGAGTTGCATTGTGTGTTTGTGGATTTAGAGAAAGCGTACGACAGGGTGGAGAGAGAGAAGAGTTGTGGTATTGCATGAGCAAAGTATGTGAAGGTGATGCAGGACATGTATGAGGACAGTGTGACAGCAGTGAAGTGTACAGTAGGAACAACAGATTGGTTCAAGGTGAATCGGCTTTCTTGTCTGCAGTGGTGATGGACAGGTTGACGGACGAGGTCAGACAGAAGTCTCTGTGGACTATGATGTTTGCGGATGATATTGTGATTTGTGGTGAGAGTAGGGAGCAGGTTGAGAAGAGCCTGGAGAGGTGGAGGTACGTGCTGGGAGAAAAGGTGGAGAAGGTGGAGGAGTTCAGGTACCTGGGGTCAACAGTGCAATGTAATGGAGAGTGTGTTAGAGAAGTGAAGAAAAGAGTGCAGGCAGGGTGGAGTGGGTGGAGAAGAGTGGCAAGAGTGATTTGTAATAGAAGTGTATCTGCAAGAGTGAAAGGGAAAGTTTATAAGACTGTGGTGAGACCTGCGATGTTGTATGGTCTAGAGACAGTTTTGACAAAAAACAGGAGGTGGAGCTGGAGGTACCAGAGCTGAAGATGCTGAGATTTTTGTTTTGGAGACAAAGTGAGGGAGGCGCTTGAGATGGTTTGGAGATGATTGAGATGGTTTGGAGGTGCAGAGGAGAGACATGGGGTATATCGGTAGGAGGTTTATGGATGTGATGAAGGAAGACATGCAGGTAGTTGGTTTGAAAGGGGCAGATGTAGGAACAGCGTTGTATGGAGACGGATGATCCGCTGTGGCGACCCCTAATGGTAGCAGCCAAAAGAAGAAGGTGTCCCTTGAATTCATTTAGTGTTCTGATTAAAAAGATGGACAAGATTAATCTTTCTTCTTCTTTTTTTCTTCACAGCCCGCCCCCGAGTCCTTCCGGCACAGTGACGGTGACTTCAGGCCACGCCCAGTACCAGTCCGTGCCCGTCTACGAGATGAAGTTTCCAGACCTCTGTGTCTATTGAACCTGAAGCTTTATTGGGTCATAATTTTTCACTTTAAACCTTTGCCCTTTACCCAATCACAACCACTTACCTTTGATCTAAATCATGTAGTTAAATCCATGCACATTTACATGCTAAGTGTTCACCTTTAATCCGACCAGCACTGTAACCTTTTTTTTTAACTTAATCCCAATTACTAATGTCACTTGCTTCTAATCAATTAAATTCAGACCTAGAATTCTGATGTGAGCACTGCAGATATCTGCACCCCGTAATGCAATAATCAATTATTCCAATTACTTTCAGCAGCTATGTGAGGGTGTGATGATTGTGTGTGTGTGTGTGTGTGTGTGTGTGTGTGTGTGTGGTGTGTGTGTGTGTGTGTGTGTGTGTTTAGCTGCATTGGTTCAGAGGCCTTTGCCTCTTTGTGAATCGTAGACTTGAAAAAAAAAATGTTTACATGATTTATAACGACTCGGAAATGTGCCCTTGAGACTCAGTATTCCTGGATGATGAGATGTTCGCATGCAGGATTCTCCTTCATCTAAATGTAAGACTGTTGAACACAATCCCTGCACTTGCCACAAGTTCTCAAACTTTGAGCACATCAGAGTCAGGGCTGTGACCTGATACCCCAAATTTTTATTTGTGGTTTGTGTGTTGTATGAACTTCCAGCGTTGATATGTCTCACGATTCCTAATCTACCTGAGCCAGCCCTTGATTGCCACTTGATAACTGATCCCTGAAATGTGCTGGACTGGCTGAATGTACCAATCTGAAATGTACTAAAACATATCCATACATGTTATAATGTGTAATAATCTTACTATATACTGTATGTATACAGAGTTTGTTGGCTGGATGTGCACTTTTTCTAAATGCAAATGAGAGCGTAAACTGTGACCGTGACATTCCGTGTCACCAATGAGCCCCAAACATACACACATGATCAGTATGGCTATTTCAATCATCAGATTAAATCCAGAGCTCATGCTGAACCATTCTGGACCCTTTAAACCATTGTTTTACTGCACATGGTGTGCAGATTAAATTGTAATTTGCAAAATGCTGAAAGTTAGCACTTTTAGATTGCAAGAACATGGCACTTTTATTCTATATTCTTATAGATATATATATATATAAAATTAGGATCAAAGGTTCTAAGTATAAAACAAACTTTTTAGCGACTATATTCTTCTAGCTAAGCAAATATATAAGAGTAGAATGTCGAACGTGACTGTTAAAAGCTTAAACACTATGCTGTAAAACGGAAATCTTATGCTGTAAATGTATGCCTCGGTGAGCTTTTTTTTTTGTTGTTGTTTTAATCCACTGCTATCATCATGCATTTTACCAGTGTGTTTGTGTAATAGGGTTTAGGAGATTTAAACAGACTTTGTAGAGTCCACACTTAATGCTCTCAGTGGTGTCAGAGTAGTCTAATACAGATCATTTGTAAATTGTGCTGTTCTGTTCCATGGATTTGCAAAATGAGCCATCTGTGTCAATAAGCAGTGTTATGAAAGCTGTTCAAATACAAATTAGACTGAGATTTAGCCAGAGAAGCTGTTTGCATTGGCTGAATTTGCAGCGATAAAGGATTCTGGATGGTTTTTCATCAGACAAACATCAAAGAGTGTTCAGGAAGTCCTGAACCCTGACCCACATTTCACCCAATTATAATTCATCATGTTTGATCGTACTACTAGGGCCCATTGTAATGTTGGACCCACAGATGGACACTTTGAAATATTTACTGTGAAAAAGCAGAAAGAGTTGACAGGTGAAATCAAATGATGTGGAGAAGAACGAATATTTATCATCTATAAGTACTTCTGTTGTTGTTGTTTTTTTTTTGGTGTGCTAATCATGCGAAGGCTTTGTTTTTTAGGTTCTTCGACATGATTTTTGAAGGTTACTTGGTTAAAACCTCACTGTGACATGAACAGGAATTAATTTAATTGTTGTTTATGTCTTCGGGTGAAGCGTTCTGTGAGGCCCTTATTCGTAAACTCTATTAATCCAAGTTCCCCACTTTTTTTTTTGGCATCACAGACCAGTTACATGCAAGACAATTTTTCTTAGAGGTGGCGGTGGTCACACGCATAACTAAAAACAATAACATGCATATCATATTATTAATATAAATATTATATATATTATTTTTAATTACTGTATTTTTCGGACTATAAGCCGCTACTTTTTTCCTACACTTTGAACCCTGCGGCTTAAACAACGAAGCGGATAATTTATGGATTTTTTTATGGACAAACTTAACCAAAAAACTGAGCGACATAACATTAGACCAATGAAATTTCCGAACGGAAACGAAAAAAAACTCACCTCACCTGTGTTCTGAGCTGCACGGCTTCGGGAGAAAAACTTCCACCGATGGTGATTTTTAAACGCATGACGATGCCAAAAGATAAACTCTCGAGGGAAATAGTTGTAAAAGGAAGGAGGAAGACAGTGAACAATGACTTTCTTGGTCGGCTACTGTTTAGACACAAGCCGTTGTAACGCGTTGAGTCTGGGTGATGGGAGAGCTCGATAACTCCAGTTGAAACAGAAATCATAGAAGCACAGACAGGTTTCCAAAACTCGTGCTTTTTTATTTTTCTTGGCAACAGCGTTACGGGTTAGTCAAAGAAACTTGAGCATCAGAAAATGAGCATCAGAAAATAATAAGGACATATTCCTCGGTCTTGCACACATGCAGTAATACCGGGAAAATGCGGCGGCAGGCTATTCCCAAAATACCGCTCTGCTCTTAAAGGAGCCACAACATATTTCACTCGTTACACCGTGTAACAGACACTGTCTTTAGTTAAAGCCTGTGTAAATTTAATTAAATTAGTTTCAATGTAGACAGGCGGCTTATAGACAGGCGCGGCATATTCATGTTCAAAATAAAAATCTTTGTAAAATTCAGTGGGTGCGGCTTATATATGGGTGCGCTTAATAGTCCAGAAATTACGGTATTCATTTAATTACATATATAATGTAATGTAACTTAACTTATAATGCAGACTCAGTGGGAGCTTAATTTTTTGATGTATTAAAAAAAACTGTGGTTTTGTACAGGAGGATGTGGTCTTTTATATAAATAAATCCATGTAGACCATCAATAGAAAGTCAATAAAATGGAAATTAAATGAGCATTAAAAAGGTTTTATTCTATGCTTCCCAGTACTAAATGATCCATACCAATCTGTGTTTTGGTGGTTTGAGACCACTGCTTTAGACCACGTCACTGTTGAATTTGCTGGTAGAGCAACTCTGACAGTTGTGTCTGTAATTAAAAACTAACCCAGGTGTGTGTAATCACACTGTCGTTTTTTTTGTGTTATCACTTTTATAGTAAAAGTATATATAAGTACATATTATTAATAATGTTACTTTACTGCAACAGTGCTGTAAAAAGTTTAATGAAGAGTCTAACATGCAGATTGGTAATGATGGATAATGAGTGAATATGGGCTTCGCAGAAAGTGTTGCTGATGGTGTTGGTGGTTTATGGTTTATGTGCAGTGACTCACTGGCCTTCTGTGTGTTTTGGCTCTTAGTTCACTGGCCCCTCTTCCAAAGCATTTTGTGTTTTCTCTTATTTATACACGCAAGGCGTATAATCATAATTCAACTGTCTGCCTATTTATATATGCATCCATCCATCATGAAATTTTCTTTCTCTTGATGATCTTTTCCTTTAGTCACCTTCGATCTTAATGGTCACATGGTTGATTACTTTTTAAATGTCAGGAGTGAATATTACCATGTATTGAATATACAGGCATTTTTGTGTAATTTAAAATTTACGTTTTTGTTTGTTTAGCTTCATCAAGAGACAAATACAAAACCCTTTCCTGTCATGCAAAAGGGTGTCAATTTTTGGATGTATATATAAATACCACAATTCTGTTTTGAATTACATTTTTAGGGGAATTTTGGGGGGAATCCATACCAGGTTTTAATACCGCCTAATTAGAGCATATCCGAATTTGAACAGATGTATATCTTCTTTTTTTTTTATGACAGCAAAAACAAAATTGAACATAAACAACAAACTTTTTTTGAAATCATGAATGCTGAAAGGTCCTGCATTGCATTTCCACCATTCTGACCCATGTGACTTGACTTTCTCAGTACAGCTGATTTGTAAAAGGAGTGAAAACACAAACAAAGCACGCAGGAATGAGAAGCTCGATACACACGGACAGGCCGTCACAATGTGGAAATTGTGCATGTAGGGAAAAGTCACGAGATGAAAAGTGCAGGAGTGCCAGAGGCCGATATCGATCTGATCCTCTGCCTGAGTGAACCGAGCGATTAGTTGACCAGGTTAGTCTGTGATAGAAAGCCTACTGTCTTACTTTGCAGGAAAAGGTGAGCAGACAGAAAATAAGCTTTTAGACAACCGTGACCTTTTTTTTTTTTTTTTTTTTTTTATGGCTGATACTGCGGATGCTGCGTTCCAACATGTTGCTTAGCTTTGATTCTGCTTAATGAGCTAATAGGAAGAGACCTTTACTAATACACAGATGTCTGTATTCATATGTAATAGTCTGTATTAATGATCTATTTTGTAAAAAAAAAAAAAAAAAAAAAAAGGAATAGTGCAATATATTTTTGTCTTAATAGGAAATGTGTATTTTTCATGTGCAGTAGTAGCAATGCTGTGTCTGGGTGTGTAGGGGTTGACTCACACTTGCATGCTGGGCTTTCATATGATAATAATCATTAGGCAGTGTGTGTGGTGGTGGTGGTAGGCGGGGGGGGGGGGGTGTTTAAAAAAAATCCGTTTCTTATAATTGCAGTAACAAGAACATTGTTGTTATGTTAAACAGTATAACAACTGTTGAGTCAACAGTGTATTATTGTGTGTTTTTTTTTTTTTTTCTTTTTTTTTTTTCTTTTCACTTTACTGGTACTTGAATCGGCGCTTAAAAGTGGTTCTGTTTTCATTTGGTCTTGTCCTTTTCAGGTTGTGCTTGTACATGCACTGTCTTAACCGAGATCGCTGCACAGTCAGTGGGACCACTCTAGATGACTGCTCAGTGTTTATCCTCATAGGCAACCTTAAGCATTCTGTACATTGACCTTTGTGTGTGTGTGTGTGTGTGTGTGTGTGTGTGTGTGTGTGTGTGTGTGTGTGTGTGTGTGTGTGTGTGTGTGTGCTTGCATGTGATATGATAAGCAATGCCGCCTTCAATATGTACAATCATAATCACCAGCTATGGCATTCACATTTCGATAGAAATGTTTATTCGTTAAAAAAAATAATAATAAGATGCTACGAACTTTGCCAAATTTCTGTCTAGCAGGATGTTGGATGCTCAACCACTTTCCTGTGCATAGCAAGATCAAATTATATCAATAAAGGTTTTATATCCAAAGCAATACCACTTGTTCAGTGTGATTTATTTCAAACTGTCTGCCTATCAGTCCAATCTATTTTAGGTTGGAAAATGAAAAACATGAATACACAAGTTCACAGGTTTATCGAGCATTAATCAAGATCCATAAAAATATATTCAAAAATTTTTTTGAATATCTATAGTGTACACGATAAGCAGTATTTATTTCCCTAAAAAAGTTTTCAATGGGCTTGAAGTTTGAATTTTTTTTTTTTAGGGGGGGCTTATAATTATAGTATACAATTACATTTGTTTTGTGTCCACATCACACACTAGCTAAAAGATTAATTTGAATGAAGTAGGAGGCTAATGTTAGCTAAGTCTAATGTTAGCTCCCTGTGTTTGAGTACACTGATGCATGTTTAATATATTGCTATACATTAACACCTGAGAACAATAGGCTATCACTTGTAGCCTATTGAGGGTTGAGAGAACCCTGACGATTAAGAGGTTAAAAAATATAACGTGCTGGAAAACAAACATTCCTTCAGGTCAAAAATAAAATATCTTGTCAATCACAATTGCTTTGGTGTAAAATTTCAGTTAAGTCCGGTCTTTTACTTGATTTAAACACTCAGTGTTGTTTATGTGGTGTAGTTCACTATGACTTTGACTGGCGAGTTAGATTTCTTCATTTTCTCCTCCTCCTTCCTCTTCTTCCTCTTCTTCCTCTTTGTTCTCCTCTGCCTCTGGTTTTCCTTCATCCTCAACGTCTTGCTCTCTGGCACCCCCTGCAGGCTTGGTATTTCCAAGTTGAGTGTGTGTTTGTAGATTTGATGGGGTCTCTGAACTCTCCTGGCTGGACTCAGCATAGGTGGGTCGTGGTGGTTGTGGGCGTGGTCTGTGCATACAGGAGAGGCGGGGACCAGAACACTGGGAGGTGACCGAGTGGTTAAAATGGGACGCTGCCATGCATTCGGCCGTGGTGCGATCACACACACACTGCAGTCGATCACACACACCTACTCCCAGACCTAAAGCAGAATAAAGATTACATAAAGACCTAAGCTAAAGGCAGTGTGCTCTTTAGCAGCTCCAGGGGTTTACTCAGAAGGTTTAGTATTCAGAACTCTGACTTACACACTGCTACAGTTGAAAAGATTATGGCTGTGATATAACTGTGACCTTGAACTGAAGCCTATTGTCCTTTTCTCCAATATTGACTCAAGTTAACAGCAGAGATCTAAGGGAACAATAGAAAACTGTACCTTTGATGAAAACTGTATGATATGACACTCAAGGTCAATATTAAATATATAGATAAAAATTAATCGATCATAGGATTTTTCACTATAGAGGACATCATTTTTAAGTTTTGTCCATTAGATGTGCTTAGAGACAGTACATATCCAGGGACCAATATTTATATGCCACATTTGATGACTACAATCAGTTTAGAAATACATCCAGTACAAATGCAGGCATAAATGACAGCAAAGTAACCTGAAACCTAGACATAATTTATCACTATTTATTGATTTATTGATCTTGACATCGTATTGCTCTGATAAGTGGTTCGTACTATTTACTATGTCGGCAAACAAAATAAAGGAAAAAGTTGCTTCTGTGAGCTTCTTATTCTTGTCTAAGCTTCACACATTCGAAAATATAGACTAGTGAGACATTTCAGAATCTACTTAATTATCATGACTGAAATGTTTTTTGCACGCTGTTCAGGACAATTGAGACAATAAAAATGCTTGGGTTTAAAGGTGGTGCTCTAAAAAACTCCTGAAGGATATACTACTACTACTACTAATAATAATAATAATACTAATAATAATAATAATAGGTTCAGATATGAGCCTTAAGTTGGCAACCTATGATCAAGGAAATGTGCTAAAAATCCAGGTTTGTGTACTGGTTTATTTTTTACCCAAAATGATCCTATTCTAGAAATAAAGGTGGTGTTAAATGATTGGTTGAAACACATTTGTGTTACAAATCTGTGATTAAAAAGCAAAAAGTAGTATAGTACAAGAAAAGCACTGCAGAGAGGCGGCAGCATCTATACTTCTAGAAGAAACTTTAGAATGTTCATCCGTCAGCCCTAAATTGTATCTAGCTTTTCCTGCTGCAACATTGAGAGAATCCTGACCAACCCCATTTAAATATGGTAGAGCAGCTCCACAGTGTGTAACTTTAAAGCCCTAAAAAGGGTTGTGAAACCCACCCAATGCATCATTGGCACCCAACTACCTGCCATTAAGCACTTACACTACAGTTGATCTTCAGAAAGCACATCATCATCAGGGATTCCTCACATTACAGTCATGTGACTTTTAACTTTTTAACCTCCTTCCATTAAGAAGGAGATGCAGGAACATGAGCAGGATCAGAGCTAGTTTTTTCCAACATCACCACCTTACTGAACCATAGTGAAGTCTCATTAATGCTTTATTGATTTTACTGCCTCTAATCAACAGGCAGTTCTCCTTCCCTCTATCCATCCTGTATAATTGCTGTATAATTATAACTGTATATAACTGTAATTTCAAGGCATATCATAGCGAATCTTATATATCTGTATGCCATCTGTACATGCACTGTGTATTAACTTGGTAAAATTGTAAATACAATGTACATATATTAGATATATTTGGCTCTTTGATACACATATATCTTTACAGTATTTGCATAACAGCTTTAGCACATTTTCATTTCCGATAGATTATTTATTTACATGCATTCGGAAAATACACCAAAAATTTAAGAGTGCAATATATTTTTGTCTTAATAAGAAACGTGTATTTTTCATGTGCAGTAGTAACAATGGTCTGTGGGTGTGTAGAGGTTGACACTTTATTCAATTTTGTTGTGTTGCAGCCTGATGCTACAATCTTTCAAATACTTTTTTCTTTCATGAATCTAAGCTCAGTACCCCATAAAGACAAAGTGAAAACAGAATAATAGAAATCTCAGGAATTTTTTTTTTTTTATAAAAAACTGAATTAGTACATATACTTAAGTATTCAGACCCTTAACTCAGTACCTATTTGAAGCACCTTTGGCAACAATTACAGTCTTTTTTGGGTATAAAGCAACAAACATTGCACACTTGGACTGGGGTATATTCTGCCATTCTTCAAGGCAAATCCTCTCAAGTTCGGTCAGGTTGGATGGGGACCGTCAGTGGACAGCCACTTTCAGGTCTCTCCAGGGATGTTCAATAGGGTTCAAATCAGGGCTCTGACTGAGACACCTAGGACTTTTACAGAGTTGTCCTAAGCCACTCCTGTGTTGTCTTGGCTGTATGATTAAGGTCACTGTTATGTAGGAAGTTAATCTTTTAACCCAGACTGAGGTCATGAGCTCTGTGGAACAGGTTTTTATTGAGGACATCTCTGTACCTTGCTTACTTTGTCAGCTGTGATGCCTTTTATAGAGAGAGATGTGTTCTTTTCCAAAGCATGTCTAATCCTGGGAAATGGGAGACACCTGAGATAATTTTCGAAGTGTTGTTGCATATTTAAATGATTGTAGTATCAGAAAAATGTACATAAAATCTAAGTAAAAGAGGTCTGTATACTGTTGGAATGCACTGTATATTAACATGTTTATCTGCACTTGCCAATTTGCACAGTGCTACAATTAGCACTTCTGGTAGATGCAAAATTTTCCATTTATTTGCTGTGTACCAGTACTAATAAATGACAGTATATTTCTATGTATGTATGAATGAATGCTACTGTCCAGGTCTTGGGTATTTAATGTGCACCATTAAGTGTCCTTAAGAAATTCAGCTTTACAGTATCAGCAAGACAGACCCTCTACATTAAATAGAAGCCACCAAGACCTTGTTGTGACAGTCAGGGTATTGGCCAGTCTCAGGCACCGCTAGAATATAATGTAAGGTTATGTCCTCTTCCCTTTGGCAACAGCACCTGTCATAGACTAATTCTTTAAACAGGTTATAATCCTGCTTCCTGCATCTGTTTTCTTTTTTGTTCAATTTTCCAAAAGTATCTCACTCTAGTCCAAGAAGAATCATGTGCGAACATGACTATGTGATGATTATCTGATGATTACTTGTACTGTATTTTTTTCTCAAATACGCCATTTCTGTGTCGCATGAAAGTTGGACAGAGATGAAGATGCTGTCTTTAGGTTGCAGTCTCCCCTGGAGGCATGGATCTAAATCTAATTTCTGTTCAGTTTACCCCTCAGCATTACATTACGCAAGTGTTTGTTTGCCACCAGAGGCTTTAGCCAGGCATTTGAAAGATGATAAGCCCAGTGAATAAGGCAATTTCTTTGACTATATTTGCCTTTCCTTTTTCCACAAAGATATTTATGGCATAAATGTGTCATGTTCAGCCTTAAAAACTGTTATTTTAAAAAGCCTTAACAACTGACATTAAGCCAGATATTGTACAGTGCATTTGGAAAGTGTTCACAGCACTTCCACATTTTGTTATGTTTCAGTCTTTTTCCAAAATGGATTAAATCAATAATTTCCATCACAATTCTACAATCAATACCCATAATGACAATGTGAAAGAAGTGTATTTGAAATCTTTGCAAATGTATTAAAAAGAAAAAAAAAAATCATGTACAGTATTCACAGCTTTTGCTCAATACTTTGTTGAACACCTTTGGCACCAATTACAGCCTCAAGTCTTTTTGAGTATGATGCTACAAGCTCGGCACACACATTTTTGGGCAGTTTCTCCCATTCTCCTTTGTAGAACCTCTCAAGCTCCACCAGACTGGATAGGGATCGTGGGTGTACGGCCATTTTCAGATCTCTCTAGAGATGTTCAATAGGGTTCAAGTCTGGGCGCCCCAGTATGAGGTCCAGAGCGTTCTGGAGCAGGTTTTCATCAAGGGTGTCTCTGTACATTGCTACATTCATCTTTCCATCAATCCTAACTATTTTTATAATACCTTTTAATATAATTAAATTACTATTATAATACCACTATGCTTCACTGTAGTGATGGTATTGGCCAGGTTTCCTCCAGACATAACGCTTGGGATTCAGGCCAAAACATTTAATCTTGGTCTCATGGTCTGAGGGTCCTTCAAGTGCCTTTTGGAAAACTCCAGGCAGACTGTCATGTGCATTTTACTGAGGTGTGGCTTCCATCTGGCCACTCTACCATACAGGCCTGATTAGTGGAGTGCTGCAAAGATGGTTGTTGTTATGGAAGGTTCTTCTTTTTCCACAAAGAAGCGCTGGACCTTTTTCAGTGTCTTTGTCACCTCCCTGACTAAGGCCCTTCACCCCCAATCGCTCAGTTTGGCCCGCTAGGAAGAGTCCTAGAGTTCCAAACTTCTTCTATTTACAGATGATGGAGGCCACTGTGCTCATTTGGACCTTTAGTTCTGCAAAAATTTTTTGCACTCTTTCCCAGATCTGTGCCAGGCCTTGAACTTTGCTCTGCCTTTGCTCTGACATGCTCTGTTAACTGTGGGGACTTATATAAACAGGTGTGTGCCTTTCCAAATTATGTCCAATCAACTGAATTTAACACAGCTGGACTCCACTCAAGTTGTAGAAACATCTCAAGGATGATCAGTGGAAACAGGATGCACCTGAGCTCAATTTTGAGTGTCATGGCAAAGGCTGTGCGTGCATGTGAATATTTTTTTTTATAAATTGGCAGAGATTGCAAACAAACTTCTTTCACGTTGTCATTATGGGGTATTGTTTGGAGAATTTTGAGGAAAATGATGACTTTAATGGAATCAGGCTGTAACATAACAAAATGTGGAAAAAGTGAAGCGCTGTGAATACTTTCCGGATGCACTGTATATTAATGTAACACTTTATTGGGAATACATGTACACCTCCTCATTCATGCAATCATCTAATCACCCCATATGGCAGTTGTGCATTAAATCATGCTGATAAAAGCCAGCAGCATCAGGTCATGTTCACATCACCTGTCAGAATATGGAAAATGAAAAATGTGACCTAACAGATTTGGAGTGTTGCATGATTTTTGCTTGTAGAAAAGGCTGGCTTGGGGATCACTGTTGGTACTGATCCCCTATGATTTTCATGCAGAACAGTCTGTAGAGTTTGTTCAAAATAGTGGAGTACAGAAAAAACCCAGTTTTGCAGATGGAAATTTCTTGTTGTTGAGAGAGGTCACTGGCGAATGGCCAGACTAGTTTGGGCAAACATAGAGGTTACAGTTACTCAAACTCCACTCTGTATAACAATACTGAGCCGAGAAGCAAATGAGAATGCACAACAGTAGAAGACCACATCGGCTTCCACTAAAGTCAGCCAAGAACAGAATATGGAGACTGCAAGTTGTAAAAAATGTAGCTTGTTCTGATAAATCTTAATTTCTGCCATGGCCAGCATGAATCCATAAACCTGACCTGCCTTGTTTCAACAGTCTAGTGGAGGTGGTGTAATGGTGTGAGGAATGTTTACTTGACACACTTTAGGCCCATTTATAGCAAGCAATCCATGATTGAATGGCACAATCTATTTGAGTATTGTTGCTGTTCATTTGATTCCTTTCAAGGCAATAACTGGCCTTCTTTTAATGGCTACTTCTGGGATGATAATGCACCATGTCAGAACAAAAGTTGTTTCAAATGGGTTTCATTAACATGGCAATGAGTTCAGATTACTTCAGAGGCCTTGCAAGTCAATCGGAAATGAAGTCAAATGAAAGATCTATAGCCTGAATGTGAAAAACATCCCAAAACCTCTGGAATCCATGCAATAGAGAATTGAGAGCAAAGGGAGGCCCAACTCAGTGTTAGTACAGTGTCCCTAATAAAGTGTGCAATGTGTATTATTTACATTGCAATTTCATTCCTTATTATACAATTCCATTCCTTATTATACTCACATAGGGGTTTGCTGTTGTGGCAATTGACGTGAATGTTGAATTTTCTGTCTCTCTTGCAGCCCAGCAATGTGAGCTGCTCCAGACAACACTGATGAAGGAAACAGCACCTAAAGACGAGCATAAAATGGAAGAAAAGTAAAAAAAAATAAAATAAAAAATGTGTGTTTGCTTGTGTGTTTGTGTGTTTTACCGGTCTAGCTGGTCTTGAGGGCTTCCACGACCCTGCTGTCCACAATAGCAGCCATAGTGCTCGTACTCTTGAGGACAGCGGCCAGTTAGGCAGTGTAGCATTTCTCCCAGTGCTTTAAACTCTCTAATTACTGCTCCAGTGGGGCTGTACTGGGTAAATGTCATGCTGCATTCTGCATGCACACATAAAACATTCAATTTACTTAATATACATTGTAAAGAGAACTCATAACTGCAAAACAATTCATAATAAAATACTTTTTTTACTACTTGCAGCTTAGATAAAAGCTATAAATATATATTAATAATATAGTAATTAATAATATATCTATACTTAGTAAATTTACAAAAAAGACCTCTGCTAAATAACTAACAATGAATAAGTAAAGTAAGTAAATAAATAAATTGTATGTGTGTATATATATGTACATATAGTACAGTTAAGCTGAAAATTATTTGAGAACCGCTACTCTAAAAAAGATCACTATTCACAATAATATTGATATTACAGTATCCTCTATGTAACACTTTGAGCAGCTACACTATGCTTAAGATTAGATAACACTTTAGATAGATTTTTCCAAGTAATATAAAAATATATTCAAAGTGAAAGGAATGCAAAGGCACAGTCAGGACTCATCAGCACCCAAGAGTTGTTGGACATACTTTCAATTTAAATGTGTTTAAAGTTGTGTAGAGTAGCTATCTAACTGTTACTCAGTGTCTCATGCTATCAATGAAAATTACTACACAAATGTAAAACATAAATCTAAACATAAAGCATTTCAATTTAAATGGCCATAGCTAAAAGCTGTGGAAAAAATAGGGCATGTTGTTTGGGTGGGAGAAATGAAACATACTCTTTCCCCTGCTAATCACAGAGACACTATCTAGTCATAGGTAGATAGATTGTTACACGGCATGAGCAACAGTTAGAAAAGATAAGAAAAAGGTTGGTTGGTTCATATATCTTGGAGGAAGCAAATGTATAAATGCCTCTCTTGATTGGTAGCTGTTTTTTATTGTGTTTGATTTGAACTGAGCTTGTGGGTGGTGGGAATTGGCAGATAAAAAAAAAAAAAGTTTTTTTGGCAGGGACAAGTGAAATAAAATGGTTATTACTTGATCAAAAGCATGGTTCCTTCAGGAACTCTAGCTGCATCAACAACACTTTGAGAATGCCTCTGCATGACCACAGTCCAAACCATGCTTGTAATCTGTCCAACGGGAGGGCATGGCTATCTCATCTCTAAAGAGAGTTGTAGACCTTCAGGCCCTTTCTGTGGCCCCTATTGTCTTTTCAGGGAGTTTATCCTTGCCACAGTCGCCACCGACTTACTCAACAGGGACAAACTTACACTTATAAAGAACACCTTTTTCATTCTTTATCACCACATTATTTGTGTAAAGCTGCTTTGAGACTGTTTTGATTGTTAAAAGCGCTACACAAATAAAAATGAATTGAAAAGTTTACCCCAGGCATGGCCAGTGCCTTTCTCTACCCCTTGATGGGGTATTTTCGCACAGTGCCCTCTGTTGCCCCACAACCTGTCATGCTCCTGGCATTCTATCCTCCTCCCTTTCGGGCCCCCAACCAGGAGAAGCTTAATCGGGTGTGTGCGCACTGAACTGCCCTGTGGAGGAAGTCGGACCAGCTGTTCATCTGCTACGGTCTGTATAAGAGGGGTTCCTGTGGACAAGCAGACCCTCAGCAGGTGGATTGTGGATGCTATCTCCTCCTCTTATTAGTCCTCTGGTCTCCCCGCTTCTTCCGGAGTCAGAGCTCACTCAGACCTCTAAGGCCTTTTACTCTGGGGGGTTTCTCCAGGAAATTTGTAACGCAAGCGATTTCTTTCCTTTCCAAACATACATAACCTAGCGATTTACTGATTGGTTTCAAGATGCACATTTGTGCTTCTTCTTACTTTTCAGTGTATTTTACTCAGTTGACATACCAACATACAGTAATCCCCTGTTTATCGCAGTGGCTATGTTACAAAACCGCCCGCGATAAACGGACACCACCCCAATAATGCTATTTTATGTATACAGTACTGTACTGTATCAACATTTTACTTCATTTTATAATTAGAAATTATATTCTTATTAATAAATTTCATTATTTCAACATAAAACTCTATAAAACCAATTCCTTATAAGTTTTTTATGCTATCTGCGAGAGACCGGAAAATTCAGTCAAACTAATTAGTTATGTGACAAATGCAATTCCGCGATAAACCGGGGGCACGAGATTCGAACCGTGATAAAACTATTTCTTTTTTTTTGTATGTTTTACATTGTAATAATACAAAATTTGTATTATAAAAAAAAGATATTACTATATGTATTATTCAACAAGTACTTAAATTGGAGATGAATCAAGAACATTTTCAGCAATTCTATGTAACTTACCATAGAAATATACAGTTAACATTTAACAGTTACCAACTGTGCTACCTATTACTTAATATCTGTAGAATTTTTCTTCTGCAGAGGAATAACATGCATGGGCATACCTAACTTATTATGTTAACTAAAAATAGGATTAGGAATTTTACCCTTTTTTGTACACTTGCTTAGACAAAATTTCAGTATTTTTTTATAATGATTAAAGATTTCAGAAACTTGTAGGAATTGAGTTAAAATTGTAAAACTTTTATAGAATCGTATAATATACAACCATTAATAAACATGTAGCTTGTCGATGGCTTCACAACAGTCATGTAAGTGATGACACGTATCGATTTTTATAAAGATATTCCAGTATGTTTGTAAAATAGAGAATCTTGAAAGAACACACAATTGAAAACGGCCAATGCCCAGCATGGCCAAATTGTAAAAGTGAGTTATGATTACTATAAATCTAAAAATAAATTGAATGAATCTGAAAATATCTCTTTTATGATACAAAAATAGTAATTGTATATATCTCGAGACCACTTCCGAAGTTGCTGGAGTACCCTTATGCCATGGATGTTAAAAGTCACACCTAATTAGACATCAATAGGCCTCACAATATGCCTGTACATTTTGGGGCTTTATACCCATAACAAATAGCACTAGCAATGAAATATCAACAGTAACTTTACCAGCATTTGATAGATGCCTTTATCCAGAACCAAACCATTACAATTATTTCAGTTATACAACTGAGCAGTTAAGGATTAAATAGTAGATTTATGTAAAATATATCGGGTGGGAATTAAGGCAAAATTATGATGTATATGTAAAATATAATGTAAACACTAAGTGTTGTATGTTTTCTCATTAAAAACAGTTTCTCTTACCATCTGATTGTGAGTGTAGCTCAGACAGTCCTGCTGCCTCCAGGAGGGGCCAGGGGAAGAACGGCATCATCCTCTTTGCTCGATGAAGAGGCTCTGGAAAAAAAGATAATATATATGACCTTATTACTGATGATGCTTTACTATTATAATACAGTCGTTCCCCTGTCTATCAGTAGTAGTTAACCAAAACCAACCGCTAAAAACTAATTTTCGTGATAAATGGACGCCAACCCAAATTTTCTTATTTAATTTTAATTGTTTAAGCCATAAATCATCCTCCCACACTCTTTAAACACACACAGAAATCATTTGTAAGAATAGAGCGAGATATATTTTGTGTAAATTTGTAGAAAAATCACATTTATAGTAAGTACTTATACATAGTTTTTCTGCTTGTTTATTGGTTGAAGTGTCCAATAACGTAAAAAAGGGCCGAATTAAAGATACACGTCACTGCATTCTTTATTTTCATTGGCTAAATCTGGTGATGTATCTCTTCAAGTCTACCTTTTTTTTTTTTTTTTTACGTCAGAGGATACCTATGGTTTCTTGTAATGCTAGTCTTTTCTTATGATTTTTAGCATCTGCGCAACACACTTTTGTAAACAACACAATTAGTTTATTGTCTCAAGTAAATATTGGAGACTTTTATTAATTTTATTATTAATAATTATATTTTTATTAATAAATTACCTTGTTTCAACATAAAACTTTATAAAAAACAATTCACTATAAGTTCAGATTTTCCGTGATCAATCGGGATTATTCGCAAAACAAAATAGTCATGTGCCAAATTGAAAATCGCGATAAAGTGGGACCGTGACATTTGAACCGTGATAAATCGAGAGACAACTGTACTATATTAGTTGTAAAGAATTGACCATTAGATAATTATCATGCTAGAATACAACAGGGAAAAGTATGGGCTCTGGATTTGTTCCGAAACACTGCTATACAGTTTCTCACAGGAGTGAGTACACTCCTCACATTTCAGCAACCTTTGTATTATATGTTCTAAAGAGGCAATACTATAGAAATGTAAATTGGATATACTTTAGAGTAGTCAATTTACAGTTTGTATACAAGCCGAAAGAAAGTTTTTTATACAGCATAGGTTTACTGTCCTCTAAAAATGACTCAACATACAGCCATTATTGTCTAAATAACTGGCAACAAAAGTGAGTGCACACTAAGTCAAAACTGTGTCCAAAGTGTCAATATTTTGTAAGCACCATTGTGTAGCACTGCCTTATTCATCCTGGGCATGGAATTCACCAAAGCTGCACAGGTTGTTGCTAGGATCTTCTTCCACTTCTCTATAATAACATGCTGGATGGTAGATTCATGGCACTTGAGGATGCCCCACAGGTGCTTAATAGTGTTTCCTCAGCAAGGCAGTTGTAATCTTGGCAGAGTGTTTGGGGTCGTTTTAGTCGGAAAACAGCCGTTTAACCCGGTTTCTGAAGGGAGGGCATCATGTTCTGCTTTAGATCTCCCCAGTTCCAGCAGCATTTATGCAACCCCAGACCATGATGCTGCCACCAGCATGTATGTAAGACACAATTTTCTTGGTACTACTCACCTGGGAGTCGTCTCACATGCTGGACACCATCTGAGCCAAACAAGTTTATCTTAGTTTCATCAGACCACAGGACTGTTCCAGTAATTCATGCTCTTGGACAGGTTGTCTATAGCAAACTGTTTAAAGGCTTTCTTGTGAGCCAGCTTCAGCAGAGGATTCCTTCTTGGACAATGTGGCTTTGCATGGTTTAACGACATACCGATGTTGTCATTTTACTCACTTTTGTATACACCTATTTTGATAATAATGCCTGTATGTTGAATTATTTTTATAGGACAGTCAATTTTTTTTAATAGTATTGACACTTCAGAAGATATACTAAAAACGATTGCTAAAATGTGAGGGTTGTACTCACTTTTGTGAAATACCATACAGGAAAAATGTTAAATAAACCGCACCCTGTCATAACGTGTCATCTAGAACAAAACATGAGCATGATGTCAAATACGAGCTTGTTATAAGAACTATTATTATAATTATGTTCAACGCAATATGGCACTCATATAAATGGATATATTTTGATATGCTCATAACATGCCTGTGTAATAGTAATAAGTCGTTCATGAAAGATTCGTTCATTTTGAACAAGACTTAAATTTGACTCAAAAGAACAAGTTGTCGCAAAGTGTGATTCGTTCATTTTTTACTAGACGTGAATGAGTAAAGCATCGCAAACTCTCCGTAGGTTATGTACAGGAATTGAATAGTTTACCTCCAAGTTGTTCGTTCTTTTATCACTTGACTCCCATAGATGCTTTGCAATGCATTACACAGGAAACATAATTAATCAGAAGTAGTTCATCTCATGAGTCCTCTGGTCTGAGTCATTCATTCTTTTGACGCAATGCAGTCTAAGGGAGTCACGTCACAAACGAACTAAAGACATGAGATATGACTCATTCTGTTTATCATAATTTGTCCTTAGCTGCATTTTCATGTTTCATTTATTGCATCTATAGTCAAAGTGTGTAGACTACATCTACATTCAAATGCGTGTCGACATGTTGTGGGATCTGCTAATTGAAAATGTAACATTTAATTTTTTTTCTGACCAAAGTAACAAAATGACCTTAATTACACAAAAAAGATTTGTACATTTTATGAACAAGATTCAAAGAACCAAGTCATTAAAATTATCCGACCTTCTTATTACCACTGTGTACCTGAGCATCTTTGTTTTAGACTTACTTTTAGATTCGGCCTCCTGCGAACTGTCCAACACCTCTCTCTTCATTGCTTGATATTTCCTCTCATCTTCTTCCTCCACCTCTTCTTCAGAATAGCCCTGTGTAGTAGTGGCTGATGAAGCCATATTGGTGTTGGGTTTTGGTGTATAAGGAAGCCTAGGTGCTAGTGTATGCAGCAAGTGAGGCTCGGATTTGTGGTTGTGTAGGACCGGGACTATGCCTCCAGGGTTTTGGTGGAGCATCACAGGGGATTTGTGGGGATTTGTGGGTTTTGTAGGTAGTGTATGTGTGGTGTACTGTGTATTTGGTGATGTGCTTGGCGTGAATGGTTTTGTTAGTGGTGTATGTGTGGTAAGTCTGTGTGATGTTTGTTGTGTCATTGGTGCTTGGGATGAATTTGTGTCAGCTTTGACCTCTGTATATTTTGTAGGATTTTTAGGTAATAGGTGAGAGTTTGTGGGTGTGATTGCATTCTGTGCTAAGGCACTATCCTGTATTTTTGCACTCGTTTGCTGATCGTCTTCATGACTGTGTTCTTCTTCCTGACTCTGTGGCTCTGTTGCATCAATATCTTCTGAGAGGCGTAGTGTGGTGACATGGGCATGGGTGTTAGCTGGTGTGTATATCTCAAAGAATTTGGCCTGATCTGCGGTGGTGACCCCCAAAGTTTCTGTAAGATTTTCACCCTCGCTAATAATTTTTTCATCTCTATTATCCTCCAGAGGCAAATGTGTCAGACTGAGCGTGATCTCAGTATTTTGATTGGCTTGCACAGACATAGTTGCTATCTGAGGCGGGGTTTGATCGGTGGGTGTAGTGGATACCAATAGGGCATGATTGTCTTCAGATATTTTAGCATCCTTGTTTTTGTGTTCTGTCTCCTCAGCATGTGATCTCTCCACATTCTCCCCATCTTTGTCTTTCTCTATTGTCTCTTTTGACTCATCCTTGCTCTCTATCTCTTCGCTCTCCATCCTCAAAGTGTTCAGATCCAAATATGCTACTGTTTGGACATTAGGGATGCCTGAAGTCTGTAGCGCTGTGGAGTTAAAGGTTGCTGCGGTATTTCGAAGTAGATTTTCATCCTCATTTCCATCTTCTTCAGGCTTTCTTGGTAAATTGCTTGTCCAGATGTGTGACAGTGCAGGTGAAATTGCAGTCATTGTGTCCAGTAAACGTGTTTGTGCACCTTCGGTCACGGATTGAGGTGTGTATGTCTGGATTTCAGGATTAACACCATGAGCCTTTGTCACTGCTGTGAAATGCATATTTTCTTCCTGGTCTGTTAAACAAAATAGCAAACCATATCAACGCATGAAATCTAAGGCAATAGCGCAAAACAGAAATCGGACACAAAGCAAACCTCATGCAAGAAAAAAAACTGTGTGTGATGAATTTTGCTGCAGTCACATGATTACAGTTATTTTGGCAATATGGTGATATTAGATATCAGCCCAATTTTTTTTCCGTTTGTTTGGAAATTTGTGCCAACTTAAATGAGACCACAGCAGAATAGAAGCCTCAGGTGACTGCTCCTTAATAATGAGCTTTTCCTCTATTTTAATTTCAAACAGAACGAAAGCTCTGGGATGCAGCCCCAGACTATTGTCTTTTATTTGCTAACACCTCTAAAGCCTGTGAGTATGCAGGTCTACTCGATAAACGTGGCATTATTAATTCCTTTCAATTTCCCAGTCTGACCTTAAGACTTCTGATGCGATTAAAATTCACAAGCACACATCGGCAGAACATTTTGCTGAACTTCACCAAGTACACACACACACACACACACACACACACACACACACACACACACACACATACACATTTGCATCTTTGGCCAGCATGTCATTTTAATGTTGCACTGAAAAAGATCACCACACTTCTCCTGATACTTTACTTCTGTTGAAGAAAAGATTGACATCATTCAGATTTGAAAAAGCATACGCTACATCAACATATTTCATTTCTAATGATTTCATGATGGCTTATACTAAATATAATTTAAACGCATATAAAGCCTAGTTTGAATTGTGCAGATGATTTGTAATCAGTTTACAATGAAAGTACTGATGTAATAAAGTAATTATGTAATAAGTCTCCCAAAGATGTTGGCACTGATGGGAATAAATCCCTATAGTATTCAAATAACCTGAGGAAAATGTTTGTGGCATGACAAAACATTGTAAAATATTGCTGTTTTGTTCACGATGCTATGAACCAGGGTTAATCCTGAGCTCCAGTGACAGTTGTGGGTTTGAGTTTAATATGTGCTATGAAAATACATGATCAAATCATTTTGGAGGTATGAAAACAAATTGTGCTAATGTAATTCGCATAAAACATATGTTTTATATAAGGTTAATTTAGCTAAAAGAATTTGCTGTTCAGTGTGTATTTTGTTCATATATTGTAGTGTAGTCTGGAGGTAAACCTGTAGCATTGTGAATAGTCATGGCCAAATCGTTTTTCTCTTTCTTTTCAGTCCCATTTTTGGAAAATGTAACATATGTTATATACATACATACAGTACATACATACATATCTTTACCTGATTGAGAAATCCCAGAATAGCCTGCATTGATGCTCTGGTTCTTTTGCGTGTTGTTTGTCAGTAAAAAATCCTCAGTGAAGTTCCCCATGGTTTCGTTTAGTGTATTATTCAGTTCTAACAGGACATGGGTAATACAGAGATACAACATTAATGTCCAAATATATAATGAGAAATCTTCAGTTCAAACTCAACACTTATTCCTTCAAGTTAAAATTTTTAAAAATTTTTAATTGATATCTGTTCCTACCATGAAGCATATCAATGCCCGGTATTTGTGGTGATGCTTCCATCCATTCTAAAAAAAAAGAGAAATATAAAAAAAAAGCAAAAATCGTTTCACATTACCTTTCAGAATTATTGGCACTCTTTAGAAAAAAATATGTTAAAAATGTGTGCTTTTGTAAACAATTTTAATGTACAATGTGGAAGTAAATAACCGTCCAGCATGAAGCCCTGACAATTTAAAGCTATCAGTGATGTTTGCATTTGACTGAAATTTGACTGAAATTATAAATATAATGGTTAATATTTTTAGTTAATGTACAGGTCATTAGATTGGGATAAAGTAATGTTTTAAGATAAAATGTATTTGGATAAATTATAAAAAGTACTTATTAGAGAAAACAAGAGATGTGCATTATGAATTTCTTACATCTATGCCACATCATCCATCTCATTCTATAAATGACTCTAACTGTATGTTACTATGGATGCAATTGTTTATAGACAGCTAATTATGTACTATAGAACAGAAATTTAACTGACTAAACAACCTGCGTATTCAACGCATCGAATAACATTGATTAAGTTATTGCCGTTTTGTACTGTTGACCATGCAGTTCTAAATCTGATCTGTGGGCTACTTTTTCTGTCCATGAGCGCTGCATTTTGGGCTCTTGTTATGCTTAATTGTATATGTAAATTGTGCATTACTGTTGTGCCTATAATTTTTATAAACATTTTTAAAGCAGATTTTTTTCATGTGCTTGACCTTGTTTTTATACCCCAGGAAAAATTTTTTTATAAAATGTTACAAAAAAGGGTTACTGAAAGCAAATAGAGAATATATTTATCAAGAATTAGAATTTGCTTGCATTTGTTTCAAATAGGAGTGAACTTTTCTTTATTTGGGCACATATACACTATATGGACAAAAGTAATGGTGTCTTTATGCAGGCTAAAAATATCTCTCATATTTAAAGGTCATTGCTTTCATTTCCTTGAGCAGACAGGTGTTTGTGTGTGTGTGTGTGTGTGTGTGTGTGTGTGTGTGTGTGTGTGTGTGTGTGTGTGTGTGTGTGTGTGTGTGTGTGTGGGTGGGTGTGCATGGGCGCATATGCGCAACCTGTTCTGTTGAGCAGCTCACTGATGATGGTGTTGTTATAAGGAAAACCTGTCAGAGAAAGAAAGGGGCCAAGTATTTAAATGAATAAATAAAGAGGTAGTAGTTCTTTTTCTAACTTCGCTCGGTGTTTCACTATGGGGAATCGCTTTGGGCGTGACCAACTACGGAAGCTCTTATGACACCACGTCTGTCTTGACAGACAGGTCGACCTGAGATCAGGCTCCGCCCCACCTTTATCCCTCAGGTTGACCCCTCCTAACATCATTCGCGCTTTCTTCCCATGAGGGACTACACTAAGCTCTCTCAGCACTTCCAGTTCTCGGCTGGTTTCGCTTAACTGTTCATCGTGCGGGCTGTCATTGGATTCCGCCACCGAACGCGAGGTCAGTCATACGGAATCGTGCTGAGCGACATCACGGAATAGCGTCCGCGTCGAGGCGAGCTATTCCTATTCCAACCTGCTGGGTATTAAGTTACACGGTAGGGACGTAGTAGCGTCAGGCTATTACAGGTTTAGCGTGCAAGGCGAAGCCTTCGGAGGGCTAACTACCCTGCGAACATCGGCAGACTAACGTGTTGTGACGAGTCTAATATTCCCCGTACTCAGCCATGTCGACGATCATCCCCCCCACCAAAGAGAATGAGTCGAAGATCAAGGAGGTTGTATCCCGCCCGTGTCCATCATCATGTGGAGCAACCATCTCGGGCAGGGACCCTCACCCGATGTGCATCACGTGCATGGGCCCGAAGCACACTCAAACGTCGCTCGCGGACCCGCAAGCATGCGCTCACTGCGCGTCGATGCCGGTGAAACATTTGGAGAGACGGCTGAGAGTAGCGGTGGCTAACCAACAGGACCCGTGTCTGTCCGGCGCCGCCGCGAGGTCTACGGCCGTCGAACATCAGCCGCGAGCTACCACGAGCTGGGCGGACTTGATGAAGGCCGAATCGCCGGTCATGCCGCCTCTGTTTGACAACCTCCTCGCGGAGGATGAGGAACGACCGTGCGACGAGGACGCAGATGCGAACTTAGACCTCCTCGACTTGGATATGGAGGACGAGGATGAGGACGACAGTGGTCCCTTCCCGGCCCAACAGTCGAGAACCCAGAGCGCGGGTGATGCAACCTCACAGGCTGAAGGTAACCTGCACGAGGTATGCAAAGGACGTGGGGGGAGCGGTGAGAGACCTTTACGACGGGAAAAGGCTGCGGCCTGCTCAACCCGCCGCTAGACAGCTCCTGCCCGCCGTGCCAGCTTGCATGAAGGAGATGTCTCGTTACTGGTCTAGCCCCTTCAAGAGCAAGCTTCCTGCAAAAGGGTGCTCCAAGCTGGAAATTCAAGGGATGGAGGAGCTGGGGTTGGCCGGACCCCCAGCTGTGGAGCCTTCGGTGGCTTATCACCTCCATCCGAATCGGCGTTCCATATCTGCCTTCTCTCAAATTGCACTGCCTGGGAAAATCGAGAGATTGATAGCGTCCATCCATCAGAGGATGTATAAATATGCAGCGCAGTCAATGTGCTTGCTAAATGCGGTGACTTTGCTGTCCGCGTACCAGGCGGAGATTTTAGAGGAAATGGGACGACAGCTCGACACGGGAGTACCTAACCCGGTACTTTGGGACGAGATCTGTGTGGTGAACGACCTAATTCTCCGCTCTTCACGAGGCGCAGTTCAGGGCTGCGGCCGTGTGATGGGCTTGGCGGTGTCAGGTGAGAGAGCGTTGTGGCTTAACCTGTCAGGCTTCGGTGACACACAGAAAGCGGAAGTCATGGATGCTGCCTACGACCCCGCTAAAGGTCTGTTCAGTCCAGCTCTAGAGAAGATGAGAGAAACCAGCACTCTCAGGAAATAGGAGGACGAAGCATTCAACCTCTGTTTGCCTTGTAAGCTGTCTCAGAACACGCCCCCTCAGCCAGCGCGACGGGGTTTTGAACACGGGGTTTATGAATGTGAGGAACACGAGATCGGCTCTCGGCGGACAGCAAGCTGGTCAACGTCCGAGATCGGATGGCTCGGGACCGTGGGGAAAGCATTCATTTGCGGCCGTGGCGGCTAAAAACCGTCCGCCCCACCCCGAGGAGCAGAAGAAGAAGCGTGCGACCTGACACGCGAATGTTCTCCTATCCTCCTTTCTCCGCTGGCGGTTCTAAGTTCTGTAAGGGCTTCCTCTATAGTTTCTCCTCGGTTTCGAGGAATAAGGTAAAATGTTCAGTGTCACCAAGCACTCCCGACATTTGTTCACTCGCACGTCAGTTCAGACGATTGCGCAATAAAGAATGCATCATCGCATCCAAGCCACGGGCTGAGGGCGATGTGTTCAAAAATAAAAAACTTTCGCATCCAGGCAATCAGCCGAGGGTGATAGTGTGCGAAAATCCCGAGAATTCAGCGTGCACCCCCCCAGTTTTACCACTGGAGGGCGCGCTCGCTCTGCCAGCGGAGCCCAGTGCGGCAACGGTTGTGACGTCATCAACGCACGACCAGAGTTGTGTACGCGGGGGTTCTCTTTCTGCGCACCTCATCAATTGGCGCGCATGCGCTGTTCCTTCGTGGGTCTTGAGCACGATTTCACGGGGATACAGGCTTCAATTCACAATGAAACCACCCAGATTCAACGGTGTGTTGGTCTCGGTGGCCGAAGGGGAGTCGGCTCGCGTCCTAGCGACCGAGATCGACTCTCTTTTGAGCAAAAGGGCAATCAGAGTTGTCCCGGAGGCAGAAAGTCGTCAGGGTTTTTACTCCCGGTACTTTGTGATCCCGAAGAGAGGAAGCGCATCTCTTCGTCCGAACCTTGGATTTGCGTGTGTTAAACAAGCACCTGAGAAAATATTCATTCAGAATGTTGACACACAAAGCACTCTGTCGGTCGATCCGTCCAAACGATTGGTTTGCGACGATCGATCTATCAGACGCGTATTTTCACATAGACGTTCACCCGTCACACAGAAAATATTTGAGGTTTGCGCACAGAAGCACTGCCTACGAGTTTCAAACCATTCCGTTCGGACTGTCTCTCGCTCCGAGGACTTTCAGCAAGTGTGTGGAGGCGGCACTTTTGCCGTTGAGAAACAACGGAATTCGAATTTTGTCTTATATAGACGATTATCTGATATGCTCCTCGTCAAGAGAGCAAGCGATCAGAGATGCGGAGAGCGTAGTCACACATCTCTGCAACCTGGGTTTTAGAATAAACAGGGAAAAGAGCCGCTTGTGTCCCGCGCAGTGCGCGGAATATCTAGGGCTCAGTATAGATTCCCTCTCCTATCGAGTCACGCTGACAGAGAGGAGAATCGCATCTCTCATTCAGTGTCGCTCCCGTTTTCGGGCGGGAAGTATGGTCCCGTTCCGAGTGTGCCTACGAATGCTGGGTTTAATGGCCTCAGTGATTTCTCTCATGATGAGAGATTTTCAGAGATGGGTCGCGCGGTTGCGCTTATGTCCCCGACGTCATCTCAATCGGCCGGTCAAAATAACGCATGCTTGCGTCTCAGCGCTCCGCCACTTCGGTCGGGGATTCCCTTGGGGGCGGTGTCGTCGAGGGTTACTATGACGACAGACGAGTCTTTGGCGGGCTGGGGTGCGACCCTTATGGGCAGAGCTGTGAACGGCGTTTGGCCTCCACAGCTAATCCCGAGACATATAAACTACTTGGAGTTGTTGGCAGTATTTCTAGCGCTGAAACATTTTCTGCCTTTCATAAAGGGCCGACATGTGTTGGTGAAAACAGACAATTCCACAGTGGTCGCGTACATCAACCGGCAGGGAGGTGTGCGCTCCCTCCAGCTGCATCAGTTGGCGAGGAAACTGATAATGTGGTGCGACACGAGGTTTTTGTCCATCAGAGCGACTCATGTTCCAGGCATATGGAACAAGGGTGCGGATCTGTTGTCCAGGGGAAACCCCCTGTACGGGGAATGGAAACTGCACACCCAGGTGGTGGAGCAGATATGGCATAAATACGGCCGGGCTGCCGTAGATCTCTACGCCTCGCGAGAAAACGCTCAGTGTCCTCTGTTCTTTTCTCTAAGAGACGAGGATGCACCGTTGGGTGTGGATGCGTTAGCCCACCCGTGGCCAAACGTTCTTCTCTACGCTTTCCCTCCACTATGCTTGATTTCCCCCACCCTGGCCAGGGTCAGAGAACTCAGCTTTTCACTGATTCTGATAGCTCCACGTTGGGCGTCCAGACACTGGATCGCAGAAATAGTTCAGCTACTGTCAGATCAACCGTGGCCGCTCCCTCCACAGAGGGACCTTCTGTCCCGTTACGGAACTTTCGGCTTTCCACCCACCTCAGGAGGAGGAGGGATTGGGTTCCTTGTGCCCAGTGCGGGCCCTCCATACATATGTCAAGAGAACAGCGGGTTTCAGGAAATCTGACCAGCTGTTTGTGTCTTGGGCTACCCCTCACAAAGGGAAGCCGTTGTCGAGACAACGGCTGTCCCGCTGGATTGGGGAGGCTATATCTATAGCGTATGTATGCTGTGGTTCTCAGGCACCTGCGGGTCTGAGGGCCCACTCTACTAGAGGGATAGCGACATCATGGGCCCTACTTAAGGGAGTTTCTGTTCAGGAAATTTGTGCGGCGGCTGGCTGGGCTACGCCACACACCTTTGTGCGGTTTTATAGACTAGATGTGTCTGAGTCTTTCTTGGCACATGCGGTGCTGAGTGCCAGATGCCCTGAGCCCATGTGATTGGCTTGTGCAATCTGGGAGCAGTCTATATCTCCCATAGTGAAACACCGAGCGAAGTTAGAAAAAGAACGATGGGTTACTTAACGTAATCCCGGGTTCTTTGATAACAGAGTGAGGTGTTTCACCAGCACTTCCCTCCTTGCACTTGGACGGGAAGAAATCTCGCTGCAATGATGTTAGGAGGGGTCGACCTGAGGGATAAAGGTGGGGTGGAGCCTGATCTCAGGTCGACCTGTCTGTCAAGACAGACGTGGTGTCATAAGAGCTTCCGTAGTTGGTCACGCCCAAAGCGATTCCCCATAGTGAAACACCTCACTCTGTTATCAAAGAACCCGGGATTACGTTAACCCATCGTTTACACTGTTTCTGTCCCCCCTCCCTGTCAAATGTTTGGAGAAAAAAAACTTAATAAGAGTAATTAATGTATTTTTGTCTTAAATTCATTTGTTAAACATGAAATAAGTTTATTTGTAGTAAAGACATTAAGTGTGCTAGCACCATGTATTCCTTCAAAATTCCCATTAAAGCTCTAAGTGCTACACAGTGTTTGTTTCGTTATACTGAGTTTCTTTATAAGAAATGTCAGCGCTGCTGTGCAGCAGAGATACGCTGGAACTTCCCACAGGATTGTGGATGTGATTTGGAAACGACAGATTAGTTTCTTCCCAGCACAGCATGCTTCGAGCACAGCATCGAGTTACTGCTCTACACAGCACTGCTTTCCTCCTCTCTAGGCATTTCTGGCATAGCTTCAGTGAATTTTTTCAAAAAACAAGCTTCAAAACCCAATGCATCTAAAAGTATATAATGCTTGTGAGCCCTGACCAACAAACCCACAATGGCTAACTTTGACTTTGATTCAACCTATTTTACTATGCTTAACCCCTTCAACTTCTTTCATATTCACAGAAATGTATAAGAGAATAACATTCGCTTATAATTTGCACATTTTATATTTTTACTCCCTTAAAGCTCTTGTCAGATACGATCATAAGATCTGATCGTATCTGACAAGAGTTAGAGGGAGTAACAATATAAAATGTCCTTGCCCAAGCAAAATGTTCCATGTGTCATTTCTGGTGCATGGTGTTCAACCGATAACCAAGCTCTTATACCTGTAAGTCCTGGGCTGGTTAAATTTTTGTTCTCAGGCTTCTCATGCTGACTTGGAAGGATGAGGTGGGAGTTGTTGCCAATGCAATCTATGGCTTCTTGGTCACACAGACAGAATCCTTGTTCACACGTGCCAAGTGAATCTAGTGCAGTCAAACAATCAATCATTTCAAGGCACAATGAACTGAAAATTAATCATCGAATGTATACATCAAATGTGGGATTCGTGTAAAGGAATAATGAGTGTGTGATTTCAGTAAAATACCCAGCTGTGTGCATATATTCAGTATCTCAGAAAAGTAATTACACCCCACACATTTTAGCAACCATTTTAGTATATCTTTTCAAAGGGACAATACTATTGAAACAGCTGTACATTGTTTAACCATACCAGGCCATACACCGCACACTGCAGCAAGTCAGTTTGCATGGATGTAATATGCAAACAGTTTGATGAAGATAACCTGTCCAAGAGCATACATTTCTGGAACCATGTCCTGTGGTCTGATGAGACTAAAATAAACTTGTTTGGCTCAGATGGTGTCCAGCATGTGTGGCAACACCGTAGTGAGGAGGACCAAGGAAATTGCATTTTGCCTACAGTCAAGATTGGTGGTGGTAGCATCATGGTCTGAGGCTGCATGAGTGCTGCTGGTACTGGGGAGCTGCGGTTCATTGAGGGAAACATAGATCCCAACATATACTGTGACATTCTGAAGCAGAACATGATGCCCTCCGTTCAGAAACTAGGCAGAAGGGCAGTTTTCACTGGAACTGTGTGAGGTGCCTGCCTGCTTTAAACGTTTCACCATCATCCCAATCCCAAAGAAAACAAAAATCACTGGAATTAACAACTACAGACATTTTGCCCAAACATCTGTGGTCATGAAGTCATTTGAGAGACGGGTGTTGGCTTATCTGAAGGACATCACTGGACCCCCTGCAGTTTGTTTACCAAGCAAACAAGTCTTCCCCCACTCACCATAATAAACAGCACCGTGGCAGCAGTGGAGTCATTTAGGTTTCTGAGCACCACCATCTCTCAGGGCCTGAAGTGGGACATTTTTAAAAAGGCCCAGCAGAGGATGTACTTCCTTCACTAGCTGTGGAAGTTCAACCTGCAACAGGAGCTGCCCAAACAGTTCTACTCCATCATCGAGTCTGTCCAGTGCACTTCAATAACCATCCGGTTTGGCTCAGCTAGAAAATCAGACATCAGAATGTCAGAATGAGTACAGAGGACAGTTTGAACGGCTGAAAGGATTATTGGTGCTTTCCTGCCCACTCTACAAAAACGTCTCTAGGTTACGTTCCCTGAGGGAACGACATGCTGCATCAACAACTCTTTAAATTATGTGTATAATCTTTCCAAAGTAATGGTGTGACGTCACTGGCGGGGTGACGTCATGACCAGGAAGTTATAAGAACACATACGGTGGAGACAGCGCTAGTTTTAAGGAGGCACTCGCAGAGTTGCAGGGAGTGTGGCATGAAGACGCAGCATCTCGTTCCATCAGGGAACCAGGGTTACATATGTAACCTAGAGATGTTTCCTTTCAGAAACGCAAGCTGCGTCAACAAAGCTTTGGGAACGAGTGTCCAAAAATGTCAGACCGACAAGCCCCTTCCTACTGTGAATGGGCACAGCTAGGTCAAAGGACAGAGTTGCTAGAAGTGGAACTGAGGTCAAGGTTGTAACACAGCTTTGCAAATGTATTGAGAGACCAGATGACTTATAAGAGGAGTGGATAGCATCTACTGAGGGTCTGCTTGTTGGCAGAATCCCCTTTTTTTTTTTTATACAGACCGTAGCAGCAAACAGCTGGTCTGACTTTCTCCACATGCAGTTCTGTGGACGTATGTTTCCAGTGCTAGCACTGAGCACACACTGTTAAGCTTTTCCTGGTCAGGGGCCTGAAAAGGAGGAGGATAGAATGCTGCAGGCATTCTATCCTCCTAGCCATGCCTGGGGTAAACTCCAGACAGAAGGGGGCTCATGGAAAGGGTGTGATGGTCCAAAACGCAACCAAAGAGGAGATGGCTAGTAGAAAAACATTTTTGACTGTCAAAAATCTCAAGGGCACTTCGGACAGAGGCACAAAGAAAGGCACAAAAAGGCACAAAAAGAAGTGTAATAAATGTTTTTTTTTATTTTTTTTATTTTGCTAATTTATTATTTTCCCATTTTACTATAAATAAAATGTGCAACTGGAAGCTTCTGTCACCAAAACAAATTCTTTGCAAGTGCAAAAATACTTAAAGGCAATAAAGCTTTTTTAAATTCTGATTCTAATTCTATAGTTGCACATTAACTATTCTAAAATACATGTAGTTTTCATTTCTATAGTATTGTTCCTTGAGAAGATATACTTAAATGGTTGCTGAAATGTAAAAGGTGTACTCAATACAAAGATTTTGTATCTGTATGTGTGTGTGTGTGTGTGTGTGTGTGTGTGTGTGTGTGTGTGTGTGTGTGTGTGTGTGTGTGTGTGTGTGCATACCACAGCTTTTATTGGTGAGATGGGAGCAGGTGTAATTGGTGTGTGCTGGTGGAGTCTTTCTGCAGTGTATTTCTTCTAGTTCATGATAGCATCTTTTATGGTTAAAGCAGCACCTATACATGCACACACACACACACATACACACACACACACACACACACACACACACACACACACACACACACACACACACACACACACACACACACACACAATTGCATGAGCTTTATTGATACATTACATAAATCATTAACATACATGCCTACTGTTCTGCTTCATGCATTTTTTTTTATCAGCCAACACTGTCTCACCAGTCAAGTGTATCGCTGAGTGCTGAAGTGTGTGTTGTGTTCTGGATGCTTATGTAGTTGCAATACTGTCTGTGGCCTTGAAGATTAGTTGCACATACACCAGTGTCGCAACGCAGGCGCACAGCAAACTCCACCAGAGACGGCAAATTATCAAACACTGAATAAAGCCAGTTGAAACGAATTCCCAGACAATCTAGAAAACATACACACACACACACACACACACACACACACACACACACACACACACACACACACACACACACACACATACACAAAGCAGGTCAATGCAAGAACTCCTAAATCGTTAGAGTGAGAAAACTATTGTTAAATGCATATAATATCACAGTGTTATATATTATACTATGTATTTAAAACAAAATAAAACAAAGAACAGTTAAAACACAAATCTGAATTAAATCCTTTAATGTTTTTAATGTAATGAACCTACCTATCAGAAGATGATCTGTGCTGAGCTCATTTGTATCTGGGCAGAATACATAAGTGCTTTGCACTGTAAACAAAAATAAATAAATAACCTATTTAGGCATATTTAGGCATCACTGATTAATTTTTGTTTTTTATGTATAGATTTACACTGAAATTGGAAATAAATTACAATTATTAAATTTTTTCACATCACAAAAGCAAGTCTGTGTGTCTTATCTTACCCATATGAAATGACCAGTGCAGGAACAGTGACGTCACCAGCATGATTATAATAAAATATACACCACATAAACTGTTAATGTGGCCTTAAATAAAATAGAAAGAGTTTTATTAAGGAACATCAAAAGACTATACAGTAAAGTCAAAAGTTTATAGATTCCCATGTGTACTGACAGAAATTTTGAAACACCATTTTTAGAAAGCATTTGTATGCTGAAGCATTACAAGCTAATTAGTACAAATTGGCCCAAACCTGTTCCAGCATGCTTTACAAAGTTTGAGTTGAAGAAGAACCTGGACAGAGCCCTGAACTTAATCCAACTGAACTCCTATAGGAATGAACTTGAATGCTTACTGTGCACCAGGCCTGACATCAGTGACCAATCTCACTAAAGCTCTTGTAGCAGAAGAATCACAAATCTACACAGCCATGCTCCAAAACTTTGTGGCAAAACTACCAAGAAGATTGAAGAGTGATTTAGAAAATTGTTGGTTTCTAAGTAGTAACTATAATTAATTTGCACTTTGAAAGAGTAAGACCAGCTGTAGCTAAAATGTGAAAGAGTAAGGCAATATTCATTTGGATTTGAAGCCAGACTGTGAAGAAGGTTTTTTTTGTTTTTTGTTTTTTTGTACAAAATTTAAATCCACAATGCCTGAAAAACCTTTCATGTGTAAAAGAATGAAAACTCTTTTTTTTATAAAGATGCTTTAAAAAAATAATAATAATATTTTTTCAAGGACGCTGCAAACTAGTGCAGTGCTTCAAGTACCTAGAAGACCTTAAGCATCTCATTCATGAAGCTCTTTTTTAGCTAGGGGGAATGTTTACAATAGCAAGTGTAATGAAGAACTATGTTTTGTGACATTGTTTGCTTCCTGTGAGTTTTTCTAATTGTAATAATGTATGACTAATAATTAATAGAATTTTGTAGCCCTCCCATAAATATCCAGCAATAATATTAACATAAAAACAATTATCCTGTCCAGACATTGAGGCAAATTGGCAAACACCCTTATGAAGACCGACTTACATCTATTTTATTTACTAACTGAGCGGTTGGTTGTTTTGTTTAGCTTGGTGTTCCTAGGAGCTTCCGAACAGAAACTGGTCAGAAATAGAAATTGCCACTAGGCTACCAATTCTCCTAGACATGGCTTTGATTGTTGGCATAACACAAATCACTATTAGAGAAGACTTTAGACCTATTTAGAAATGTTCAAGGGAATTTTTGCACTGCATATATTTTACTGTGAATGCACATTGGCACTAAATTGAACCCTGTGGATTATGTGTCCTTAAGTCTGTAATTAAAGGTTTTCTAGGAAAAAAAACCCACAGGAAATCAATAACCTTGTTGTTTTTGTACAGGCAAAAAAAAATTCTGGCAAAATACTGTGGACTGTGTGTGAAGCACGCTTATTCTTTTCATGCATGAAAATGGGGACGTAAAAAGCTATAATATTAAATATCTTTATTACCTATGAGTAAACAAATACAAAATAATATTTGCCAGCCTGCCAGACTATAAAAGAGCACCATGAACACCAGAAGGCATACCTAGAGAAATATTTGCATTACCCATAAGTTTGTCTTTGAAAATAGACAGGTATGGGCAAATTGTGAGACGCTCTCCCAGACATTAACCAGAGCTCAGAATCAAACAGTGGAAACATGGATTCATCAACATTCGTGCTTTTATGGCACATAAATACAGCGGGAGGTTTTGAAAAAATCAAAAAATATATTTCTTCTTTGGCATTATCATCATATCCATAAAAAACACATTCCCAATTCTATTACTAATACTACTACCACTAATAATAATAAAATAAATAAATAAATAAATAAATAAATAAATAAATAAATAAATAATAATAATAATAATAATAATAATAATAATAAAATATTAGAAATAAAAAAAAAATTATAGTGTGTACTCTTGTGTATTAAATTATCATTTTGCCATAGGTATACTGTTCAGTACAGCATATGCTTAATTTTTTTTAACAATTTCTTTTACTAATAGATCACATTACACAGAAATACTGTGGTGTTTCACTTCCTGTGATATGCTAAAAAAAACATATACATAGTAAGGTTTAATACTGAAACTCCATGGCATTTATAGACCAGGCTATATGGAGGTGTATTTTTTATAAAACTATTTATAAATATATTTCCACCAGTTCAACATATTTAAACATCTGCATGAACTGAGTTTACAACCTTTCTAACACAATTGATTGTACCCTTTGGATAATTGCTGTGTGTCAGATGTTTTATATCAGAGCAAAGCTAATAATGTGGGAAAAAAAGTATATACTTATAGGTTCAAAGACTAAAATCCACTAAACTATTGATTCTATATGATGTGAAAGGAAGTGTGTCTTTCTTACCTGAGGATGCTCACACCTGCAGCAAACACAAGAAGAAGCCAAGACCTGATCTAACAGCACAAGTATGAATGTGTGTGTGTGTTTAAAGGTGGGTCATGGTAACAAAGGGGTATTTAGGGCAACTGCAGAGGTCAAAGAGCAGTTCAATTGCCATGGTAACAGGGCTAGGGCAGCTACCTGCACAAGTCAAGAGTGCATCACACAAGTCCCACAACAGCTTTGTCTTGTAGGCTTGACTGTTGTGATTATCCACGTACTTTCAATGAGTAATGAATATGATTTAACATACACAACCACACCCTGAGAATATAAGTACTATGAAATTTTTATGTATGTCTTGTGTGTTTGTGGGCTTGCATGTTTGTGTTTTTTGTGTGTGTGTCTATGCATAGGAAGTAGGGTCGGTGGGGTGTGTCAGCTGATAATGCCCCTTTGTGTTCATCAGGCCTGCAGACTGACAACAATGAACAAGAGCACACATACATTTTCTCATACTCAACCACAGAATAGGTTACACTTCTTGATACTGCTTGTATTTAGTGTTTCATTAGTTTCCTGAGAAGCCCCATACTTTAGATCTGCTCTGTAATGCCTGGGGTCGTTTTTAAAGGATGTTCTTGTATAAAAAATGCAATCCATTATCAGAATATTCAATTAGGTGAAATACTTGCATTGTTCAAAAAGTTACAAAAAATGTCTTAGTAATTCACAGCGCAAAGATTTTGTGGTAAAAAAAACTATTCCTTTTTATTTATCAGTATTAGTCCTGTGTTCAGCCATATGTGAAAGGGAATGACAGCTGTTTAAAGAAGACAAAACTCATTCATCTGAAACATCACAAAACTTGACTCAACTGTGTTAAAAAACTGTGTTAAAATACTTCTTTAAATACTGTCTGTGATATCTATAGGTCCATTGCATCTATTGCTGAAGTTTTTGAAACCACTGTGTGTGCCACTGGATTGACTAAACATTTTACTCTCAACATCTTGCACTCTCTGTGTTCTTGTATTTTATATCTGGCTGATATACAGCATGGCTTTACGTGAAAACTAATCTCGATCCTTGGGTTTCTTCCCTTTTTTTACAGGTTTTAAATTAAATACTTATAAAAGTTGATCAATGAAATAAATTAGGCAAATGTCTCCTCCCAAATGTCCATTGGGTTGAGAATGCAACTTGCAGCCTTAACACAAGCCTGTATATTTTTACTCTTGCAGTGTTGAGTTATCTGCACTCTGTGCCAAAGTGGACTTCATGTTTATACAAATGAGTCTTCTGCCCACCTTTGCTTCTAGGATCCACTGAGGACATGTAACACCAAATTAGAATTATGCATATAAATAGGCATTTTCCTCACTTAAGATAATGAGCAATGCAGGAAGCGTATATAAAAAAAAAACTTAATCAGTAGGAAAACCTTTTTTCTGACCATGAATAGGGTGATTTTATGTCATTTTACAGTTGTGCACTGTTTTAACAATTGAATGTGTTAAACATACTGCAGTCCAGTCTGTGACCCTCCTGTGTGTCAACATGCAACTTAATGGACCATGGATTTGCTGATGCAGGTCTGATGTACTTCTGATGCTTTAGGGTGGCATCTAAAACAAATATATTTACTTTTGTAGATTTTCAGTGTGATAATTGGAATAAAAATGCAACAATATTGCCCTGGTAACATACAGTTTTAACATGTTTCTTAGACATAGACTCCCTTATAGCCCAGTGATGGTCTGCTCCTCCCATTCTCTTTGGATTATCTCAGGCACCTTCACTGCCTGATCACTTCATACTTTGAGACATGCCACCTGTGAAGGTCTGCAGTTTCAGGGTCATGAATAACAAGGGCCCATGGTGATGCCTGCTGCCTCTGGTGGTTAGAATGCTCCTTTGGCATGTAACCTTAGATCTGTGATCTACAAGCACTATTGCTCTTTGTTCTTCAGAACCACAATATGTGACATTGTTGAAAGGCTTGCTGGTTTAAATAACTTTATTCAAGCTTATACTGTGTACTATGGTCTGCATTAACTAACAATAAGTTGTAACTGGAATTTAAAACCAGCTATAGCTGGCTAGCTAGCTACTCAGGAAAGCTAATATAATGCTTTAATGAACACCTTCAGATCTATTTAACAAAATACATTGTGAAATAAATGACTTACAAAAGTAGTATAAGTGTGAACTGCAGTGGTGGTTTTAATGGTAATATACAACATGCTCTCTCTCTCTCTCTCTCTCTCTCTCTCTCTCTCTCTCTCTCTCTCTCTCTCTCTCAATCTTTCTCTCTTTCTCTCCCTCTCTTCCTTCCCCTCCCTTTCTCCCATGGTCTCTTCTTTTCAGAGGTGAAAGGGTTCAGGGATTTGGTCTGTTGCTCGGTAACAGTCTTGCAGGGACATCATGCTCTTCTCACATTTTAACACACATCTTTGCCAGGCACTTCTGTTTCAGACCTGTGCATGTGTGAAAAAAGAGAGTAATTAATTAGATGAAGCATATTATTAAAAACACTGTCTAAAAGCTGACTGAAAGCTGTGGCTTCCTGTACCCTCAATATACAGTCACATAATCTAGTCTATTTACCGCTGACACACACACACACACACACACACACACACACACACACACACACACACACACACACACACACACACACACTATTTCAGCTAGCCTTAGATATCATTAGTCATGGCGGGTGTTGTTTAATGAGAAATTTTCTGTGTTTCTCTCATTGACACACACTTCTATGTGCTCGGATTCTAACATGTCTTAGACAACTGAAATGCAGCCTCATATTCCTATAACAAGGTCATTCTGATTCTTAATGTTTAAAGAAACTGAGTTAAGGATAGGGCAAAAAAAGAAGAGAGGCACTTTTGATTACTCTTTGTTTGAGACACTGTGCCTTTGTTTGTATCCAGACTAATATATTTTATCCAGAAAGTAAATCATTTTCATTTCCATTTTAATGGATGATCTAAAAAAGATCTGAAAGAGCAAAAGCTCTGTGCTTGTAGATATGGCTTATCGCAAATTACTCATAGATAACTGTAGAAGGTTGTGTTTTTAAGGAAAAGATAACATACACAAAAGTACTCAGTGTGTTAATTGTATTTGGATGTACAAATCTGTCTCCTAAACTTAGAAACTTGTATATATTCTAAAATGTGTACAAATATTGTATGCCTCAGAATTGTGTCCATTAAAAGGTAATGCAAATAATCAAAATTATAACATACAAATGTATGACCATACAGTATTTTTTTTAACAAATCCAAGTATAGAACAAAAACAACAGAAAAGAATACTTTGAAAGATTTTTTTTTTTTGTTCAGGGTTGAGACAAAAGGGCAAAATGTATTATGTATTAACTGAGAGAATCTAAAAGCTGTTCAATGCATGAAAGAGACTGAAATAATGAAAGAGACTAAAGGCAGCTTGAACCAATAACCCATAACCTTCAGCAACCAAAGCTTTAACCACTGAACTGTCCTGTATTAGTTGACAGTGTGGTATTTTGCGTAAAAAAAAAATAGACATTTGTGATTCATATAAGTACGTTGTCATCTTTTTGTAGATAAGGGCATGTAACTATTTGCACTAAATAAAAATAAAGTTGTATTTATTTAAGTTTCTGGATTTTCTTTCAAATTAAAATACTCTAAAAGAATACTTATATGTTTTGTGTGTGTTAGTCTTTCTGAATCTTTAGATGTTTGTTGGATTGAATCAACTCAATTTTGTTCAGTCTGCTGTTCCTTTATTTCATGTTGCCGTTAGATCTGCTGTTACTGATTTTATTTATTTATTTGTTTTGTTTTATACTCTCTTATATTTAAAGCACTTTTTGTTCCAACTTACTCTTGGAGAAGGTGATTCTTTTCACACGGTTGCAGATCTCCACTGTATGCTTCTCGTACCAGAAATGACTGTCTATGCAGTACCTACAGTGAAAGAGACTGAAATGTTCAGGTGTACAGTATAGGCTATATGGAGAAAAAGTTGGTGGACACCTGTCCATAAAATTCATAGGTGCTTTTTAAACATGCCAGTCCACATTTAGTGGACGAATTGTCGTTATAAAAAGTTCTATGTTGTATGTAAATGTGTATGTTAGGTGTATGCATGTTACCTCTGCAAACTAGTTTTTGTGCTGAAACCTCTGCAAAGGCACTGGGAGAAAAACTTGCACAGCTCAAACACACATGGCTGCAGCTTTATTGTGCTGATTGTAGGACTCGTTGCACTCAGGTCCTCGTCCAGAGTTTGTTTTAGGTCCTCTTTCTGGCTTCCTCTATAAATAAGCTCAGAACGCCATGGGCAACCTGTCAGAACAGCACAGAATCTTTTATAGTAACAGAATTGTCAACAATGTGCCTATAATTAATCTCTGTAATTAGCAAAGCCAAATGCTAACAGTTATGTGGAGTTTGTCTTCAAGCTTGCTCTTACAGACTTTGCTTACTTTGGTTCTAGACTTAGGGAAAGCCCCAACACTAACCAATCTTGCTAGAAATATCTGTCTTTGACTTCCTGCTCCAGGAAATAACCTCACATAGATAAAAGAGTATAACCTCAGATAGATAAAAGACTATAACCTCAAGTAGATAAAAGGGTATAACCTCACATTGATAAAAGCCAAAGGGTTTTCACACCCAATATTTATTTGATTTAGGTTTTTCTTCTGTTCGCTCATTTCAAATTTAGTTTACAAGTGCATAAAACAGCATTGTGCAGATGCTTTAGTCACGTGAAGATTTGACTGATGAGTCAAAATTGGACATATTTGGCTATAGCAGGAGGCAACCTCTTCATTAAAGGGCTGGAAAGTGGAACAATAATGAATGTCTGCAGGCAACTGTGCAGCATGGTGCAGGTTCCTTGCAAGTTTGGTGCCGCATTTCTGCTTAATGGTATCCTCAATGTTGAGAAATACAGGCAGCTACATTTTCATCATGGAATACCATCAGTGAGGCATCTGATTGACACCAAATTTATTCTGCAGCAGGACAATACTTCAGCATAGAGAAGAACAAGGAGTTCTGATGCTTTAAACCCTAAAGGCTTTATATCAATATTTAATCTTAAAATATCTTCTTCTTTTGTCTGCTCCCATTAGGGGTCACCACAGCAGATCATCCGTCTCCATATTACCCTGTCCTCTACATCTACTTCTTTCAAACAAACTACCTGCATGTCTTCCCTCACCACATCCATAAACTTCTCCTTAGCCTTCCTCTTTTCCTCCTTCCTAGGGGCTTTATACTCAGTATTCTTCTACCAACGACCCCATGTCCCTCCTCTGCACATGTCCAAACCATCTCAAGCGAGCCTCCCTCACCTTGTTTCCAAACATCCTACATGCGCTGTCCCTCTAATAAACTCATTTCCAATCCTGTCCATCCTCGTCATTTTCAGTTAAAATCTCAGCATTTAAAGCTCTACGACCTCGAGATCCATCTTCTGTCTTTTACTTAATGCCACTGCCTCTAAACCATACAACATAGCAGGTCTCACCACAGTCCTATAAACTTTCCCTTTTACTTTTGCAGATACACTTCTATCACAAATCACTCCTGCTATCACTCTTCTCCACCCACTCCACCCTGCCTGCACTCTTTTCTTCACTTCTCTAACACACTCTCCATAACTTTGCACTGTTGACCTGAGGTACTTAAACCCCTCTGCCTTGACCCACCTTTTCTTCCTGCAACCGCATATCTAATCTTAAAATATGCTGTCTTAAAATAAAGGAATTAAATTAAACATCATAGCTAGAGCTGCCTATTATGTAAGGACCACTGCATGTTTTGACTAAAATATACATGAAAAACCAATAGAGTGATGATGATTCCTGAATTACTCTGTAAGATCATTGAGCAAAGCCCTTAAAATATATTGATCTCTTCATTATACACCAAAACATTGTTAGTTACTGCATGTAAATAATCTTCTCTATAACTTGCTGAATTTAAGACATCCTTAAGCTGAAAAAGAATATTTGTCCTTCTAAAGAGACATTTCAGTGTTTTTTCAATTATAGCGTGGAAAAGCCATGAAGTGCTTGTGCCCCCTTCTGGGCTCTTACAAAAATAACATCAGGGGCTTCTCGCTTTTTATGTGTCTCTGTAATTCACATTCTGTTCTTAACATAGATACACACATATAAACAAACAACTGGCTTGTGAAAGCGAAAGAGAGAAATAGAAGGACTGGTGGGAGCACACGCGCGCGTGTGGGTGTGTGTGTGTGTCTGTGTGTGTGTGTGTGTGTGTGTGTGTGTGTGTGTGTGTGTGTGTGTGTGTGTGTGTGTGTGTGTGTGTGTGTGTTTATGTGCTTTTATACATTTCTATTTTATACACTTCTATTTAAACTTTTTGCTAGGTGTATCTGACAGCATTGCCATTGGTACCTTCACTACCACCATCCTGTCTCCACCCAGATCAGAGTAGCAGTATGGAAGCAATCATGTTGAGCCCACCTGAGCGCCACTGAGCTGTCACAGCTGTTGCTGTTGCTTGGAACAGCAGACCAAAGATTGGTTCCATACTTGAGGTCTTAAGAAGAGAAGCTAAAATGTTCTTCTTAAAGTTAATCTATCATTTTGTGTACCAGTAATTATAGGTTTGGTTTATTTGAAAATTATTCTTAGTCTTAAGAGCTCAGGATCCATGTGTAATACAGAATCTAGCTATACTACTAATTAGGTCAATATCCAACATACTGTATATACTATACATCCTTGCCAGGTGCAGTATTGGCCTATGCCAGATGTTTCACTCATTGTCTTTATTTGCACTGCAGTTTCTACAAGACTATAGGGTCTCCCATTAAAGGGAGAAAGGCCTCTTATTAGCAAAGACCAGCTACAAGATGAATTTGTTAAAATCCTTGAAATGGCCTGAGAGTCATAATTGTATTCCAAATATTGAGATATCTTCTGAAACAAGAAGAAACAAGATAGTGTGGTGAAAGGCTTGACAGATTTACGCAACAGCCTATAGCCATTGCATCATTACAAGCCATCACAAGACACACTACATCTGTATTGAATAATTAACTTGACAATAGATTAGAAAATTATCTAAATATGAAGTAAAGTTACCAAAGGCCTTTTTGAACTGCCTGTTGATGTTAATGAGGGCTGAGGTTGACTGTTTGCCATGCTTTGGTGACAATCAGTACATCTATGCATCTTCTAAATGGAAGAGAAATTGCTATTTTTGTACTTATAAACATTATATAAGTACAAAAATAGCAAAAATAGCTGGGATGAAAACTGGAGCTTCCCCTGGGCCCACAGGAGGATCTGGCATGCCAGCCTGCACAAGGGCCGCGAGCAACCCCTGATGGTTGATATATGAGACCTCCAAGGTGTTGTCCAAGCAGATCAACACATGATGGCCTCTGAGGTCCGGGAGGAAACGCTTCAAAACAAAAAGCACAGCCAAAGCACAATTGATTGATTGATATGCCATTGCAGATGTGAACTCTCCCATAGACCTTGCGTGGAGCGGCCACTCGTGACCCAAACTGAAGTGTATAGCTTAGCTCTACAGTGCGCAGGACCCATTGGGGCACATCTCTCTCTTTCTCTCTCTCTCTCTCTCTCTCTCTCTCTCTCTCTCTCTCTCTCTCTCTCTCTCTCTCTAGGTCAAGTTAAACATGCTCCTGAGGCTCCAGTGACCACTGTTCCTGTCCCTCTCCCCTTCGTGGATCTTCCCACTTCGTCCAGGCCTGCCTCTGGATAGTGTTCTCTTCGACTGGAGGCCACTCTGTGCAGCTTGGGACGGTTTCTCATCAACGCCTTGGTTGGTTCCATGAAATTCCGCAGTAAGAACGGGAGCTTTGAGGATGGATTTGGACTGTAGGTAATGTCAACAGTCTGCTACATTGACTCAGGACTACTTTTTGCTTCTGATCATCATCACTGTACCCCGCAACATCGTATATCTGCTATAAATGGACATTCGGTGCAACCCAGATGAGGATGAGTTCCCTTTTGAGTCTGGTTCCTCTCAAGGTTTCTTCCTTATGCCATCTCGGGGAGTTTTTCCTTTTCACAGTTGCCACCGGCTTGTTCATCAGGGACAAACTTACTTATAAAGAACATATTCACTTTTAATCACCACATTATCTGTGTAAAGCTGCTTTGAGACAATGTTCATTGTTAAAAGCGCTGTACAAATAAAAATGAATTTAATTTAATTTAATTGTTGGAGATGACAGTCCTCGGATCTGTCACCTCACAGGGCTTTGGGTGGGATCCCGCACAGTGGGAAAACTTGTCGCGACACTCTGTCTCTGCACTGGTTGGTGGGAAGTGCTGAGTTGAGGTCGGGGCTGTGCCTGCCGAGCAGCCCAATGAGAGCGGAATGGGAGGTACCGCTGGAACGGAGGTGCCGCCAATTGTCTCTTGGCTTTTTGAAAACTTTCGACTACTGAACTAACGGCGTCACCAAAAAGGCCTGAGGGCGAGAGTGGGGCGTCCAGCAGCACAGCCCTGTCCCTGTCAGGGATTTTGGACAGTTTGAGCCACAGATGTCTCTCTGTGGTTGATAGGGCAGCCATAGACCAGCCAATGGCCTTAGTGATTTATTTAGTGGCTCATAGGGCCAAGTCCGCCGTACGGTGGAGCTCTAGTATCTGGCTGCTCATGATGTCTCTCACATCCAGCTCACGCAGGATGACCTGCTAAGGCATAGTATGCAGGGGCTTGGTGGGTAGTGTTTGGAGCTTAAGAGAAGGCCACGTCCAGGACATGGACACCTCGGCTGTGACGCCAGGAGCAAAAAGCACCCGTCGAGCTTACTGGACGGAGGGGATTTATGCTCATTGGCCGGCCAAGCTATGTCCAGCTTCTGGACGGCACATGTCACAGCCAATCCCCACCCACCCGGCCCTTTTATACTACCTGGTCGTGATGTCACCTGCCTCCAATTTTTACTGATTACACACATTATTCAGAGTATGGACAAAGCAGTTGTGTTCCCAAAGCGTTCTGACGCAGCTTGCGCTTTTTGTTGTATAGTATTGCAAGGTGTACTACTGCTCCATTTTCTATAACACTAACGCACTGCTATAAACAGTTTTACAATAACCATTTTGATTTAAATACAAGATTGGTGAGCAACACCAAAAACCAACAAGTGAAAAAAAACATCTTTCATCATGAAGATTTGTCATTAACGTAATGATAATATCATTTATTCAGATATTTATATTACGGGTTGCAAAGAAATTTGATATACTTGCTATATAAGTACAGCTTTTTATATTATAACTTTCTGTATTGTTAACCTAATTGAGTAACTAACCCACATTAAATTTAATTGATCAGTGCACTCCAATGAAGGAACTGACTGACACTGACTTCACAGATTTTCACCCCATAGTACTGAAAGGTAATGCAATGCTCTGTAATCAATAATTAACACCATGTAAGACTGTACCAAGTGATCAATATTACACCTTTATGCTATTGTGTATGCACACTCTAGTGAATTTACCAATTTGTGTGTTTATAGAAAAAGGACACCATTTAAAGTTTTAAAATAGTAAATATTCTTGCCTGGTTTATAGATATAAGGGGATTTGGTGGTAGCTAGAGTGGTTCCTGTTGCAGCAGTCTTCACAGAAATTGATATTTCTGTTGCTGTTGAAACTGTTGAAGATGTGGCTGCTGTGGCAGCAGTGGGATGTACAGGTTGGATGGTGGTTGTGGCTGGTGGTCCGGGTGAAACTGCAGTGGTTCTGGATGGCAGTGTTTGAATTGATGTTGGAACATTGTCTGATGTTGGGATGAGAACTCTGACAGGCAGCGTTATCATGGGAACTGTCGTAAGTGTTATAGTACTAGTAGTATTTATGCCAGCTGTGATTGACACTGCTGAAGGCACAGCTGCCATGTGACCAATGGTTGGAACAGTTGAAGGGGCATAAGAAGTAGTTGCAGTGGTGGTGATCACAGATGGAGAAGTCACAGAAACAGCCGAGTGTACTGGGGAGGATGATGGGAAATCTGCTGATATTCCTGTAGAATTTAGAGAACACTAGCATTAGTCATTAAAAACCTTAGCGCTAGTCTTGTTTGTTGTCAATGGCCTAGCAGTGCCATGCTAAGATCTAGAAACCTAATCTGACATGCATTATACATTACATTTCAAAAACCCTACAGAGTCAAGCCTTTTATTTTTCCAGGAATATTCAAGCACATTTCATGATGGCCTTATTTCTGAGAGACATTCAGTCAGACAGACAAATATGTATGTTTTAAAACTGTCAAATTGATAAACATCGATCAGAGCTTTCACAGTTATGAAATACTTAGAAAGTCCAGAATAGGGGGCAGAAACCAGTATGGCATGAAAAGATCAACTGAAAATTATAATTTCTTTTTAAAATAATTGTTTTTTGAAACACATTATCTCCGTTCTAGCATTTATTTCTGCAAAATATGTGAAAAACACTTTGCTAATTGCACACCAAAATGAAGCAATAGTTCTCTATGATTTTATTTATAATAAACTGTAAGGACAGTTAGTACAAAATGATTGTATGTGTACCCTAAGCTGCAGCCATTAGGAAGGCACAAGCCAGTGCACTCTTAGTGCCAATCCCAAGCCCGGATAAATGGGGAGGGTTGCGATAGAAAGGGCAAAAATCGAATATGCGTATCACAAATAAGAATTTCATACCAGATCGGTCGAGGCCTGGGTTAACACCGACCGCCACAGGTATTGTTAGCTGACAGGGTACCAGTGGAAATTGGGCTACTGTTGGCTGAAGGAGGAGAAGGAGAGGAGAAAGATGTCTCTACAGAGACGGCAGGGAAAGAAGAAGTGGAGGAGAGTGGAGGTTGGTAAAGGGAGAGAGATAGCAGATATGATGGAGAGGAAAAAGGTAGATATGTTGTGTGTTCAGGCGACCAAGTGGAAAGGGAGTAAGGCCAGGAACATTGGAGGTGGGTTTAAACTGTTCTATTATGGTGTGGATGGAAAAAGAAATGGTGTAGGGGTGATTCTGAAGGAAGAGTACAGTAAAAGTGTAGTGGAGGTGAAGAGAGTTTCTGATGAACGTGAAGCTGGAAGTTGAAGTGATTATGATAAATGTCATCAGTGCCTATGCTTCACAAGTCGGCTTTGAGATGGAGGAAAAGGAAAGATTCTGGAGTGAATTAGATGAAGTGGTAGATGGTGTACCTAGGAAAGAATGATTGGTGATTGGGGCAGACTTTAATGGGCATGTAGGTGAAGGGAACGGAGGTGATGAGGAGGTTATGGGTAAATATGGCCTTAAGGAGAGGAATGTGGAAAGACAGATGGTGGTGGATTTTGCTAAAAGGATGGAAATGGCAGTGGTGAATACGTATTTTAAGAAGATGGATGATCATAGGGTGACTTATATGAGTGGTGGAAGGTGCACACTGGTGAACTGTTCTATGCAGGAGATGCAACCTGAAGGAGATTGGAGACTGTAAGGTGTTGGCAGGGTAACTACTGCAGAAGTGATGAGGACGGCAGCTAGAAAAGTACTTGGTGTTACATCTAGAAATAGAAAGGAAGACAAAGAGATGTGGTGGTGGAATGAGGAAGTGCAGGAGAGCATAAGGAGAAAGAGGTTGGCAAAACAGAAATGGGATCGACAGAGTGATGAGAAAAGTAAGCAGGAGTACAAGGAGAGGTGGCAGCAGGTAAAGAGGGATGGGGCGAAAGCCAAGGAAAAGGCATATGAGGAGCTGTATGAGAGATATAAAGGATGGAGATGGAAATGTGTTGACTAGTGAGGAGAGTGTGTTGAGAAGGTGGAGGGAGAATTTTGAGCAGCTGATGAATGAAGAAAATCAGAGGGAGAGAAGGTTGCATGATGTGGAGTTAGTGAAGCAGTATGTGGATAAGATTAGTAAGGAGGAAGTGAGAGCAGCGATTAAGAGGATGGAAGTGGAAAGTTGGTTGAACCAGATGACATACCTGTAGAAGCTTGGAGATGTTTAGGAGAGATGGCAGTGGAGTTTTTAACCAGATTGTTTAACAAAATTCTGGAAGGTGAGAGGATGCCTGAGGAATGGAAAAGGAGTTTGCTGGTACCGATCTTAAGCATAAGGGAGATTTGCAGACCTGCAGTAACTACAGGGAAATCAAGTTGATCAGTCACACCATGAAGTTATGGAAAAGAGTAGTGGAAGCCAGGCTGAGAGAAGAGGTGACCATCTGGGAGCAACAGTATGGTTTCATGCCGAGGAAGAGCACCACGGATGCCTTATTTGCTTTGAGAATGTTGATGAAGCAGTATATAGAAGGTCAGAAGGAATTGCATTGTGTATTTGTGGATTTAGAGAAAGCGTACAAAAGTTGCCAAGAGAGGAGTTGTGGTATTGTATGAGGAAGTCAGGTGTGTCAGAGAAATATGTGAGGGTGGTGCAGGACATGTATGAGGACAGTGTGACAGCAGTGAAGTGTGCAGTAGGAAAGACAGACTGGTTCAGGGGGAAGGTTGGACTGCATCAAGGATCGGCCCTGAGCCCTTTCCTGTTTGCAGTGGTGATGGACAGGTTGACGGATGAGGTCATACAGGAGTCTCCCTGGACTATGATGTTTGCAGATGATATTGTGATTTGTGGTGAGAGTAGTGAGCAGGTTGAGAAGAGCCTGGAGAGGTGGAGATATGCACTGGAGAGAAGGGGAATTAAAGTCAGTAGGAGTAAGACAGAGTACATGTGCGTAAATGAGAGGGAGGGCAGTGGAGTGGTGAGGTTACAGGGAGAAGAGGTGGAGAAGGTGGAGGAGTTCAGGTACCTGGGGTCAACAGTGCAAAGTAATGGAGAGTGTGTTAGAGAAGTGAAGAAAAGAGTGCAGGCAGGGTGGAGTGGGTGGAGAAGAGTGACAGGGGTGATTTGTGATAGTAGAGTATCTGCAAGAATGAAAGGGAAAGTTTATAGGACTGTGGTGAGACCTGCGATGTTGTATAGATTAGAGACAGTGGCATTGAGTAAAAGACAGGAGGCGGAGCTGGAGGTAGCAGAACTGAAGTTGTTAAGGTTTTTGTTGGGAGTGACGAGGATGGACAGGATTAGAAATGAGTTTATTAGAGGGACAGCCCATGTAGGATGTTTTGGTGACAAGGTGAGGGAGGCGAAATTAAGATGGTTTGGACATGTGCAGAGGAGGGACATGAGTTATATTGGTAGAAGAATGCTGAGGATGGAGCCACCAGGTAGGAGGAAAAGAGGAAGGCCAAGGAGGAGGTTCATGGACGTGGTGAGGGAAGACATGCAGGTAGTTGGTGTGAAAGAGGCAGATGTGGAGGACAGGGTGGTATGGAGACCGATGATCCGCTGTGGCGACCCCTAATGGGAGCAGCCGAAAGAAGAAGAAGAAGAAAAAGTACCCTAAGCTGCAAATTTTTTAGGTTTTATTTTTACCTAAACTCATTAGCTAATTTAAAAGATAACCTATCAATGTATTTTGAATTTAGATAGTTACTAATTAATGACCATTTGTTGCTAGTTTGTCAGGCACCTCTGCCCTGTTCATTAGTGGAAAGGACCATAAATAATACCACTTTACATTAATTCGGAATTGGGTGGAGCATTCTAGAAACATTTGTAACACTTACATGGTAGTGTATCTGTGTGTTTTTGTCTTTTTGTGTTTGTGTTTATGCACATGTGCACCGCTGTACCTGTGTGTGTGTGCTCTATAATGGTCTGGTTGAACAGTGGAGGAACAGAATCCCACAGCTCAGGCTGATCTCTGTCTAAACACACATCCAGAGAAAGAGATAGAGAAAGAGAGAGAGAGAGAGAGAGAGAGAGAGAGAGAGAGAGAGAGAGAGAGAGAGAGAGAGAGAGAGAGAGAGAAAGAGAGAGAGAGAGAGAGAAAGAGAGAGGGAGGACAATACTAAAATGTCATACACTGAACTATACACTGATCTGTAGACGTCTGCACAGAACTGTGGTTTGAATGTGGGGGTATTTGTGTGGATGCTATAGCTGACCTGTTTTTCCAGCCATTACACAAATGTAGATACAGTCTGAGCTCTTCATCTGGCTAACTGAATCAACAACAGGAGGTAGTCAATGTACAGTAAATGAAAAAAGTCACAAGGAGCAAAGTGCTGGGTCCAAGCACATATCACCTCACAGTAACTATCAAAAGTTTCAAGATAAAAATCAAGCTCAGTGAAAATATTACAATATAATACATGTGAAATGTCTGCTTAAAATGAATCCATTTGGCATAATGGTGCTATAACATAACGTGTTATACCACAATTATTATTATTTTTTTTTTGCTATAACACGTTATGTTATAGCACCATTATGCCAAGTGGGTTTGAAATTCCTGCAGTATAGTTGTAAAAGGGAATACAATGTCTACATTTCATGACTATATGAATTTTAAAAACTAATTTATATTGAATATTGAACATTTAAATATATAATAGAATATAATAGAATGTGATTACTATTCAAAGTAAAAATGTTTAACCACAACAAAACAAACATACATTCATATTTTGTCAGTATGTGTGTGTGTGTGTGTGTGTGTGTGTGTGTGTGTGTGTGTGTGTGTGTGTGTGTGTGTGTGTCTCACTTGAAAGAATAGAACTAGATTTGAACAGCTCTTGCAGGTAGCTAGTTGAGTTCCCCATCACATCCAGTAGTATGGCTGTGAAATCTAATCACAACCACCCATATCCACATCCACATCCACGCACACGCACACACACACACACACACACACACACACACACACACACACACACACACACACACACACTTAAAAGCAACCCATATCATATCTAGCAAATTGTGTAATAGATCTTAATTTAATATAGTATGTTTTAGAACAATATTAACCTGTGAGGTCATTGGTTTTGTTTGTCACACAGTAGCAGTATCTCAGGGGAAACATACTGGTCTCAATGTCCTGAAAACTAGAGACTACACACCCATACGCGCGCGCACACACACACACACACACACACACACACACACACACACACACACACACACACACACACACACACACACACACTCGAACATGTCATGCAATATCCAGAGAAAATCCTGTTGCCATTTCACCTCAGAATGAATACAAGCAGTTAGAGATGATTGCACTTACTGTTGTAGACCAGCAGGGTGATTTTGTGCAGTGCAAGAGAGCTGTGTGATGTCACACTCAGAACAGAGAACAAATGCTCAGAACCTGCAACAAACACACACCCACAAACATACCCACACACACCCACATACGTGTGTGTGTATATATATATATATATATACACACACACACACACACATCAGTGCTAACACCGCTAAAGTTCTTGTGGCTAAAGGTCATGATAAAAATTTCTCCACATCCGTGCTTCCAAATCTAGTGGAAGAGAATTCTAGTTTGAGAGTAGGGTGTCCACAAATCTTTGGCCATATAGAGAAATGTATTTGTGCATATGTGTGTTTGTGTGTGTGTGTGTGGGGGGGTTATTACTTGCATGTGAAGCATTTAGGAGTGTGTTTATTAATGAAGTAAGGTCAATGGATCCAGGGTCGATGTGTTCTGCAGGAATCTCTGTGAGAAACAATACAATACAACATTGATGGATGCAATGCAGATATTAATGATTATAATGATAGTGTTTTACTGTGTATATACTAAGAAATTTATTTTTAATGATACTGAATTATGCATTTCATAAATGACTTCAACGACTTTAAATTATACATATTTAAATGAGGCATCTGTAATTTCGTTCTATAATCACATACCTGTTGAAGCTAGAATTTCTCTATCCCACTGACTGTGCTTTGGTACTGGCAAAAATATTGCAATTAAAGATTAGCTTTACTTTTACTCAATTTAAGCAAGTGAATCATTGTATATTTCTTCCCTCTTGATTGTTTTTAGTTCTGCATGTTAAAGCTCATAGTAGCAGGGTAACACCACAGTATTACAATTGCATACACTGCTGATAATGTGTGAGTGTAATGATAATGCATTGTATTAGTGATCTAATTGACAACAACTATTATAAATTTAATCAAGTACTAAGTTATTAAAATACTATTATATAAGTAACTTGCATTCAGTTACTTACCTGAAGAGCAAATAGGCAGCAGAGTTACTATGGCAACACCGATTCTCATGGTGACCCAATGGTTTAGTTTAAATATATTCATCACTGCAAAACATTAACCACACTGATAAAAAAAAAACTACTTAAAGTGCTCTTTGATTCCTTACTCTGGGAGGTTGTTGTGCAGAACTCTGGAGACATTTTCCAGTTTTAGAAAAGCCTCCCAGTAAAAGCCTCTATTGAACAAGAAACTTTGACTATATAAAAAAAAAAAAAAATCAGATTTTTTGCCATGAGTGCAAAACACAGATTCTACTACATGTTATTGAGAAATACTGTTTCTGCTAACTAAAATGCAACCTACTCATTGTTACAGTCTAGGGATATTGACTGAAATGCATTTCATTTAAACCTCTTACATAATTAAAAGTAAACTAATTAAAAATAAGCACAACCTGAATATGTCAAAGTCAAACTATTATGTCTACTATATTTACAAACAAATATTCTGCTGATGACCTCGAGTCTGTTTTCACAGATAGGGATACTTGATAAAAAGGCCATGCTGGTTAATCTGTATTGTTTATTACAGAGATGCTAATAAATCATGTACAAATATCCCATCTGTAATTGATCAAACAAAAGTAACATGAGACATGGAGAGAGATTTATAATGAACCTAATTATTTTACATTATATACAATTAAAATAATATATTATTATAAAATTACAAAAGATTATCTGTTTACTTATATGATCAATTAAACAATTTGATTATCATTAAATGATAACTTTATCTCTTATTAGTGTAAAAGGTTGTGCTGAGGATTCAAGGATTGATTATCAATTCCTATACATTCAACTATTATTTATTAACAGTGCCCCCTGCAATGATCAATAAAGTCATTATTTGCAACATTTCTTTATTCTGCATAGTCAAATGCATGTTTTTCAGTTTTTAATCAGTTATCATTTGTAATTTGCAATCTTGAGAAAATAATACACAAAAATATTGAATTTCAATATTATTTGAAATAATGTGAATAATTTCTTTCCAGTTCCTTTTTTGTTGTCAGTGTGAGCATTTCTTTAGTATTTAAAAAACTGAAAAAAAATGTATTATAAATATTACAGTGTAGGTAAGTAAGCAATGTATGATAATAAAATATAGTCTCAGGTTTTGCTTTTCATGTACATTTTTCTGATTGCAAACAAACTGTCCTGTGTTGACTATCTAAGTGAAATTTGGCTAAACTTTGGTGGATAATATTTAATTTAGCATTCATTCATTCATTATTTATTTATTTATTTATTTTGACCTACAAATAAAAAAATAGAACAACACACTATATACATGGCAGTTAATGAAGTTAAAACAAAAAGATTATCACTTAAAATGATTAAGGTGAGGTGGATGTCTGTTTAGCAGAATAAAAGGACTAGAGTAACTCACCTACAGGAAAAAGATGCAGAGATTCAGAAAAACAGTCACTACTTTGCACACTTGTCGCTAGCTTGTATCTCTTTCTCTCTCTGTTTTCTCTCTCTCTCTCTCTCTCTCTCTCTCTCTCTCTCTCTCTCTCTCGCTCTCGCTCTCGCTCTCTTTCTCTCTCTCTCTCTCTCACACACACACACACACACACACACACACACACACACACACACACACACACACACACACACACACACACACACAATTACAGTCTCCAGAGAGTGTAACAAGCCATAATAACCCTCTAGTGTGTCAACTGATATCAACTGGCACAGAGAGTAAACCAGCTCTACACTGCACACATCTGCCAATAGTCATAGATTTGTAATTTACACACTCATACATTTACAACACACTGAGCATTGTGTCTATTGATCAATTGTCATGTTTCTCAAAAAAAATAAAAAATGAAAACAGTTATCTATACCTGTATGTTCTGTGGTAAAGGTTACATCTTAACCTTTAAACATATTTGTGAGAATCACACACACACACACACACACACACACACACACACACACACACACACACACACACACACACACACACCTACATGCACTCATGCATTTAGAAATCTGATTTCAATGAAACATGAGCTGCACAAGCACATATATCTTCTTGCTCTCATTTTAACCTATCTATCTGTAACCAAGCTGCCTGTGTTAATGTTAGCCAGGACCTGAAGGGCCTGGGAAAGCTCATTACCATGGAAATCAGAGAAACTGACCATTCTCATGGCCACCCCGGTCTACATCTTTCGTACAATGCCATTTTTCATGTTTAAAAGTATCTGCTTATTTTACAGGTATTTGTTACACTGTGAAATAAATCAGATTATAAATCAAACATAAAGATTTTCTTTTTTTTGCAATAAAACAAGTGAACTAAACAGAAACAAGTGCTAGAACTCAGAGCTACATGGAGGGAAAAAGAAATCAGTCAAAATACAAAAACTAGTCTTGTCAGTGCAAAAACAACCTCCACTCTTCTGGGAAGATGTTCATGTTTTGTTTATTCAGTCACAAGGGTGTTAGTAAATTCAGGTACTGATGCAGGGTGAGGAGGCCTGGAGTGCAATGAGCATTTATTCATACCACAGATGTTCGATAGGGTTGAGGTCAGTCTTTATAGCAGAACTTCTACTTCAACCCATGTAAACCATATCTTTTTGAGCACAGGAGCATTGTCATGTTGGTTTAGGTCTCCTAGTTTAGGTAAAGGACAAAAATGTATACCATTGCACCAGAGGTGGGAAGTAACGAAGTACAAATATTTGTTACTGTACTTTAGTAGATTTTTCTGGTATCAGTACTTTACGTCACTATTTATTTTTTGACAACGTTTTACTTTCACTCATTACAGTTTTACACAAATATCTGTACTTTCTACGTCTTACATTTTCAAAACAGGCTAGTTACCTTAGTTTTGATCTATTTGATAAAATGTCACAATTTTTTCTTCTCACTGTGCGCTGTTTTCAGCCCATCAACTTATTTCTTGTCATTGCATGGCTTTTCAAACCTGCCACTGGTGTATCATTTCCTGGCTATCACACACACCACAGTTTATGAAGTTTATGAAGCAAACAATGAGCAGGCAGAAGGCAACAAGAAGCCAGAGTTCTCACAAGGTCAAGGAAATATGATCATATAACCCCAATCTTATCGTCCCTACACTGGCTTCCTGTTAAGTTTCGAATCGACTACAAACTACTGCTTCTTACTCATAAAACACTAAATGGTTTAGCTCCAATGTATCTATCCAGTCTTTCAACACGCTACAATCTGTCACGCTCCCTGAGATCTCAAGACTCTGGACTTCTAGTAGTTCCTAGAATTGCAAAGTCCACTAAAGGTGGTAGATCATTCTAACATTTAGCTCCTAAACTTTGGAATAGTCTTCCTGACAGTGTTCAGGGCTCAGACACACTCTCCCAGTTTAAGTGCAGATTAAAAACATCTTTTTTTAGCAAAGCCCACATTTCTCTCCACTGCTTCTCTTTCGCTCCCCATCCCAAGGTATCCTGAGGGTTGGCCAGCTCCAGTCATGTCCCACCTCATAAAGATTATGGACATTTAAAGAAGTAGATGCCGAACTTGCAAACATCCTGTACCAACTAGAGACGTACCAGTGCCAATTGGATCCCACTTCATGTGTGGAGTTTTGACATTGGACCTCCTGGAGGGTTTAAAGGCTCTGGCATGGAGAAGCTGGTGTTGGATCTGTGATGATCACAAATGTTGAGCTATTCTTTGAGTTGCTCAGTAGCTCCTAGTTTTATAACCATAATGACTGTATAAGACTGTAGAAAGAACATTACTTATAATCACACACTCCAGTAATCATGTTAGTTCTCTCTCTCCAGTGTTCTGTATTGTTGAAAGATTTATGATCACACTCTTGATGTCACCCAAATGAGGATGGTTTCCCCTTTTGAGTCTGGTTCCCCTCAAGGTTTCTTTCTCATAACATCTAAGGGAGTTTTTCCTTGCCACAGTCTTGCTCATCAGAATGCACACCATTCACTTTGACTGTTGATTTCTGTAAAGCTGCTTTGAGACAATGTCTGTTGTGAAAAGCGCTATAGAAATAAACTTGACTTGATTTGACGACTTAAATACAAATAAATATTAGAACATAGAGACTATACATTGTTTAGAGTGAGAAAGTTATTTGAAACAGTTAACATAATTAGTTGCAAAAATATTTTTTTACATTTGGTGACATTTACTTTTCCAGCCTTTAATTGCCCCTATAAATGCTTTTAGATGTGTTCAGCCATCAACTCCAAAATTACTTTATTTTTTTCCTTAATATCGTACAATTCCTCAGTTTAAACTAGGGTTGTAAAGTGTAAATTTCTGGAAACTTCATGGAAAATTTCCATAGAACCTTCATCTGGGGAAATTTGGAAAAATATTTCATGTTGGGAATTTACCAAAAATGAATGGGGATTTACAGGAATTAATGGGAATCTATGCGACTTATTAGAAATGTGGGTAAATGTATATTAACTGTATTATATAAAAGCATAAACATAAACTTTTTTTGTTATAAGATGATGCATAACAATGAATACAGATTAATATATATATATATATATATATATATATATATATATATATATATATATATATATATATTTAACAATCTTAATGTTTTGTTTTGTATATTCAATCAAATTATTGTAGGCTTGATGAGCATAAGAGAGTTCTTTCAAAAACATTAAAAAGAGAAATGTGTTCTAACTTTTGAACAGTACTGTACTTTTGTATGATAGGTAGAAGAAATAGAATCATGGCTTGAGCTAGCTAGCCTCATAAATTGTCAATGAATTAGCACTAGCTTGCATTAACAATATCTGATTTACTGACTGGCTAGCTACTGTATAAATACATTTAGTTATTTGCTAGTTAAACTTTAATACCGTAGATAAAATATATTTACTCAAGTAAAATTAAATACCCCCCAAGTGAAGGGAATGGGGATGTTTTTATTTTTTTTTCAACCAAAGGTCTGCTCAGTCAGTAATTGTTTATTCAATTGTAGAATTTTGTTGCACAATAGCTTACACACAGCACAAGGAAGTTTTAAACATAAATGTGTGTGATATTTATGGAATTTACGTAAATACTTACCAAGATGGAGGAATGCACATTGCATGTAGGGGGCATGGTTTCAACAACCCTGCAGTAAGTGTGCTGTATGCATGTGATTGATGAATGTGCAGGATAAAAATTTAACTGAAATGACATGAAATCATGCTATTTTAACCAATATTATCCTGCAAATCTTTTTTTAAACTTCATTTAATTTCCTTGTTATAGGCTAGCCTGCAATTATGTAAATTCACAATTCATTCCCATTCATTTCCATTAATTCCTATATATGCCTGTTCATTCCTATAGTTTCCTGCTAATTCCCGTGGACAGTCTTGAAAATTCCTGGAATCTAGCAACCCTTAATTAAACAATTAATATGTTTTATTTATTCTATTGTGAATAAAGTATGAGTTTATGAGATTTGCAAATCATTGCATGCATCATTAATTATATTATATTATATTATATTATATTATATTATATTATATTATATTATATCAATTATATTTGCAAAAATGTTCTGCTATTATGTATACCAAACAACTACAAACACAACACGGTAAACCATTTTTGTTCTGATTCTGATGAAGGTTTTGGATCAATGTCTGCTGGTACAGTCAACCATGGCCCATTTTAAGCTTTCTTGCAGAGGTAGTCAGGTGTTCATTTATTATCTATTAATATTTGGTAGTCAATAATGCTATGTGTCCTAATAATTAGGTCCTCTATAATTGCTTACATTTTCCTGGTTAATATTCCAAATTAAAGGTGGACAAACAAATCAGACTTTTTTAATTACTTTTTTATATACATTTGCATATATATACATGCAATTGTATATATTTTATTGAAAGAAAAGAGTTAAATGTGTTCATGATTATCAAATTTCATTTATATATGTTCAATGTTATGGGTTGCCCATTTGCAGGAGTCACAGATTTCTTTGTGTAATAGAGATTTCAATTAACATTTTCCCTGAAAATCTTCCCTTTCAATGAAAAGTCTTCCAATAATCCCACTACTCTCATTATCTCCTCTATTTCATAAAGACTCTTTTAAACAAATTTAAATTTGAATCAATGAAAACCTTCAAGGGACATTAATCGGGGTATATAGTATATAGTCATCTGAAAAAGAAAGTACACACTCTTTGAATTCTATGGCGTTACATTTCAGGATATAATAAAAATTATTTGGTCCTTATCATGTCTTAAAATTAAATAAATACCACCTCAGATGAATTATAACACATTGAGTATTATGTTGTCATTATTTATTTTACAAAAATGAAAAAACAAAATGGAAAGCCATCGAATTAAAAAAAGGATATACCTTTACTTTCACACGGATGTTTATCTGTATCCTATCAGTATACATCTCACAATTCCTTTTTATTTCCTTATTCCCAGGATTTTTTGACAATAACTGCACTATAACTGCATATTAAAATATAACTGCATTATTATGGAAAGAAAAATACTAACAAAGTCTTAATTGGATATATTTTTATTAATAACTGGTGCAATGTAACATAAAAAATTAAGACATCTGCACATTGTTTCTCTAAGTCAAACTATTAAACTGATATAAATAAAGTTTATTAAGTAAAAACCTAGAATGAATAGGTCAGAAGGCCACTAGTGTGAACTCATCTAATCTGCAAATTAAAGTAAAGAAAATAAAAAAGATTAAATGTGATATATGTATATTTGTAGAACAATTAGATAACTGGCTGGTTTATTCACAAACAAAATATGTGGCTATAAGAAACCTGTACTCCAAATGGCAAGGCACAAATAATGAATAGCAGTCATTAGTCAGTGATGGCAGGCTGTTTGTGAGTTTACAGTACATAAATGTGGTCAGTGTGTGAGTTATCAAAATCCATTCAAGCACACATACACAAACAGGCAAGAAATAATGAAAGAAAAACAGAAATAGCCTAAATTGAAAGAAATTATGTTAATTATTCAGAAATTATCATTTCTCTTCTGTATTTAAAAATAAAGCTTATAACTCAAAGAAATCATCCCTGTAAAGCTTTAATATACTGAAAATGCTTTACCAACAACATATCAGCATATTTTTACATCATAAATATCAATAACTGTATTGATTCGGATTTTGAATTTGTATTATTTGTATTATGTAATCCTGCTAATAGCTGGAGCAGAAGTTCTGAAGCTCTTTCTGTGGATTTTAGTGCATCTTGAGTATTGGGCTACTTTACTGCATTATATCATGTTCCCTGCTTTATCTATTCAGCAAGCCAATGTCCAAGTTGGTCCTGGCTTTTTGAATTCAGACTTTTGGTCCTGTTAAAGATATCCGCACGTGTACCCTAGGACCTGAATGCCTGAAATTTATATTTTGGTCACACAATCATCATGATTAGCTCACAATGATGATAGAGTTTTAAAAAGGGAATGCATAAGTAAACAGTATGTATGTTTATTATATATCTGCAACAAGGGTTACCCATTTTTTGATGAAGAAAATTGTTTAGCTAGTTGGAGTTTGTTGTAATTTGCAAAAAAACCCACCCTGATTTAGATTAGTTAGTTGGAAAATAATAATAAAAAAATTATAATAGTAAACCATGTGATTATCCAAAATATTTAGATGGAAACTTTTTAAGCAATCACATGGAGATACAAGAAGTTGTTTATTCTTATTTGCATCCCATTATAGTCTATAAGACATGCTAAGTTTCTAATATTGAGCTATTACATAGTGCTATCTTATTTTAGTTGAAAAGCTGAGAATATACATAAAAATGTTTTACAAATCCTACAGTCCTACAAATCATTTATAGGAAGACTTCTCTATGTTCTGAAATATCGATAGGAGCCATTTAAGGTGGTCAGTCAGCCCCTGATTGGCATTGTGCCACTTGGCGGTGTACCTTCATATAAATATATAATCCAAAGATAAAGAAGTGGCTAAAAGTGACCACATATAGCGTGAACAACCTGAAATAACTTGTGCAGATGATGTAAGCTAACGGTGGATCCCAGAACTGACATTCTTTGAGCTGGCAGTTGTGAAAGCTGTGAAAGTCAATCATCCACGGTACAGTTTCCAAACTGAAAAGCTGGACTAAAATCCTGTGGACAAAGCAACATTGAGGTGACTCGGTCTAGTCACGTCAATCCACAATATGTGTACTCTGAGACGTCCAAGGAAGTGCACTTGGTAATGATCAAGATGTGCCATGGAAACAGACATTTACATAAACAGCCAATTAGGTTACAACAAATAGTCAGCATTTGAAAACAAACAAAGTAAGTGCAAAGCAATAGGAAAACATAATGACCATTAACTGCTTGAAAGATGAGTTTCATGCAGTTCATGCATATGAAGAAAACCAGATGGTTGTAAATATAAAAATAAGTGTACAAAAATGGCATAGCATTTAAGTTTTCTTTCTTTCATTCATTAATTTACTTTTGTACAGGATTTTCCATTAAAAGTAACCCCTTTTTAGTCTGCACTTGTGCAAAGTCTACCACTAAAGACAAAAAATATCAAACGCATGCATTCCATGCAGTGCTCCTAGCTTTGCAGCGGTAAAGCATGTTGATATATTTATATATATTCCATTAATAACAATATCGTTTTTGTGAGTATGTGTGTTTATTTGTGTGCTGTACAGAGTCTGTGGTTTAAAAAACAGTTTATTTTCTGTTACCTTTGCATTTGTATAAGTGATTGAGTGTGTGTGAGTGTGTGTGTGTGTGTGTGTGTGAGAGAGAGAGAGAGAGAGAGAGAGAGAGAGAGAGAGAGAGAGAGAGAGAGAGAGAGAGAGAGAGAGATCGATCAGGGCGGGGTTATCCATGCTTCCTCTGTAGAAAACACATCTCCAGTAGAGGACAGTGGAGCCTGTCCACTTGGGGTGAAAGGTTCAGTGTCTGTATCTGTCTCACCCTCTGCTAAATATTGGCATTCATCACCCCAGCTCAACCTTGCCATGATCCCTGACCCATTTGTGATCTCCTCTCTCTCAGCAGAGATGCTGAAGCCGCTGGGTGATCGCTCGAGCTCCTCATGTGTAACAGACAGCAATGACAGTGGTGTGCCTGCCCTCTGGTCCATGTACAGTTGTTCAGATACTTCAAAGTGGGAGTTAGGGGAGTGGCTTGGCAGGGGACTGATGGGTAGGACAGTGGGACGGGGTAAGTTTGTGTGTGAGAGTGTCTGAGAGTGTATGTAATATTGGCTGTAGGGTACAGGAGGGGCATAAGTGCAATATACTCGGTCTCCACTGATACTGACAGTGACATCACTGCCCTTCATGGTAATTGGTGCAGGGGCTGAGAGGTCATACTGCATGTGCATGTCCACCAGGAAGTCAAGTTTTTTCTCCATGTCTGTTACCTGCAACAATGGCAACACACTGTAATTATTTTCTTAGAAAAACAGCCTTAGCACTATAATGAAAAACAACGGCATCTTATTTCATATAATAAAATGTGGATGGTTGTGTATCAGCTTGTGAATTAAGGGCAGCACCAAGAAATGTGAACAGAAGAACAGAACAGTATGTGTGTGCAGAAATGCAAAGATAAATACATTCACTTTAAAACAAAAGAAAATAGTGAAGGAAAGACTTCTCCTATGTTGTCCCAAGCTTGCCTCCTCAAACCAGTAAGTATTCAAATTTTCCTACTTTGCGAATACTCAAGGGAAGAAATACCATACATTGTTAGATCCAAGCTGTAACCAAACCTTAATTCACCATCGTGAGGCAGTGAGGAAACCGAGAGCATCTCTTTGTGTTGGCCCTGGTGGATTACACAGTTTGGTACCCCGAAGTCATCCTAGATTGAATAGAAGGTGGTTTGGTCTAGTTCTATGTGGAAAAGTCAGTGCAGTGTCTAATTGTGACACATATCTAATGCCCTGCTTTGACACTGCTCAAGTGGTTAAGGTGTTGCTCATGTCTTTCAAAACTAAATTTGACAAATGTACAAATGACCTTTTCCACTCCATTTGTTTTCCATTTTGTCGAAGTTGTCCAGACCCATTTCCAGTAAAACCAATTATTATGTTATAGAAACAGAGCCATAAAATTCAGTAAAATGTCATCAGTACAAAGAGGAGTTATGAAAAAGAAGGTACCTGTCTCTCCACCCGCACAAATTTACCCATCAAACTTTGGTCCTCAGTATCTGGCAGGCCTGTTTTAGCCAGATAAGCCTCATGTCTGAGTAGAAAAAGAGAAAGAGAGAGAGATACACAACTTTTAAAAGTGCTGCTAATAATTCTACTACTACTATTAATTATAATAATAATAATAATACTAATAATAATCATAAAAATAAAAAAATGCTGTTTCTTAGTCATCATGATTGAATCATTTGTATTTGATACTTAATAGTCAGTCATGCCCCTTAATCTGAACAATTGTAGTATATATATATATATATATATATATATATATATATATATATATATATATATATATTATATATATATATATATATATATATATATACACACACACTGAATTGTGAAACTCTAACTTTTGTTATCTACACTTCTTCTTTGTTTGATTTCTCATTAATATGACATTGAACATCACTGAAAAAATGGTGGCTGATAAATGTATCCCTTTAAATTCTAGAACTAGTAGCAAAACCTGACCATCTGTTGTCTAAGATCAAAGTTTTCTCATACTGAATGCAATTTGTTGCAACAGCTTTTGCAATGGCTGTCTGTGACAACGGCGTGGCACAATACAATTAACTTCACCTTGAATACCATGCATAGAATATCAACTAGGAAATTAGCATCATAACCACTAAACAGATCACAAATAATTCAATATAAACATATTGCAGGTTTTTAAGGGTGAACTATACTTTATTAGATCTATTTTCCTGCAGGCACAACTGTAATGTTGACACTGGGTTATTTTATGTCAGGAGTCAAGAAGGCTGCTCTGGCATGGGTGGAGCGAAACAACAGGGTGATTAGGGAGATGCCACATTGCAAAATCTGCCAGTTGTTTTCTCAAATTTATGCTGAACATTATCTTTGGTTACCCAATTTGTTTTTTTGTTTTTTTATTCGAATTAAAGCTTTTATGCTAATTTAAATTAAGACCATATTTTACCAAAATATTTAATCAGCAATTGCATGCTTTAATGAGACTCACTTTTTAAGCATTGCATTCTACATTTAATCCCAATAGCTATTTGCTATAATTTTATACTCTACTTGATTTTGGAGTGTGCTTGTGGATATTTGTGTTCATCAGCCACAAGGGTGTTAGTCAAGTCAGGTACTGATGTAGGGTGAAGAGGTCTGGAGTTCATTCAGTGTTCCAAATTATCCCAAAGGTGTACAGTATGGTTGAAATTAGAGCTCTATAGTAGGCTATTAAAAAATTCCTCTCCAGACCATGTAAAGCATATCCTCATGGAGCTCACTTTGTGCACAGCGGCACTGCCATGCAAGTGAACTTAAGCTTTGTAACAGTAACAGTTACAAACAGTTCGGAACCACATATGGCAGGAAATGTCAGGTGTCCTAATTGTTTTGTGTGTGTATATAGTCATATATATACTTTTGAAGCCTGGTGATTCACCAGTCATATATATATATATATATATATATATATATATATATATATATATATATATATATATATATATATATATATATATATATATATATGACTGGTGAATCACCAGGCTTCAAAAGTCATAATGTAATAATAACATTATGACATTATAACATTGTGACTGCTGAGTGAATAATACTGATTATCTCTCCATCATGGCATGTGTTAGTGAGTTGGATCTATTAGGCAGCAAGTCAACATTTTGTCCTTAAAGTTGATGTGTTAGAAGCAGGATTGTGCAGGGAAAATTGGCAAGCATAAGTATTTGAGCAAGTTCTTGACAACAAGTCAAATTTTGCAATTGCGATAGATGTTAGATTATTTTGTTTTAATTATTAGAAAAATGCATGGTCTGTAGTTGCTGTGTGATGCTTTTATACATAGAACTCACACTAGTTTGAAAGTGCTAAAATATTAAAACTTGTCAGGTATTTTTAAATTATTTGATCAAGCTATCATATATATACACTATATTGGCAAAGGTTTGCCAACACCTGGTCAGACATATAGTATGTGTTTTTTGAGCATTCCATTCCTCATTTAGTCCCAACTTGCTTTTATAATTCACTTGACTCTTCTGGGAACATTTGTGTCCACAAGGGTGTTAGTCAAGTCAGGTACTGATGTAGGGTGAGGAGGTCTGAGGTTCATTCAGTCAATATTAAAATATTAAAACTGTTCTTGTTTGTTACACATTTACATTTGAGCAACTTTTCTCTCAGTTGTATAAATGAGAGAAAAGTTGCTCAAATGTAAATGTGTTTACACATACACATGCATTTGAAACATTCCCTTTTACAGTACAAGCTAATAACAATTACTTTCAGTGATTTTGTAATGTACTTCTTACCTTGGAGACTGTTGAGATTGATAGGGGAAAGGTGTTTTGGGGGTCTTTTTATGTTTTGGAGTGAGAGGTGGACCAGGTGAAAAAATCAAATCTATTCTGTAGAGAGAGAGAGAGAGAGATACAAAGCACAAATGTAGTTAAAGGTTGTTTGTTTGTGTGTGTGTGTGTGTGTGTGTGTGTGTGTGTGTGTGTGTGTGTGTGTGTGTGTGTGTGTGTGTGTTTTATACCGTGACTGGAGGTATTTGATCCTGCAAAGCATGTCCAAGTGTCCTGCAGAGTACTGCTCTATCACATCCTTTACATCATATGGCCTAAGGGTCTCCTTGAAATGCTTTTTATTCAACAGGAATATCAGGATCCTAATACACACAAACCAGGGATTCAGAGATCTTATTAGCCCATGTACTGTGTAATAGTTACATATATAACATGCTTTAAAAAACTGTGGTGACTCAACATTTAAATAGGATGAATAAACTGAAGTGGACCTGAGAGCTTGTTCAGTTTTACCTGGAAGTTAAAAAATGAGGAATTTTGTAACTAGCACCCTGGGTCAGTTGGCTGATACACGTTTGCCCGTTGCATAAAAACTACAGCTTTTATTTTAAAAGTATGACAAGAATATACTATTTAGTCTCATCTCTTGACTGCTATTTAACTGTTAATGACATTGGGCTTTTAATAGAAGCCCATTTGCTACAAGAGATGATAAGCTTCATGAGAGGATATTTTAGGGTGACCACATTTTGCTGTCATCAGTCACTGGGATTGTTCAAGAAGTTCGGTGAATGTGCATTTGCATGCTTTCACATGTGAGTGCATGATCATGGAGCTGTTAGTGCAGATTGAAGTGGCATGTCAGTGGTGTGATTTGTAATGGTCAAGGTGTGGGCATGAGATAGCAATGGAGCAGTTTTATTACAGCTGAAGGCACACACTTTATCACCTATACCTATACAGCTGCACTCTACTGCAAAGGGAAAGGCATGTCCATGTGTCTTTGTGCCTTCATTATGTGCTTTGTATTTATATCAGCCCGAAGTCATATACAGTATGTTTGCTTGTTATGGTTTCTGTGTCAACTTGAGTAAGACTATGTGCTTACCGGACTGCTCTGATGACTAATTTAAGAGTAGGAATCATCTCATCCATCAGGATGTCAGGAGGGAAGCCCTTCTCCTCAGGGGTGGGGTCTTGCAGCCCAGCTGTATCTACAAAAAAATATATTTGGATCTTTGAAATGTTTCATAATCTATATTTGTATGTAATATATTGCATTTTATATTATATAATCAATAGCTTTATGTTTGAAAGAAAATAAGAATGCTTTTGGTTGCAAGATGAAGCCTGATTCAGTGCAGATGCAACTGCCGGAGCCAATACATAAAATATTATTATTAATATTTCAGAACTACAGAATTGTAGAATAATATAATCCATACAGGAAATACAGAATGGCATTGTGACTAGTAAACACATGGCTCAATTAAAATATATGTAAGGCTTTTTAACCATCATGTTTTAAAAATAGCTTTTCAGTATAAAATCTAATTTTCACTTAAAAGACATACAAATTGTGCCACAGGGCTGTGTGCACGCTCCAGAAATTTTATGAGTTGTATGTGTGTGTGTGTGTGTGTGTGTGTGTGTGTGTGTGTGTGTGTGTGTGTGTGTACCCTCTGAACTCTGTCTCAGTGAGTAGGCTTTCATTCTGAATGCAGTCCTAAATCTCTCTCTGTTGCTAAAGCCAGCAGGTTTTGCCTCTTTAGATGGACTCTCTTCAGCTGCCTCGGCTGGTCCACCATTCCCTGCTCCACTTCCAGGATTCCCAGCAGGCATCATGAGCCAGCCTCTTACTGCAGATGACCGTGGTGTGGGCAACCGTACCCGATCCAGCAAAGTCAACTTCTGACTGAAATACATAGAAACATAACACTATTTAATTCCCTAACACAAGGCCTGGTAGCAATTCCACTGTTCAGCGAAATTCCAAAAAGTTGCAAAAATGAAAGTGCATTTTAAACAAACAACTAAGACAAAAAAATAATAGAAAAAAGTCATAATAGAAAGAACAAGTACCTGCAATCCATTTTAATGGATTTTTATTCTTAATTGTAAACTGTATCGGAATGTTGAGTAATTTCGACCATAATTTTGAGCAAAACAACACGTGCAGTCAACACTGAATGACATGTATCACACAACAGTGCTGTTAAAATCTCAAAGATGCAGAAGAAAACATATTGAGAAAATGTTTTGTATAAAAAAATAAAAAATAAATCTTTAATATGATGAAGTTTGGTGCCAGTACAGAATACATTTTTAAAGATTACTTCTCTGTCTCATAAACTTTAAAGCTGTTATAATAAGTGATAACACCATCATAACCATAGTGCAATATTGCTATTATATACAGTACTGGTTCAGTAGACATACAATTAATATTGTGTTAGTGGCATATTGGAAACAACAGGCAAATGTATTGTTTACATTTGTTTTGTTGACTAGCTAGATCCTGACCAGCTACAGTAGCTCACACTTGTTTCTATTAACAAAATTGTATTAAAGGCTCCTTTTGGGATGAGCTTTCATATTTGATGATGATTGATGAACATATGATTATTATTTAATTCATTCGTTTTCTCTAGATATTTTTTTTTTTTATAAAATTTAAATACAGCTTATTAGTAATATGTGTATTTAGTCCACAGATTTATTTTAATATCAAGCCGTTTTATGTATCCCAAGGTTGGGAAAAGCTTTATATTTTGAAAAAGTTTTTACTTTTTATGTTTTATTTGACATGTTATTGTAAATGTTTCTGTTACTTTTTTGCATATCTGTTCATGCTTTCACTTGACATTATTGTTTCTGTACAGTTATACCCTATAGAGGTAAACCATAGAGAGAGATAGAGAGAGAGAGAGAGAGAGAGAGAGAGAGAGAGAGAGAGAGAGAGAGAGAGAGAGAGAGAGAGAGAGAATTAGAAAATATATATTAATGCTAAAATAGTCACAAACTACAAATGCTAAGAAAAATATCGGTATTAGCTAGTGTACTTTGCCTTGACAATTTTACAGATCTATAAAAAGTGGTTAATCTTTCAGCACAACTCTTTAACAAGCACATTTACACACTGTCTGCAGGAGAAACTAGACACTCTACTCAGAAAAAATACCCCAAAACAACTTCATTCTGTATTGGCTAGTCCCTTAGGACAGAGACTTACACACACACACACACACACACACACACACACACACACACACACACACACACACACACACACACACACACACACAGAGTGTAGTGAAAGGCAGCAGATTGCAGTGGTGAGAGAAGCTTTAAGAAGACACAGACTGTCTTCGGAGACAGATCAGACAGAATTACAACTGATTACCATGCAGTTTTAAAAGACACTTTCTCACACACACACTCGCACACACAAAATCACTTCTCACGGAGCTTGAATAATCTACAGACAAATAGGCTTTGATGTCTGTGTATGTGTGTGTACATGTGTATGTATGTGTGTATAAATGTGTGTATATGTTGGGCACAGACATAAAAAGAGTAATGCAAATAAATCAATGGTGTCATTCACAGTGAAATAATGAATGCATGAGTGATGTAAAGGATACTTTAATAAATAATGGAAATATGGAAATAATGGTGTGTGTGTGTGTGTGTGTTTGTACACGTGTGTGTGTGTGTGTGTGTGTGTGTGTGTGTGTGTGTGTGTGTGTGTGTGTGTGTGTGTGTCTTTTGCTCTAGTTTCTCCATTAGTGGACAACAATATCAGACTGAGTTCCCAGACTTCCCAGGTTCTGTGTGGGTGTAAGAGAGAGAGGGAAAAAAAGAAAAAAAGAAAGAGAGAGAGAGAGAGAGAGAGAGAGAGAGAGAGAGAGAGAGAGAGAGAGAGAGACAGAGACAGAGACAGAGAGAATGAGAAAGAGAGAGAGAGGGAGAGGGAGTAGTAATTTGATCATTGGTGAAAAATTTGACCAAGCAGAACTCTAACTCTAACCTTCTCTCTCTATCTCTCTCTCTTCAGTACCTCCCCACCACCTCTACACATTTCACACAATCCACTGCACTTAAAGCACATTATATGCTGTGGTGGGTCAGTGCCTTGGCCAAGGACATTTACTGTATCAAATCTCTTCAGCACACACACACACACACACACACACACACACACACACACACACACACACACACACACACACACACACACACACACACACATCCCTTATAGTGATGCTTTACTTCCCAGACCATCTATCATCCAATTTATTCAACTCTTGACCTCTCTCATCAATCCATGACTAAGGCAGAGCCACCCTCCATCTCCTTGTACCATAATTTTTCAGTGAAACGCAATTCCTACTTCGCTAATGAAAGAAAGATGTCATACATTAAAATGGTCTGCACATAGTAATGACTGTACTCATTACACAGAAGGATGGGATTTTCGCTAGAACACTCACCCATAAAACTGGATATTAAACCTGTGCTGTGGCAGAATAATGGCACCAGTAATTGGGAGTTATTTAAAGAAACACATATTAATCTCACACTTTATACCAGCTATAAAAAGGAGACAGAAAGAGGAAAAAATCCTACCTTGCAATCACTTCCAAATTTTCTTTCCTTTAGATAAAAAAAATATACCTGAAATTAGCATTCTACATATAGTTCAAACACACACACACACACACACACACACAAAAACACTCACACACACACACACACACACACACACACACACACACACACACACACACACACACACACACACACACACACACACACAAACATGACACTGTATTTGAACTCATGACATTCCGAGTACAAGACCAGTGTTTTAAACACTGAATTAGTGATGACTGCTGAGAACATGACACTGTATTTGCAGATATTAAAATGTAGGAGGTGGACCCCCAGTTCACATTTCCAGTACCTCACCGTAAACTCCTAGGAGAGCTGCAGATGGAACTTCAAATGAAAAATAACTAAAAAAGAAATAAGCAAATTTGACATAAATCACAAAATGGAAAACAAAAAATAAGGAAAAGTTAAATTAAAACATATCAAAACATAAATGGGGTTACAAGAAGTAAATCCATATAGGCATGAAGCTAAATATGAATGATCAAAAAAGAAAGTGAATGTGTGATAGTGTTAGTGTGTGTGTGTGTGTGTGTGTGTGTGTGTGTGTGTGTGTGTGTGTGTGTGTTCAGATCTTATTATATGTACCTGAAGCATGGCAGAGAGATCACTGTTTCGTAGAATCTCCATGTTGCTGTGAGGTCTTCTCTTACGGGATTAGTAGCATAGTATCGCCAGGCTGACTGATAAAGTGATAGAGTGATATAACATTGCACACATTAAAATTCAAGTCCGGTCACAGATTTACTTTAATATCAAAACCAAAAAATTGTCCTGATGACTGAAAAGGTTTGGAAATTCTGAAAAAACATCTTAATTCTTTTTTTTTGTTTATGTTTCATTTCTCTCCTAGACCCTCTATTAACCGATTATAACCTATTACCTAAAGTTTTTTACTAAACATATATTAAAATTAAACACAAGTGACCTCTTTCAAACACTGAGTGGTGACTTCACCAAACTAACACTAAATTGTGCAGTCTCACAATTCTTGCATACTGGATACAGGTGTTTGTGACTGCAAGCAGCCTTATAGTGCGGTCTGTAACAGCAAAGTGCATGATTAGCTGAGAGTATTACTGTTTGCTGTGTGAGTTGCTAGATGAAAACTTACTTGTATGAGTCCAGCAGCAGGGTGTCGGCGTTTCTCAAAATGTTTCTGCCTATGCTGCTCCTGAACTTTAAGAGCTAATCCAGAACCCAAAATACCCTGTAAAGAAAACCAAACAAATATTTCGGCATTTAGAAATCTCAATTTCTAATACAAGTTACCTGTCAATTAAGCGATATAAGTGGATGCAATTAATGGAAGCTATAAAAGTTGAACTAAACAACCTTTTTAAACCAAACAGACCTTTTGAAAAATCTGTCATTTGAATTGATCATTTTAGTAAAGATCATTCTTTATAACATATTAATGTTATTTAGTTTTTGCTGCATTATTTTCATATAGTATTTTCAGAATTTCCGAAACAGAATTAAGAAAATAACTTATTTTGATCCGTGCAAAGTGTAAAGATATTGATGGAAGTAAATAAACAGACCTAGCCTTTTTCATTTTCAAAGCCAGGGGCATGCAGACTGAGACTGCTTAGATTGTTAGAAGCAAATTCAGACTTCAGGTCACAGACTGACAAATTAACCAGAAACCTGTGAGGAAACCTGTAAGATGGTGTGTGTGTCAGACCTTGAAATTAAGTTGATATCTCTTGTGTACCATATTACTGGCTGGATTAAAAAGCTGTATTAAAATATAGCTCCTCTGTCTGACAGATTTTCACATGGAAACAAGATTTTCACAACGAAAAAAATCTGATGTATCTGAATTTTTCATTTTTAAATGTTTAAACTTTTGACCTCTACTACCTTAAAGTAAGCTGTTAATTAAGTAGATGTATATTTATCAATTAAAACATATGCCTGTTTTCTTTACAGAAGTTTAAATCCAAATTATGAAAAAGCATTATTATATTAACTTGACAAATCTAAATAAACTAAAAGTGCAACAGCCTGGCCAAACATTACATCACTTTGAACCCATTCACAAATGGGTTAATATCTTGCTGTGTGCACAATTACCTGAAGGCACAAGCAAATAAATAAATAATGTGTGATATTTCAGTATCATTTTGGCGTGTTAATACCTGATGGTGCATTTATCAACTTTGTAAATAAAAAGCACCAGTTCACTTCTGAAAATTGTTTTCATCATAGCTGTGTATGTAAAGCTGAATAATATGGATATTAACAATCCCAAATATTTTTTTTTAAATATACATGGTTTTAGATACACTGATTTGCATAATGAAATGCCTCCAAATCACAATAAATGGTAAACAACTTCCCTGTAGCCTTCTAAATGTGCTGCTGGTTACAGATTGCACATAGTATGTCAAAAGGTATACAAAGATGATCTTCACCAAACAACATATTAAATATATTGTTGTATGTAGCAGAGTGTACCAACAAAATGGTTTTTCTATATTAAAAAAATGCTCACTATAATGTAAGTATCATTTTTTTAAACACACTTGATTGTTAGACTTGTCTCCATTTTTTTATCTTAGAAATGTCATCATGACATTAAACCCTATCAAATAGATAGATGGGCAAAATAAATAAACTAAAGATTTTGGCCTCACTCTCAGCATAGTTTCCAGTGGTCATCATCTCAATCAATTTTGGATTATTATTATTTTTTATATTACAGTCCATCTGTTTCATTTACCTGACCACTAAAATCACTAATTACTCTCTCAATTTGCTTATATATTTGACAGAATAAGTGTCTCATAATTTCTCATAATTACTTCACCTGCTTTTATTTCTTTCTACCACTAGGGGCTCCTGCACTCACATGGAGTGTGTTTAAATATATCTACATCCTCATGCACAAGTGAAAAAAATCACATCACATTCTTAACAAAATATATGCATGTGCACAGTTAATAAATGACACCACAGGAAATGAGACAGTATAGGACATGTACTATCTTAACTGGCCAAATTTCATTCTGTTTGGTTACATTTTGACAAAACTATTAACCTATAAGTCTATATAAACACCCCCACCAAAAAATAAATAAAATAAAAAGGGTTAGCCAGCAGTACTAATTCTGAATGCCTGTACACACTGAGCAGATGTATTTGCAGGATAAAGAGACAGGCATGATAAGAATTTTCATCCTCGCATATTCACAGTGGGCAAAAAGTAATACTTACCGCTGGCAAAGCAAAAAACGAAACACCAATCAATGTGAAGGTCCCAGCAAGTAAACGTCCTGGCCATGTCTTGGGAGTCTTATCACCATAACCAATGGTTGTCAAAGTTATCTAAGACAGGAGTGAATTATAACTCATTACCATTGCCTTTTCACCTAAACCATCAGCTTCCTATTTTGTACAGTGGCATCAATGTTAAAACCAACTAGACAAACTAAATGTTCAAAAGATTTTAAATCTCAGATATTTTGTAGATGTTATGGTTAATATTTCATCTATGTGAGATAAACATCTTTGAAAGAAACCACAAAAAAAAAAAAAAACAGTGAAATTATGTAACATGCAATATACAAATAGTATAGCTTCTCATTAGTGTATCACACTGAAAAGCAAAACATACATTGCATTGCTCTTGTCACAAGGAAAAAGCTTTTAAAAATGTAATGTTACATTATGTCTTAATGCCACACAATTGAAAGCAAGCAGTTACAATGCATTTCATTTTGCAGTTCGGTGTTAGCTAGAATACTCACAATGAAAAATAAAACACGAAATACACAACGTTTATTTCTTTGGATTATTGACATGCTGAAATAGTGCATGTAGGAAAAAAAACTATTATTAGAACAATTATTACTTTTTTGGTATTTTTTTAACACTGTATTAAGATAAGGTTATGATTTGGGTAAAAAGTAAACAATGGTCATGACTGTAATCAGAGGAGGGCCAATGCATTACCAGGAGGCTATCTATATATACAAATTTGATCCTAATCATCAAATTATTCAGACTCATTACTGAAACATCATGTATGATAATATAAAAAATAATTACAGCATACTTTTTCCTGTAAGTTATGTTAATGTGGTCTCATTTATGTTATCATAAATCATAATTTGATTTGCTTTTAGCAAGGAGTCAACATTTACCAATTAATTTCCTGCAATGACAAGACTCTTACCAGGCCCCACCACAGTGCGTCAGCATAGGTATCAAAATCCTGGGCAGGTGTAGCAGTGCCATCTTCATCCCTGGGTAAAGTCATCAAGACAACATCTTTCTCCACCAGGTAGACCAGGAAGGAGGACAGGATAAGAGACAGAAAGCCAATGTACCATGCAGTGATCAGTTCCTGACACACACACACACACACACACACACACACACATGTACAATGAGTCAATAGTCTCCTGTGCCCTTTGTTATTTATTTTTTTAAGAAGAATTATGTGAAGCAATTTATACTGTAAATGACTGGCAATAAAAAAGTCATTGTAATCTATAACTGTAAATCTGTGTTCGTTACATTAACTAGTGTTTTTACCACTGATGGCCCATTGTAGATGCTATAGTTTGCCACTGGCACATGAACAAAATGAGTCAAAAAGATTTCATGGTAGTTGTCATTGCAATATGTCATCAGTGATAGAGTCAGCTAAGCACTTTCAGTGGAAATATAGTGAAATGAACACTGAGAAACAAATTTACAAGGCTTCTTGACTTGTAGAAGTGACTACCATATACATTTAGAAGAGAATCATATCACAAAGATACACTATATTGACAACAGTATTGGGACACCAGACATTTCCAGCCATATATGATTCCACCCCAACCAAAATTTGGAGGCACACATTTAAAAAGGATGACTTTGAATAAAGTAGCATTAAATTCCATTCACTTGAACTAGAAGACCCAAACTTGTTCTAGAGTGACAATGCCACACAAAGTCAGCTCAGTGAAGATGGTTTGCATGGGTTTGTGTGGAAGACCTTGAGTGGCCTGCTATAGCACTCTAATCTCAACCTTGCTGAACACAGTTTGAAATGAATTGGAATGCTGACACCCCAGGCCCCTACACCCTACAACATTACCTACATTTACTAACACCCTTGTGGCTGAATGAGCACAAGCACACTAAAATCTTGTGAAACATCTTCCTAGAATAGTAGAGGTTACCATAACAGCAAGTGGGGACTTAATGTGGAATAGAATGTTAAATGCACATACAAATCTGCTCGGGTGTCCACAAACTTTTGTCGACATGATCATATGAACAAAGACTTCTTTTTAAAATAAATTACGGATATTATTATTATTAAACATTTTCATATAAAGAGTTCTTTAGGCATACAGTCAGACATTAAAAATCTCACAGAGGGATGAACAGTGGATAAGCCTGTGTGTGTGTGTGTGTGTGTGTGTGTGTGTGTGTGTGTGTGTGTGTGTGTGTGTGTGTGTGTGTGTGTGTGTGTGTGTGGTGTGTGTGTGTGTGTGTGTGTGTGTGTGTGTGTGTGTTACCTTGCTGTGAGCACATATTGCAGATCCTAGCAGTTTCCAAGTGCCACCTCGCCGGTCCATGCGCAGCATACGCAGAATCTGCAGAAAGCGCAGACTCCGAAGAGATGTAGCCAAAACATTTCCCTGGTTACCCAAAGCAACTACCGGCACTGATGCTATCAGCACAAAGATATCTGTGCAAAAACACAGGTATTTTTCATCAATTGAATTCATCAAGTAAAGGTATGACTAATTTAGCTAGTCAAACCCTAGTCAATATAAATTGTGAGAGGTTGGGGTTCAGAATTTAATTAGTAGCATGGAAGGAATGGGATTAAAAGTTTACACCACTGCACCATAAAAATTATATGAAACTGACAACATTCCATTTATATAACATGAAAAATAAATACTGTAAGGTTTTCAACCTCCTGAGATTTTATCATACTGGCCAGTCAAACAGTTTGTTACAGCAGTGATTATTAAAGGTACTAGATGACTAGTCAGTGCAACCCCATTTTGATAGTCCTCACATGTATTATGTTGTAAAATATAAAAATATTTATAAAATATAAATTTTTCATTCAGTGCTTAAAATCAGGAACAGAATGTTTCTACAGTAAATTGTAGACTACTGTATGTAAGTATAGGATTACTCTATGTGTGTGTGTCAGTGTGTGTCTGTGACACTTGCCCAGTATACACAGTGGTTTGCGAGCAAATTTGAGACGACCTCTCCAACCCTTATATCTACAGCGGCATCCTGCTGCCCAGATCCTCAGCACAAACTCACTTCCAAAAATAAAAATAGTGAATGTTTCCTACAGGGAGAGTGAGAGAATGAGAGAGGTGAGTAGAAGAGAAAAGGAAACAAAAAATATTTAATAAAAGCGGCAGATTTTACAGCATTATTTTTACTCTGCATCCCACACACATAACTGTGTTTTTCTCAACTCTGTGTTCGTGTGTGTGTAATACAGTCAGTGCAATTCTGATTTAGTATGGGAAAATGATCAAAACTCTGTGTTGACCACAGAGTTGCTTAACTGTTACTAAACACACAATACACACATACTTACTGTACATGCAAGTCACATGCAAACACTTACCAGAACCACCAGCCAGTGACCAGAGTCATCCTCATACTCTTTGAATGTTGTAAGAATAGCCAAAAGGAGACATGCCAGAACTATCAAAAACCTAAAAACAAGAAATAAATTAATGGCTAGGTTAATTATTTTTGGTCCACACCAGTAATTAACCATTTGTCTGACGTTGACCACAACTCTTTATGTTGGTAACAAAGTATATTAGTAGACATTTGTTGGATGTAGCTGTTTTGAAAAATAGAATCCCTTTAGTGTTTATTAAAATAAAAAACAAATGTTAACACCAAGCCTACTTAACCATCATAGTGATAAAATGTAGTGTAAAGGTGTAAAGATTTACAAATCCATTTTTTTTTATTGTATTAAATATTTCCAACTAAGTGTTACTATTAAAAAAAATTCTATTATACCATTTTAGTTATTTTGGTTAAAACAACAACTTTTGGTTTTATTGTAAACATACAGTACTGGCTGATTATATTAATAATCTGACTCAAATATGCATGATGTTTTGTGGGAAGTATTGCATGTGGTCATTTAACTTATTGTTAAGTAGTTCAACTGAAACCAATAAATGTGCCAGCTCTCCCATAAATGAGTTACTGTTTTCTTCAAACTAAACGGTATAAGCACTTAAGATAATTATTAAGTGACTATTATTCTCATGAGGGAATAATCTTGACAGGTTGATCAATATAACCCTATGTACAGTCAGGTGATACATTAAGGAATGTGACAAACCACTAGTTTGGGAAAGAAATACTGGGAGTCCAGAATGTAAGGAAGTAGAAGAGTAGGATATATATAAACTTCTGGTCCTATAAATAAGTAGAAGCCATTAGTGTCTCTTGAGTTAATGATAATGACCAATCATGACAAAGAAGGAGCCTTTTAGAAACTTCACATGTCATGCTGTGAATGATATTAGAATTCAGCCAGAGCACAATATATAAAATGTTTCAACTGAGAAAATGTCCAATTTCTGGAAAAAAAAAAAAAAACTATAATAAAATAAATAAATATATAAATATATACAAATATATACATACATACATATACAGTTAGGCCCTGAAATATTTGGACAGTGACACAATCTTCATGATTTGGGTTACGCATGCCACCACATCAGATTTGAAATTAAACAACTGAGATGATATTAATAGGCAGACTTTAGGTTTAATTAGATGGGTTGAACAAAAATACCCTATGAAACATTTAGGAATTGCAACCATTTTAATACAGTTACCTCATTTCAGGGGCTCAAAAGTAACTGGACAAATAAACATTACTGTAAATAAAATGTTAATTTTTAATACTTTGTAGAGAAGCCGTTGGAGGCAATGACTGCATGAAGTCTTGAACCCATGGATTCACCAAACTCTGGGTTTCCTACTTTTGATGCTTTGCCGGGCCTTTAATGCAGTCTTCAGTTGTTGCTTGTTTGTCGGTCTTTCTGCCTAAAGTTTTGTCTTAAGCAAGTAAAATACATGCTCGATTGGGTTGAGATCTGGTGATTGACTTGGCCATTGCAGAATATTCCACTTCTTTGCCTTAAAAAAACTTCCATCACTGTCCATCTGTACTGTGAAGCGCCATCCAAATAACTTTGCAGCATTTGGCTGAATATGAGCAGAAAGTATATCCCTATACACTTTAGAATTCATCCTGCTGCTTCTGTCTTTTATCACATCATCAACAAACAATAGTGACCCAGTGCCATTGGAAGCCATGCATGCCCATGCCATCACACTCCCTCCACCATGTTTTACAGACAATGTGGTGTTCGTTGGTCATGAGCTTTTCCAAGCCTTCTCCATAGTTTCTTTTTCCCATCATTCTGGTACAGGTTGATCTTAGTTTCATCTGCCCAAAGATGGCTGTTCCAGTTCTGGGCTGGATCCTTTCGATGTTTTTGGGCAAAGTCTAATCTGGCCTTTGTATTTTTGAGGCTGATTAATGGTTTGCACCTTGTGGTGAACCCTCTGTATTTGCTCCCATGAAGTGGGACTCTTTATGGTAGACTTAGATACTGATACACCTACTTCCTGCAGCATGTTCTTCACTTCGGTGGATGTTGTGAATGCATTTTTCTTCACCATGGAAAGGATCCTGCGATCATCCACCACTGACGTCCAGGCCTTTTTAAGTTCCAGAGCTCACCTGTGCACTCTTTTTTTCTCAGAATGTACAAAACTTTTGATTTTGGCCACTCCTAACAATTCTGTTGTCTCTCTGATGGAGTTCTTGTGTTTTTTCATTCTAATGATGGTCTGTTTCACTTCCATTGAGAGTTCTTTTGTTGGGATTCACAGTAACAGCTTCCAAACAGAAATGCCACACCTGGAATCAATTCTAGACCTTTTATCTGCTCAATTGATGATGGATTAATGAGGGAACAGCCCATGCAGCCCATGAAATAGCTTTTGAGGCAATTGTAAAATGGCTTTTAGACTTTTGAAAAAGAGGCAGCTAACTGGAGAATCTCTGTCTACAAGGGACAAGAGCGAAAATCAATGATCTTGAGGCCCTCAGGCGGTACTGCATTAACAACATGCATAATTCTGTAATGAAAATCACTGCATGGGCTCATAAAACACCTTCAAAATATATTGTCTGAGAACACAGTTTGCCATGTCATCCACAAATGCAAGTGAAGGCTCTATCATGCAAAGAAGAATCCATATGTTAATTCAGTCTCTGTCATCCGTAAATGGAAGAAGTTTGGAACCACCAGGACTCTTAGAGCATGATGCCCGGGCAAAATGAGCGATCATGGGAGAAAGGCCTTAGACAGTGAGGTGACCAAGAACCTGATGGTTATTCTGAAAGAGCTCCAGCGTTTCTCTGTGGAAAAAGGAGAACCTTACAGAAGAACCACCATCTCTGCAGCACTCCACCAATCAGGCCTGTATAGTAAAGTGGCCAGACAGAAGGCAGTCCTCAGTAAAATGCACATGACAGCCCATCTGGAGTTTACCAAAAGGCACCTGAAGGACTCTCAGGCCATGAGAAACAAAGATTAAACTATTTGGCTTGAATGGGGATGGTTTTCAGTGGTAGGAACTAGGAGACAAGTCAGGAACGAGAGAAAGATGAAAGCAGCAATGTACAAAGACATCCTTGATGAAAACCTGCTTCAAAGCACACTGGATCTCAGACTGGGGTGACGGTTTATTTTCCAACAGGACAACAATCCTAAGCACAAAGCAAAAATTGCAAAGGAGTGGCTACAGGACATTTCTGAATGTCCCTGCCTCTCTGATGGTATGGGTGCATTAGTGCATATAGAAATGGAAGCGTTTACATCTGGAATAGTCCATCAATGCTGAAAGGTATATGCAGGATTCAGATCAACCATTATTGCAATAATACCAATATCTTAGCAACTAACATTGCTTCCAATATGTGATTCATTTGCAATGAAAATACTGAGAGAAACCAGATCAGACTGAACCAGAAGAGGGGTGCTGTTCTGACAAACTAAAATGAGTAATAAAACCTAATTTCCTTCTTTTACATCAGTATCAGTAACTCACTCATTCTATGTTCTGAATCAGCCTGTTTTTTTAGTAGTTTTTTATAGAATACAAACATGTTGAGAAAAACAGTGTAAGAGACCTGCAGTTCCTGAGAGAGTTGCTAACAAGCAATTTGCACCAGAGATCCAATAATGAAATGTAGAGTCAGCAAGTCAGATAAACACACACACAAACACACACACATGACAAAGAAATAATGCTTATGTGACTGGAGAGTGGATACAAATCATGTTATCCAGCAAATTACCCTGTCTTTATATGTACAAGAGGTGGACATTGTAAATTACACAGGGAAACACACGCAAAACCTGCTAGTGTGATTGGATATGTAATGCAACAGCAAAATAAACTGCAGAAAAGGGAACACAACTGCATTTGTTGGACACAGTGTACAGTATAAATGGCTCTGTCGTGACTATGTGCCCTGGTCCAAGTTCTGATCTCACCAGCTCTGTGTAACAATGCTAATTTCAATCCAGTGCAAACACAGCCAATTATCAATCCATACTGCCCTGGCCTGTACATCTGCCTCTTTCAAATTAGCCACCGTCATATCTTCCCTCACCACATTCATAAACCTCCACCTTGGCCTTTCTCTTTTCCTCCTTCCTGGCAGCTCCATCCTCAGCAGTGTTGGGCAACGTTACTTTTAAAAGTAATGCATTACAATATTGAGTTACTCCCCAAAAAAGTAACTAATTACGTTACTTAGTTACTTTTTATGGAAAGTAACTAAGTATTTTTTGCAGTTGACAAGAGCTTTTCACCAACACATAATCTACACTTAACCAGGTCTCACCACAGTCATATAAACTTTAGCTTTTACTCTTTACACCTGCACCAGCTCTTCTCTCTGCAACCGAACCACTTCACTGCACTCCCTCTCATTCACACACATGTACTCTGTCTTATTCCTACTTACTTTCATTCCCCTTCTCTCCAGCGCATACCTCCACCTCTCCCAGCTCATCTCAACCTGCTCCCTGCTCTCATCACAACTAACAATATTAACCACAAACATCATAGTTTATGGAGAGTCTTGTCTGACACCTGTCCATCACAACTGCAAACAGGAAAGAGCTCAGAGAAGATCCTTGATGCAGTCCCACCTCCACCATGAACCAGTCTGTCATTCCTAGTGCACACTTAACAGATGTCACACTGTCTTCCTACATGTCCTGCACCACCCTCACATACTTCTCTGCCACACCTGACTTTCTCATACAACTCCTCTCTCTCCACCCTGTCATATGCTTTCTTTAGATCCACAGACACACACTGCAACTTCTTCTGACTTTCTCTATACTTCTCCATCAACATTTTTAAAGCAAATATTGCGTCCACGGTGCTCTTCCTCGGCATGAAACCATACTGTTGCTCACAGAAGGTCACCTCTTCTCTCAGCCTGGCTTTCACTACTCTTTCCCATAACTTCATTGTGTGGCTGATCAACTTTATTCCCCTCTTGTTGCTGCAGGCCTGCACATCTCCCTTATTCTTACCAGCACACTCCTTCTCCATTTCTCAGGCATCCTCTCACCTTCCAGAATCTTGTTAAACAATCTTGTTAAAAACTTCACTGCCATCTCTGCTAAACCTTTCCATGCTTCTTATGTCATCTGGTCCAACCGACTCTTCACTCTTCATCCTCTTAATAGCTGCTCTTACTTTCTTCTTACTAATCATATGCACTTCCTGCTTCACAATCTCGACATCATCCACCCTTCACTCTTTCTCATTTTCCTCAATCATCAGATGCTCAAAATACTCCCTCCACCTTCTCAGCACACTCTCCTCACTAGTCACATTTCCATCTGCATCTTTTATTGCTTTAACTTGCAGCACATCCTTCCCAGCTTGGTCCCTCTTTCTGGCCAATCCTTTTCTCTTTTCTTAGTGTCCAACTTCTCATACAGCTCCTCATATGCCCTTTCCTTGGCTTTTGCCACATTCTTCTTTACCCGCTGCCACATCTTCTTGTACTTCTCCTACTTTTCTCATCTCTCTGCCAATCCCAATTCTGTTTTGCCAACCTCTTTCTCCTTATGATTTCCTGCACTTCCTCATTCCACCATAGCATCTCTTTGTCTTCCTTTCTATTTCCAGATGTCACACCAAGAACCTTTCTAGTTGTCTCCCTTATCACTTCTGCAGTAGTTGCCCAATTATCCAGCACCTCTTCACCACCACGGAGCCGAGATGCGTCAGCAGGTGAAGAGGGATGTGGCAAAAGCCAAGGAAAAGGCATATATATAGTCACATAAACATTACACAAACACTACAGCACAGTGAAATTTTTCTTTGCATAACCCAGCTTGCTCGGAAGCTGGTGTCAGAGTGCAGGGTCAGCCATGACATAGCACCCCTGGGCACATAGGGTTAAGGGCCTTGCTCAAGTGAACAAGAGTGGCAGCTTTAGTGATACCGAGGCTTGAACCCCCAACCTTCCAAACAATAACCCAGCACCTTAACCACTGAGCTACCACTCCCCCATACGAGGAGCTGTATGAGAAGGTGAACACTAAGGAAGGAGAAAAGGATTGATATCGATTGGCCAGGCAGAGCGACAGAGCTGGGAAGGATGTGCTGCAAGTTAGAGCAATTAAGAATGGAGATGGAAATGTATTGACTAGTGAGGAGAGTGTGTTGAGAAGATGGAGGGAGTATTTTGAGCAGCTGATGAATGAGAGAGAGAGAAGGTTGGATAGTGTGGAGATGGTGAAGCAGGAAGTGGATAGGATTAGTAAGTGAGAGCAGTGATTTAGAGGAAAGTTGGTTGGACCAGATGACATACCGGTAGAAGCATGGAGATGTTTAGGTGACATGGCAGTGGAGTTTTTAACCAGGTTGTTCAACAAGATTTCAACAAGATTTTGGAAGGTAAGAGGATGCCTGAGGAATGGAGAAGGAGTGTGTTGGTACTGATCTTTAAGAATAAAGGAGGTGTGCAGGCCTACAGTAACTACAAGGGGAATTAAGTTGTTATGGCACACCATTGGTTTATGGTGGGGGTTGGACTGCATCAAGGGTCGGCTCTGAGCCCTTTCCTGTTTGCAGTGGTGATGGACTGGTTGACGAGGTCATACAGGAGTTTTCCTGGACTATGATATTTGCGGATTATATTGTGATATGTGGTGAGATTAGGGAGCAGGTTAAGAAGAGCCTGGAAAGGCAGAGGTATGCACTGGAGAGAAGAGGAATGAAAGCCAGTAGGAGTAAGACAGAGTACATGTGTGTGAATGAGAAGGAGGGCAGTGGAGTGGTGCGGCTGCAGGGAGAAGAGATGGAGAAGGTGGAGGAGTTCAAAGTAATTAAGAGTGTGTTAGAGAAGTGAAGAAAAGAGTGCAGGCAGGGTGGAGTGGGTTGAGAAGAGGGGCAGAAGTTAATTGTGATAGAAGGGTATTTGCAAGAGTGAAAGGGAAAGTTTATAGGACTGTGGTGAGACCTGCTATGTTGTATTGTTTAGAGACAGTGGCATTGATTAAAAGACAGGAGGTGGAGCTGGACGTAGCAGAGCTGAAGATGTTATGGTTTTCATTGGGAATGACTAGGATGAGCAGAATTAGAAATGAGTTTATTAGAGGGACAGCGCATGTAGGACGTTTTGGAGACAAGGTGAGACAGGCGAGATTAAAATGGTTTAGACATGTGCAGAGGCATGGGTTATATCGGTAGGAGAATGCTGAGGATGGAGCCACCAGGAAGGAGGAAAAGAGGAAGACCAAGGAGGGGGTTTATGGATGTGGTGGGGAAGACATGCAGGTAGTTGGTTTGAAAGAGGCAGATGTAGAGGACAGGGTGGTATGGAGATGGATGATCCGCTGTGGCGACCCCTAATGGGAGAAGCCGAAAGTAGAAGAAGAAGAACATATATAATCAAAGCATGTCTATAAGAAGAAGAAAAAAAGAAAACACAACACATTCAGGAGCTTATTTTGAGAATGCAAATATCTACTGCTTGCACAAATTCCCAACATGAAAAAAAATATTGTGGCTGAATTTCAAAAGCAGCTTAATTATGTGAAAACCTTGGATCTGCCAAGAGTGAGTCACCAGTGAGTCACAAACCTTACTAGGGAGCTCTACTGACCTCTAAACACCGAGAATTTCAACAAGTGTAAAACAAGGCCATTGCAGCATGCATGCTGGAATTTTAAGGTCTGGACATGGCTGTGAATGTTTTTTCAATGAACTCATTTGCACTTTTATTTCAACAAGTCTATATAGGCTCAGGATCCACTGCAACCCTGAAGAGGACAAAGCAGAATAAATTATGTTTTTAAATGAATTAATAAATCATATATTCCTTTACTTAAAGCATTTTCTTACTTTATTGTTCTACTTCTACAGTCATATTGAAATCTAATTGGGTCAAATGTTAACATGCTTTCTTAAGTGGTGAGCTCTAACTGCTGGTGGTGCTGTTGCATTCATTTGCTAAATACACATTAGCTCTCACAGTTAATTAATGTGATTGGGTGCATTAGAGCATTGAAATGCAACTGTAGTTGTTACAGTGTCATGCACAAAAAGGTTAGTTCTTATGAACAAACAGTATGTGCAGGAAAAAGTATAAAAAAAAGCTAAATGTATACATGACTCTATTGTAGGTGGAAATCAGGATTAAGATCCCATACAGCAAAACAAAAAAGTCTTTGAAACTACACTTTAAAAATGAGACATGACTTCTGACTCTTTTCCTTTACATACTGTAGTCTTTGAGTGATGGGCATAAATGTATGTTTTTCAGTTCAGCCTATGAACACTTCACATTGTGCACATGGCAGCATATTTAGGTTTTCAAATAAAAAAATTTTTCACTTATGCGTATTCATTGTGCATGTGTTTCTGCTGTTCTGCCAATTTTCATCATTATTAAATGAAACTCTTTTCAGAAAACCATACAGATATTACAATAAAAGGAATTGCTTTGTGATCATAAAGCTCTGTTTATTTAGCTTGCTGTTAACAATTTGTTTGCCGTTTTGGATCCTTAATAAATGTGATATTTTAAGCCTGATGCCAAGGCAAAATTAGACAACAACTTTAAATATGTCAGGCGCTAAGAACGTACTGGAAACCAAGTGAATTCAACGACGGCCTTTTAATGAGAAAACAAAAGGGCAAGGCAGAAAGCACGAAAAAAGAGCACCCAACTAGGGTAAACTGAACCAAGAGAATAACTGTGGCAGAGTGAGAACAGATAACACACAGAATCTTGTAAGCCAAGCGAAACCAAACGGAGTAGTTTGGGTAGTCCTGAATGTTCGTAAGCCTAAGCTGAAGAACGGACAATGAGCTTGTGGATAGACTGGGTTCTTATAGTGTGGTGACTGATGTGGACCAGGTGTGGATGATTAGTAAGTTGGTGAGCTGCTTGGAGTGATTGGAGGGTTTGGTGAGGGTGTGGCTGGTGGATCCCTGACAAAATACATGTATGATGATTTAAAGCAGAAGTAAATAAATGGCATAAAACTAAATTTTCTAGAATTCTGCAAAAGCAATGTCCAGAGGACCCTGATTTGGGAATGATATTGTTGTTTAAAAAGTTATTTCTCTAACATCCCCAGGGCATTAGATTCAGCAGTTATGTTTTGCCAAATGTTGTTGGAATGAAAAATTACTTTTAATTGCAGCCCCGTTTTTAGTGTTTTCCTGTAATTTTAGGGCAAAGCAGTAGGGATTACACAAAAAAATGGTCAATTGTAGCTAGCACCTACTTCAGTTTTAATCCAAACAAATATGTGTAACACAAAATATATAAATACACAATCAGAAAATCTATTTTTCATTTTATGTGTCAGAAGGGAAACATAAATGACTGACTTTTTCATAACCGTCAGTTTATTTTTTACTTTATTTGCACATGCAGCATGCATTCTTAACAGCACCCTTTATGAATGCATTTAAAATACCAGACATTATATATTAACCAGGATTATTTTTAATCATCTATTTTCTCCAAAACTTGCCATTTTCCACATGCTCAGTTCTCTTAGTTACCAGTTGAAAAGGGTAAAGAC